>CM072522.1:54328406-54335906 GCA_036898135.1 Oncomelania hupensis
TGCCTTTGGTCACGTGGTCTTGGCGGTTCCTGTACTTGTTTAAAGTGCTATCAGCTTCCTGGAGCTGGATCAGCTTATCTCGGTCCACGATGGCAGCTTTAGAGTTGTCGGCGACCTTCAGTGGCGTAGACGTCTTGTCTCTCTTGGCCTGGGCCCTGGTAGTACCGGCACCGACGATCTCTGGTCGGCAGGGCTGAGCCGGAGTAACCACATTGTCCCGTAGCAGCTCTGTAAGGTCTCCATCGGGAAACGGCAATGGATCCTCCTCCACAACTTCGACGTGTTGAGTTGAGGCAGGACTCCACTCTGGATCGGGGTCGTCGGGTCGTCTCGCGCCGTCGATATTCCCGATCATCAAATCATACAGCGGCTTCTTCAGGCAAACCGCTTCGACTTCGCCTATGTAGAAAGGGGTGTTGACATGAATCTTCGCAACTGGCGCTCTCACACATTTGCTGTCGGCCATAAGTGTCCATTTTGAATCGCCAGTGAACTGTTCTTTGGCGATTAAATCTTCTCTGACGATGACCCCACTGCAGCCAGAGTCTCTTAAGACAGTCACTTCATGATTTCCGACGCGTCCCTTTGAAACAGGCATGTTCTGGACGGTCACAGCTGCGCTGGCGACGACGGGGATGGATTTTCCGTTGGCAAGGAGAAGTTGGCCATCGGTCATGCACTCTTGCACGTCCGCAGGAGTAGCTGTGCGCTTGGTCTCACTCGGAAGAATGACGCTCCCGCCGCACACTTGATGGTCAGATCTACTGGTTTACCGTTGATTGGAGAACCGCCTCTGCCGGTTGCCCGCCGCTGCGTTGTCCGTACTGCACCGCTGTCCGCTACTTTTGTTTTGAGGACAATTAGCCGCCCTGTGGTCTGTAGCGTTGCAGGTGAAACAGCCTCTTGAATGCCCTTCCCTGGGAGGAGGCGTGGAGTCCGTCTGTCTCTGGCTCGTCTGGCTCCCATGGATCTGGTTCCCATGGTTTGCAGTCTTCTGAAAATGTTTCGTCGCGCTGGGTGGCCCCAGGGTTTTCCCATGAGCGATGAGATATCTTTCAGCAGCCTCAGTCACATCTTTAAGCGTCTGCAGCTTTTGTTCTTCTAAGTGGGTCGCTAGGTCCTTGTGACAGGCATTGAGAAATTGTTCTTTCACAATCAGGTCATGGAGACTGTCGTAAGACTTCATTTCGCCTGATAACTCCACCCACTTGTGTAGATATGACGACAGGCGCTCCACAAACTGCTTTGGCGTCTCGTCTGACTTAGGCCGGCATTCACGGAAGCGTTTACGGTAGCCCTTCTCTGTAAAGTTGTAGCACTGCAGTAGGGCCTCTTTCAAGACGTCATAGTTTTTGGCGTCATCGTTCGACAGTCTGGTGTAAACTTCGAGCGCTTGCCCTGTCAGAAGTGCACTTAGTCGAATCGCCCAGTCTCGAGGTTGCCAATTGGAGCTTTCGGCGAACCTTTCGAATCTCGCCAGATAGCTGTCGATCTGGTCCTTCCCGTCGACGAAAGCTGGCAATTTTGGAGCCGTATGGTCGTTGGTGGCTTGTGGCGCATGCTGATTGTTCTGGATACGCGCCAACTCTAGCTGGTATTGACGCGCAGCTTCTAATCGTCTCTCTTCCATCTCTCTTTCTTGACGCCGCTCTTCTCTTTCTTCTCGGCGACGCTGCTCTTCTAATTCTCTTTCTTCACGGCGACGCTGCTCCTCTATTTCTCTTTCTTCACGCCGTCGCTCATCTTCTCTTTCTTCACGCTGACGTTGTTCTTCTCTTTCTTGTATTCTCTCCTGAGACTTGACGTACTCCGTCAGCTGTTTGCCTTTTAGATTCAGTTGCATCCCTTTCTGCCAGAAGTCAGCCATCTTGATGCTTCTGGAAAGTTCTTTTCTGGAAAGTTCTTTTTCTAGAAAGTTCTTGACTGTAGAGTTCTTTTTTTCTGGAAAGTTCTTGACTGTGCTGTACCTTTCTAGACTGTTCTAGAACAGCACGCTTTCTGCAGTAGCGCTGATGCTTGTCACTAGTCGCCTTCGTTGACGCAGGCCCCGCTGTCCTCGTCGTATGCGACGCTGCACCACGCTGGTGTTGATGTACACGCTCCTGTGCTGAAGTGGACTCGACGTCCGCGCGTCGCTCTCTCTAATACTGGCGATGTAGCTCCGAGACTGTCCCTCGACGTAGTCCTGCGGCAGCCACGTAGTCCCGCTCTGTTGTTCGCTCACGAAGCAACTCTTCGGCGACTACACGCCCTTGCAGTCAACCCGAACCTATCGGTGATGTAGTCCCAGTATGTTGGCCCCTCTCGACGCAACTCGTTGGCGGCTACCCTCGATGACTGCCTCTCGTAACGTTGACTCGCTTGTTGTAGCAGTTGAACCCTTGGCTATGGCGTGAATCGCGGCTTGACCCCCAAAATGTTACACTCAGTTCGATGATGGTGTGTTCTTTTATCAGTATCCGATTCAGCCCCAATGCTGAATTCCTGATAAGGTGTAACTCAGATTCGTTTATCCACGCAACCCGTCCAAACAGCATACAAGTCACAAAGTCGACGTATGAAGTTTTCCACTTTTATTCAGCACACACCAACAACTGCATACAATTCTCAACTCAACTCAACAACTTTCACAGCAACTCTTTAAATCACTATCAACAATAACACTCTCTGAACAGCAACTCGGCACACGATTAAATAACCTCTCTCTCTTCTCGAACAATTTGGTACACGGTAGAAATGACGCACTGCCACCAATCGAACTAAAGATCGTCATCACTGGCTTACGTCATACACATTTCCTCTACTTCCGGGAACATTCACGACCTTCGATATCCATCGGGAAATTTCTATCGACAGTAATAAACATGCAGATCCCGAAAATTCTCCAACAATATCGACCAACGAAAATTATCGACGTTATACAAAACCTCTCCTAACAACAATGCAAACTCAAATCAAAGGTAAATAAACATTATTGAATACTTTGCAAAACGAAACGATTAGATCTATCGTGCACGTTTCCGACGTACTACCATTCGCGTTTCAACGTAACACAGAGTCACCCTCAGATGTAGTACATACAATTACACCATCATCTTCTTCTTCCTCGTGTTCTTCAGATTCAGATCTACGATCCAGTATCACCATTGGTTCTTCCATGCTGCTGTCAGTCTCTGTCTCTTCACTGCTGCTGCTGCTGCTCTACTGCCTATGTTGCCTCCGGCGTCTGGCACGGAGTCTACTGGCGTCACCTCTCATTGGTTTCTCCTGCTCTGACACCATTCTCTCCACAGTATCACCCAGTGGCAACAACAGGTTGCGGTGCAGCGTTCTCCTCTTTCCAGTTTTGTCCTCCCTCTGCACCACAAAGACAGGAATGTCCTTGTTGGGTTGGTCCAACACCACATAAACACTTTCCTCCCACTTGTCAGCCAGCTTATGTTTGCCGTCGAAAGCGACGATCTTTACCAAGACTCGGCCACCGACTTCAACATTGGCGTCTCTGGCCCGACGGTCATATTGTTTCTTCTGCTTGGCCCGTGCTTTGTCTGCTGCAGCAGTCGCCAATTCAAATGACCTATTCAGGCGTTTACGCAAGTCTGCTACATACTTGGTAAGTGGAATGCTGTCAGCTTCGCCTGTGTCGATACCAAACGCTATATCCACTGGAAGACGGGGATCACGGCCGAACATCAAGGCAAACGGTGAGAAACCGGTCGACTCATGCCGCGTGCAGTTATAGGCATGAACTAGTGGTCCGATGTGACTCTTCCAGTCTGCTTTCTGCTGTGGCTGCAGTGTTTCCAACATGGCGAGCAAGGTCTGATTAAACCGCTCCGTCATCCCATTCCCCATCGGGTGATAAGGAGTGGTCCTAGACTTGACGCAGCCTGAGATGTCGCAGAGCTCTTTGATGGTTCGGCTTTCAAAATTGGCGCCTTGGTCTGAATGCAGTCTCTTAGGCATGCCATAATGCACGATGAAGTGGTCAAACAGAGCCTGGGCCGTAGTACGTGCCATCAGATTACGTGTTGGAACTGCTTGGGCAAACCTCGTAAAGTGGTCCGTTATAACCAACACATGCTGATAGCCGCCCTTGGATGTCTCCAGTGACAGATAGTCGATGCAGACCAATTCCAGTGGTTCAGTAGTTATCACGTTGACTAGTGGAGCCCGAGTGGCGGTTATTTTGCGGCGTCGACAGCGGGGACACTTCTCGATCCAGGTGTCTATATCTCTGGTCATACTTGACCAGAAGAACCTGTCTCTGACCAAGCTCGACGTGCGGTCTCGTCCTGGATGGCCGGAATCGTCATGGAGACTGGTCAGTACTTGGCTGATGTAACGAGCCGGTAGCACCAACTGCTTTCTTGGCTGCTCACTGATACAAGTGTTTCTGTACAGTATGCCATTCTCCAGTACCACAGAGTCTTGTCTCTGCGCTTTCTGGATGTCGCTCACAGTGAAAGTTGTCAGGCTCTGACCCGCTGGCATGAAGTCGGTGTCAATGACATCTGCCGATGCCGCCAAACACTCCACGTAAGACACTGGCTGTTGACAGTTGCAAACGGCTCGGACCGACCCTGCTGGTACATGTATGAGGGCATCTTCTGACTTCTGCAACTCCGGCAAGCGTGAAAATGCATCAGCATCAGCATTACTCATTCCTGGCCGGTACTTGATGTCAAAGTCAAAGGAAGCGAGTGCAGCCAACCAGCGATGACCAGTGGCGTCCAAACGAGCTGTCGTAAGCACATAGGTGAGAGGGTTGTTATCTGTGTATACAGTGAATGTATGGCCGTATAAGTAGTCTTTGAATTTTTCTGTTGCAGCCCACTTGAGAGCTAAAAATTCCAGTTTGTGAGCTGGATAATTACGCTCACTCTTGTTCAGACCACGGCTGGCATAGGCAATCACTCTCCTGCCATTTTCCTGGTCTTGACACAGCACTGCTCCACACCCTGAACCACAGGCGTCAGTGTAAAGCTCGAATGGCCGTGTGTAGTCAGGAAAGCCTAGGATAGGAGGCGATGCCAGACGCTTCTTCATCTCCTCAAAGGCTGCCTGCTGTTCTGCGCCCCAGACCCACTTGACTGCTGCCAGAGAGGATTTCTTTCTTCCATGCTTCTTTTCTTTTGGATTGGGCATGAGGTCAGTCAAAGGCTTGGCTATCTTGGAAAACCCTTGGACGAAGCGGCGATAATAGCCAGCAAAACCAAGAAACTTGCGGACCTCTTCCGGTGTCCGAGGTACTGGCCAGTTGACGACCTTTTCGCACTTTTCTGGGTCTGCTTCAATGCCTTGGGCAGAGACGATGTGGCCTACGTAGCGGACTTTCTCTTGGCAGAAGGAACACTTTTTAGGGTTGAGCTTCAAGCCGCACTCCTTCAGGCGAAGCAAGACTCGCTCAAGGCGCTCAAGGTGCTCTTCAAAGGTGTTGGAGAACACGATTACGTCGTCCAGAAACACCAGGCAAATGTTCAGATGCAGATCTCCAAGGCACTGCTCCATCAGTCTTTGGTAAGTGGCAGGCGCGTTGACAAGACCCATCGCCAACCTGTTGAACTCGAAGAAGCCAAATGGTGCAACAGTGAAAGCTGTCCGTTCACGATGTTCTTCAGCAATTTCAATCTGATGGAACCCGCTTTTCATGTCCAGCACCGAGAAATACTTGGCCCCAGAGAGGCTGTTGAGCAACTCTTCAATGCGAGGTAGGGCGTACGAATCTTTGACTGTCCTCGAATTCAGCTGACGAAAATCAACACAAAGTCTCAACGTTCCGTCATTTTTCTTGACCAGTACAACGTTGGACGACCATGGGGATTGGGAGGGTCGGATTACTCCACTGTCCAACAGCTGTTTCAGGTGGTTCTTCACATAGTTGTACATGCCGGGTGGGATGAAGCGATGGCGTTCCTTGAACGGCATGTCGTTGGTGAGGTGAATGAAGTGCTGCACTCTGTCGGTGTGACCAACATCGGCATCATACTGCACGAAGCTATCTGGGTGCGCTTTGAGCAAACTTTCCAGCTGACGTACTTGCTCCGGTAAAAGTTCTTCAGCAGATATAGTCACCTTACCCAGGTGGGTCTGTTCAGTCTTTACTTTGCCAGCAAGGTCCTCAACACCAGCCAGACTCACCGGCTGCATTTCGCACAAAACAGCTCTCGGAGGAACAACCACAGTCTGAGTCGTAATGTTAGAAATGTGTACATCTACATAGCCTGTCTTCTTGCCTTGATAGTTGACGATTGCCGGTGCGACATCAAGCAAAGATAGAGAGGAATTGCTGGTAACTGGCTGCAGGATAGCACAGGTAGGCTTATAGTCTAATGCATGGTCGACCATCCCATGTAGAACGCAGATGCTATTAGGCTCTATGGTGATGCTGCAGTTTCCACCATTCTTCACAATAGCGAGACGATTTCTGTTCTTGGTCAATTCTCTCTCCCTGAGTGTCATGCATCTGAATGACAAGTACCACTGAGTGTGCAACCTGGCTACTTGAAGGAAGCGACTGCCATGCTGAGTGCGTGACATGTCCATGAACTGTTCCAACACGTTGGTCCCCAACAACACTGGCACTTTGCTACTATACTTGCTGTCTGGCACCACCAGCAATAGGCAGGGGCGACCAGTGGTGTCATCGAGTCCAGCCCCTGTGGTACTGATGGAGGCCTCAACATAGCCAGAGTATGGTAGGTACTGTCCATCAGCACACTCAATACGAATGAAGTCGGTCAGAGGGTGGATGGGGAGATGGGCCAACTTGTCTCTGTGAAATGTCTCTGACACTGTAGACACTGTAGCACCAGTGTCCAACAGAGCTGCTGTAACCACGCCTTCAATGGTGATGGTGACGTTGTTACTGCCTCCCACCAAGTTGCTGTCTACAGTCGGGCGATTAGGTTGCGCGTCTACAGGTTGCCCTCTGCTGCAGACTGCCTGGAGTTTAAAGGGCGACGTAGATGGTCCAGACGCGCTCTACAGCCAAGTTGTATGTGTCCTCTGCCACCACAGCGGTAGCAGGTAGGTCCTTCCTCAGACCAACCAGGTCGCTGATGCGGCTTGCCAGCCTGACGTGTATCCGAGTACTGCTGAAAAGAGCTTCGGTTCTCTGGCGTGATGCCACCAGCACCTCTTCCAGTCTGATGTCCATAGTGCTGCTGTTTTCCAGACTGCACTACTTTCTTGAGTGAAGCCATTTCTGCCGTCAACTGCTTCAACTGCGCTTTTAGGCCAGTCTCTTTAGCAGGCTGTGCCGCCTTCATCGCTGCTGACTTTGTAGGTTTCAGGTTGTAGTCCTGTTCAATCTGACGAATGGCCAAACACAGCTTGTCCACATCGGAGATGGAGTCGTACTTGTGTGCAGAGCGTTCTTTCAGCTCCGGGCGAAGGCCCAGCCACAACATGCTGTGCAGCATTTCAGGTGCTTTGGAACTCTCCACCTTCCCCACCTCAATTGCCTTGTTGAGCAGATCCTCCAGTCGACAGCACCAC
>CM072522.1:54340906-54378406 GCA_036898135.1 Oncomelania hupensis
GTACCTTCAAATCACTAGCACGAGTGAATGCTTTATTACAAACATCACACACATGATTCTTCTCTCCTGTATGTATAAGCTTATGTTCCTTCAAACTGTAAGCCTGGGTGAAAGCTTTATTACAAACATCACACACATGATTCTTCTCTCCTGTATGCATAAGCTTATGCCTCTTCAGACTGCCAGCTTCAGTGAAAGCTTTATTACAAACATCACACACATGATTCTTCTCTCCTGTATGCATAAGCTTATGTTTCTTCAAATCATTAGCCCAAGTGAACGCTTTATTACAAACATCACACACATGATTCTTTTGCTCTCTGGTTTTCTGTTGCTGCTTTGTGTCTCTTCTACACTCATGATCTTTGAGACTGACTTCACTGTGGGAAGTGACTGAGGCAGAAGAGAACTTGACCAATAATGACTGTGGTGTTGAGTTGACAGTAAGCAGTTGTGTAGCACATGCATTTGGAATCTGAAAAAGAAAACCAAGATTTACAAAAAAATACTAACTATAAAGTGTTCATTATCATCATCATCATCATCATCATCATCATCTTCATCATCATCAAAGTGGTCCTGATTCGGCTCTTTGCAGTCCACTGGCCCCTATAAACAATGACTAATATTTAGTATTTTTTGTATTAACATTATCAATTATTATTATTGTAACCTGTGGAAAAATGCACTCTTTCTCACTCTTTCTCCCTTTCTCCGCATTAGTGGTACCACTACCAGCATGTGTACCTAATTAAGGTAGCCCAGTCCAAATAGGCCTCTCTCTCTCTCTCTCTCTCTCTCTCTCTCTCTCTCTCTCTCTCTCTCTCTCTCTCTCTCTCTCTCTCTCTTTGTTTATCTCTGACTCTCTCTCCCTATCTCTCTTTCTGGCATGACTGGCCTAGACAGCTGATAAGCAGATTCCCGCCCTTTGAAAAGTCTTTGTGTGGTCTGTCTGGTGTAATAATTTTAGTTGTTATTTGTTAAGAATTATGATTGGGCCATTAAATGCAATGTTTTGATACTATTAGGTAGGGTTCATAATTTGTGATGTAAGAGTAAATTTAAAGTTAGAAGGAGGATGTGAATTTTATGTTAGGGACTATATTTTTGTGGAGGTTTTCTGGTAAGCGAGGCGGCCTCCTTTTATAAGTTGTAGAGCCAGAGTTTCCTTCCTTTTTCCCTCTCTGGAAATCCTACCATGTGGTTCCAGACATCCACCATAATGTAGAAAACCGGCTCAGTGAATTGCAGTTATGAGTTTTTCTCTTCTTGGGGAAAACTTCTCCCCTGTTATGAGTTATGTAAACTGTTAATTGTGTGCCATTTTTGATGATTGTTATAATACAAAAACAGTATGAGAATTTTTATTGAATTGTTTTTGTGTAAGTTGAACAGTTGAGTTAGAAGCACTAGTTAAGGGTTTAAGATGATGGTGCTTAAATTGTTTAGTTTGATTTAGTCTTATTCGCCTCTGTTCTTGTATTCTGTTGTTTATAAAACAAAAGGAAGAAATATGTATCTTTCCTCTGTTTGTTCCTTGTTCTCAATTGGAAATTATTGTGGTAGGTTGAGACCACGTGGTCGGTCAGCAATTTAATGTAAATGAGTACCGGACAAGCAGTGGTCCTAGTATGAAGTTAAGAGATTGTAGATTGTTTCTATTCTTTATTTTTGACACGTCTTGTTGTATATTTGGGTGGACGTTTTCTGTTTTATTTAGCTGAGGTCTTAGAATGATATTGTTAGTGGTTGGTCTTGTAATGGAGTTGTTCATACTAGTATGTGCACATTACAGGATGCTGAACCATAGTGGTATGGCTAGATGTGACTAAGACACCACCATGGGTATCTAAGGGTCCGTCACCCTGAGGTTGGTGTTTTGTGCTTTTGTATTTTGATTGCTTTAGTTTTATTTCATGATGCGATGATTGTTTTAATTTTGTTTCATGATGTGATGTGTGTATGTATTATTGAATCCAGCGATAAGCGTTGGGTTGCTTATCTCCACATGAGATTGTTTATGTTTTTCTGGGGCCACCGAATTATGCTGGAACCATTTCTTATGTCATGCCATTATGAATTCAGCACAACCTCTGTATTCATGGTTGATGTTTATGCCCTAAATGGATGCTTGTTTGCTGAGTTTTGCCTGAAAATAAAATGGACAAAGAGGACTCAGTGATTCTTCCTTCTTCTCCTCCTTCTTCCTCTGCGGACCCCTTCTGCCGCACCATCTCTCCCTATCCTATCACATTATTATACCATTATCACAACAACAATGTGTTGAGTTTCTTGATAATAGCTAAATTAAACCTACTTCAGTCCTGACAATTACGAGGATATATTAATTAATAATAATATGCAGTAATAACCAGAGTGTCACGAACCTGTACTAATTTCTCATTTCGGGTGCATATGATGTGGATTAATTATTTTATAGCTAATCAATTGATAGTATGGCCACATCACCAGATCATCAGGTCTTGAAAAGACCATCCTGCAAGGCACAGTACAAGGAGGTAGAAGAAGAGGGAGACCGAAAAAGAGGTGGAAGGACAACATTCGAGAATGGACTGGTTTGACACTGAGTGAAACAATCAGGGTTGCTGGGGACAGGGAAAGATGGAGTATACTGGTTAAACGATCATCTGTGGTGCCCCTACGACCTACGACCTTACGGGATAAGATAGAATAGGATAGGATAATCACTCTTCTGTTGCAAATAACGTTATTAGTTTTCAGTTTGCACGTGTAGTTGGTTGGTGTTATGTATGGATCTGATTAGATGTTCTCATACAGTTCAAAAATCAATAATTGTATCGGCAGTTAGACTTAAGATGTTTTTTTGAGATCTCAACAAGTAATATCGTCTTGATGTTTATTGGTGTGGCGACCAAAATTGGTACCCAGAATTGGATCAATTGTGGTGTATACTTTACATGTATATATCTGGAAATAGTTGGAGTAACCAGTCACCAGGGAAAGTTCTTATTCCTAGTGAGTATTGAATATTTGTTTGTATCGGTGTGTGCATTATGGAGTAAGAGAGAGAGAGAGAAAGAGAAAAAGGAAGGGTGAGGTAGAGTGTGGTGAAATTAATGGTAGTTGTTGCATTCATCAAAATTTCTTCCATCATCTAGTTCATTTGAATTCATTATTTTATGGATCGCACTTCAAACCTAAATTTAACGTGATTATGAAAAAAATAAACCATATGAATAACTCGTTGACACTACATCTAATTAGTGGCCATGTGGGCCTGTGTCTGTGTTTCTGTCCAGCGTCAAGGCGCTGATGGACACAAAGGTGTTGCGGATGTCCGGGTGGAGTTTCTTCGTGTCCCTATTCCCAGTCCACCCTATGTACCCAACCTTTAATGGACTGATGACCCTATCGCGTCCACGAGCCATTGGGCTTAGAGGTCGGTCGTGTTCGAGTGACGTTGAGAGCTCTGCGATCGCATCATAGTTGTTGATATATCATGCAATTTTAACGAGAGTGAGTCTGCAATGTCTTCTTTCAGCTACGCATCGTAAGCACTCTACTGGTGGTCCACAAAGGCTTACAGGGTGGAGAGCCGAAGAAAGGATTGTCATCCCTTTTCGCTTAAATTGCTGCTTCATGTTAATCATCATTGCAGTCTTCATCATGGTTTATCGGTCGTCTAGGTGGACATTAAGCTGTCAGAAATAATAGGAAGCCGACGACGATGTAGTTACTTTGAGAGAGCAGAGTTCTAACCCTTTGTAGTGGCGTCAAGGAAGGCTAATCTCATCATCATCGTAATAGTAGACATCATCGTCAATATCACCGTCATACACATCATCATCGTCACGGTCAGCGATTACATCACCATCTCGATTTTGACTTTGTATGTTACTCAATATCTGTTGAATGAGTGATTGTCCGTTCGTAAGTAAAGTTTGTTTGACATGTAATATTGTGTTTGCATCAAATTTCTCGGAATTCCTTATGTTCTTTGTATGCCACATGTGTGAGTAATAGGTGTGTTTGCTGTGTGTGTCACATGTTTAAGTAATAGATGTGTTTGCTGTGTGTGTCACATGTTTAAGTAATAGATGTGTTTGCTGTGTGTGTCACATGTTTAAGTAATAGATGTGTTTGCTGTGTGTGTCACATGTTTAAGTAATAGATGTGTTTGCTGTGTGTCACATGTGTGAGTAATAGGTGTGTTTGCTGTGTGTGCCACATGTTTAAGTAATAGATGTGTTTGCTGTGTGTGTCACATGTTTAAGTAATAGGTGTGTTTGCTGTGTGTGCCACATGTTTAAGTAATAGATGTGTTTGCTGTGTGTGCCACATGTTTAAGTAATAGATGTGTTTGCTGTGTGTGTCACATGTTTAAGTAATAGATGTGTTTGCTGTGTGTGCCACATGTTTAACTCTTCCGCGCCGGGAAGCAAGTTTTCCAGTAGCCGCCATGCATCTCTACCTGCCGGGAGGCAAGTATTCCAGTATCCCACACTTGCATACAGTCTAAGAGAGAAAACTCCGCATTGCAAAAATATATTGAAAGCACGGTTATCTCCCATGTTAATAAAACATACGGTCACTTCCGCCAGGTCGAATTTTCTTGTTCTGATGCGAATTTGGCGTGCAATTTGATTTTTAAATGACGAAAAATCGAGGACTATCAAGATCTTTATCTCTCTCTGCTATTTTTGTGTTGAGCTGCTATAATATTTTGTGGAAATTTACCAAAAGAAATATCTAAATACTTTAATGTTTACCTAAATAGCTCAAAAAAACTTACATAAATGCTTTTTTTCAATGTTATTGTGAAAATTCAAGAAATAAAATGCGAAAGAGGCTTTTATTTAGGAATTTTTTCAGTTTTTATTATTAAACAAACATAAAATTTATATAGTTTTGTAAAGAAATTAGTTTTCTATAAGTATGCCAAATTTCATATCAATAAGCCTGCACTGAGCTAGGCAAGAGCCGATTTTGTACAACTAGTGGTTTTCACAACAGTCTGGCCCTGCAGGCTCAGGCCAGCAGTGATGCTTAGCTGCTGCACGCTCAGGCAGAATAGAGTTAAGTAATAGATGTGTTTGCTGTGTGTGCCACATGTTTAAGTAATAGATGTGTTTGCTGTGTGTGCCACATGTTTAAGTAATAGATGTGTTTGTTGTGTGTGCCAAATGTACATGTAGGAGTGATAGGTGTGTTTATTGTGTGTGTCACACGTTTGAGTGATAGATGTGTTTGTTGTGTGTGCCACATGTTGGAGTGATAGATGTGTTTGTTGAGTGTGCCACATGTTGGAGTGATAGATGTGTTTGTTGAGTGTGCCACATGTTGGAGTGATAGATGTGTTTGTTGTGTGTGCCACATGTTGGAGTGATAGATGTGTTTGTTGAGTGTGCCACATGTTGGAGTGATAGATGTGTTTGTTGAGTGTGCCACATGTTTGAGTGTGTGCCAGACTGGGTGAAACATGTCTGTGTGCCAGATCTTGTTACAGATAATAGTGAGGGCGCCAATCATCACTTGTTTTTCTTGAAGCAATTCGGCGGGTATGTTGTCCACTCCTGCTGACTTCCTCTTTTTCAGTGATTGCACTGCTGCCTCAACTTCTCGGAGAATTGGGAGGATTTCTTTCTCTTCTCTGTTCTGGGTACATGCTAGAACTGATGGGTCCCCGTTTGGTGTTTGGCTGTGAAGGTCAGAGCAGTACTCTGTCCATCTATCCAAGACTTCTTGTTCTCCTGTAAGACATATGCCAGACTTGCTTTGGATCGAGGAGACCTAGGGTTGTTTAACATTTGTCAGCCGCTTCACAGTCTTCTTGCAGTTGTTCTTGTTCAGACTGTTCCCTTTTTTTCTGGCATTAATCTTCTGTCCAGTTCACCTTTGCTGTACGTCTACCTTTTCGGATGTCATTGTTGACTTTTCGGGAGACATCAGCTCCCTGTGAGGTGGTTTTTTTTCATCTCTTCATTTATCACACAGGTCCAAAAGTTCAGGTGTGACCCACAGTTTCTTCTTTGGGCGGTGCTTGCCAAGGATCTCAGTGGTGGCATCTGTCACTGCTGAGTTGAAGGTGGTGGCCATGCTGTTGACATCTACTTAACCAGCTCCCATAATAAGCAGTTTGAAATGTGCACTGTTCCTTACTAGAGACAAAAAAGTTAAAAAGGTGTTGCTTGTAATCCGAATTGTTCGTGACCTGAGGCGTTCGTAACCAAAGGTATCACTGTATATAGCATCCATTATTATTACTATTATTATTATTTTTTATTATTATTGGATTACTATACCACATAGTTATTGTGTGGAAGATTTGTAAAAGAGACGTCAAGTTCCATTATTACCTCAGACTCCATTGGAAGTACACCTATGTACCTCTCGGGCTTCACCCACACCATCTTTGTTTCCAATGGGTCAGCGCTTTCTGTAACAAAGAAGTCAGCAAATTGATCATGGGTGATAGCAGTAGCACTGTTGGTTAGGACTGTGATTTTCTATGCCAAAATTCGAGAGTACAAACCCTGCAAAGGATGAATGTCTATGACTTAGATACAAGACTTTTTAGGTTATCCTGCAGAGGATGAATGTCTATGACTAAGATACAAGACTTTTCAGGTCACCTTGCATAGGATGAATATCTGTGACTTAGATACAAGACTTTTTAGGTCACCCTGCAGAGGACGAATGTCTATGACTTAGATTCAGGACTTTTCAGGTTACCTTGCACAGGAAGAATGTCTATGACTTAAATACAAGACTTTTCAGGTCACCCTGCAGAGGATGAATGTCTATGACTTAGATACAAGACTTTTCAGGTCCCAAGTGTTTTCTCCAGGTACTTTAGTTTTCTCCCACCCTTCAATAATGGTGTCAGATGCAGTCAATTTAAATTAAAAAATACAAATCTCCCAAAATTAAAATTTGATTTCCTTTCTGTTTTCTAATAGCCACTTTTTTTACACCACATGTTTGACAGATGAAAATGTGTTTGTTGTGTTGGTAGGAGTGCAATGACTGGGACGCTCTGCTGGACGGGTCGTCGCTAGACGAAAAGGTCGACTTCATCACCTCCTATGTACAGTTTTGTATCGACATGTTGGTGCCAACTAGAGAGGTGAAGACCTACCCAAACAACAAACCTTGGGTGACAAAGGAGATAGCAGACGTCCTAATGAAGAGGAAGAAGGCGTTCAGCAAAAAAAATCCAGATGACGTGAAGAAGCTGCAGAAGGAAGTCAGAAGAGTGATCCTGAACAACAAGCGGAAGTTCAGAGACAAGGTCGAAGACAGCTTCGCCTCCAACAATCTCAGGAAACTGTGGAGCAACCTACAGACCAGTCTATAAGCCGTGCAAAAGGGCCTTGAATGTAGAGGACCAGCAGAATTTGACGAACGACCTAAACACCTTCCATGCCTGCATTGACACCACTGACTTCTCGTCTGAGCGAGGAAGTACTCTGGCTGACCTGAGTGAGAGAGACAACAGGAAAGAGGTCCTGATGTAGGAAGAGATGAGTCGGCGCTTTAGACAATGGACCCTAGGAGTGCTTGTGGCCCAGATGACGTTCCGGGAGCTGTCCTCAAGTATTGCCATGACTCCTTTGCCCCAGTGTTCTCCATCCTGTTCCAGGAGTCGTTGGACACTGGTCACATCCCACCCCTTTGGAAGTCTTCCAACTTTATCCCTGTCCCCAAAAAACCCTCTCCCGCAATCCTGAATGACTATCGCCCCATCGCTCTTACCTCCATTTCCTTTAAGTGCCCTGAGCGCATTGTTCATCAACAACGGCTTGGGGAAACGTGCCCACTCCATGACCCCATGCAGGTCGCCTACACGCTCAACATTACATTACATGATTATTGCTTTAGGTCCAGCGGTGTTACACTCGTTCGATGTTGGTGTTTTTCTATCAGTAGTTGATTCAGCCCCAATGCTGAAGTACTGATGAGTGTAGCCCAGATTTGTTTATCCACGCAACCCGTTCAAACAGCCACAAGGCACGGAGTCGTATAAAGTTTTCAAACTTTATTCAGAATTCATCAACAACTGCATACAATCACCTTTTCACTCTCCTCTTTCACAACACAGTGTGTCCATTATATATTTTTTTCTCTCAACTCGAGATAACCTCAGGACGTTCCAGAACGACTCGTTACAACCAATCAAAATTCACTTCGTCATCACTGTTTTACATCATACAACCTTCCTTTCTGTCAAAAGAATGTTCTCAAATATCCCGAAACTTCGATCGATAGTAAACAAGCAGATCTAGAGAATTCTCCAATAATATCGACTAACGAAAATTATTAACGTTATACAAAGCTTCTTCTAACAACAATGCAAACTCAAGTCAAAGGTAAATACACTCTATTATTGCATGCTTTGCAAAATAAAACGAACAGATTTATCGCGTCCGCTTCACACATAATATCGTGCGCATTTCACACGCACCATCATGCACGTTTCAATGTAACAAGCGGACTCTTCCGAGCCAAATCAGGACCAACACGCTCAACAGAAACACCGAAGACACCATCATCACCATAGTCCACAATGTGTTGGGCACCTAGAGAGGCCATCATCACCGTAGTACATTGTGTGCTGAGGCATTTAGAGAGGTCATCATCATATAGTCCACAATGTTGAGGCACCTAGAGAGGCCATCATTACCGTAGTCCACTCTGTATTTAGGCACCTAGAGAGGCCATCATCAACGTAGTCCACTGTGTGTTGAGACACCTAGAGAGGCCGAAGTCATATGCCAGAATTCTTTTCCTGGATTTTTCATCAGCTTTCAACACCATCCAGCCTCACCTGATGATGCGGAAACTGATGAAAATGAAAATGGATGCCAACTCCCTGATCACCAGATTGCTCTGCAGCTTTCTCACAGACAGGCCACAACGCCTGGTGATTACGTCGTCAATCTGCGTGAAGGCATCAGGATACCTTCACATCAACACAGGGGTTTCTCAGGGCTGCGTCCTATCACCAGCACTCTTCACCCTCTACATGGCCAACTGTCGTTGTACTGCTAAAAACACCCTCCAAGTCAATTTTTCTGATGACACATCTTTGACCGACCTTATCACAACAAGCAATGCTCGTACCACTGCGCCTCGTCAGGTGGTGTGACGACAACCATCTCCTCCTCAACGTCTCTAAGACAAAGGAGATGGTTGTTGATTACAGGATGAGCGCTCTGACACTCAACCCACTGGTCATTGGGGGTGAGGTGGTGGACCAGTACAAGTACTTGGGCTCCATCATCCATAACAAGTTTGACTGGTCCCCAATGCTCTGCAGCTCCTCACAAAGACTGCCAGCAAGCTTATTGGCAGACATGTCTTTGACTTTCAGATGCACTTCGAGGCAAAAGCAATGCGACGCGACACAACCCATCTGCTGTGTGACGAGCTGCTGGTGCAGACCTCCTCCAGATTCATCTGGCTTATCAGTTGCGAGGCCCGACAGGTTCCCCTGGTCCTTTCTGCCGAGCGCCATTTGACTAACAAATGTTATTCCTTGACTTTATGTAATATGATCAGTTAGTCAGTCTGATAAAGTTAGCAAGTCAGCCAGAATGATTGCCTGCCTGTGTTCATGTTTGTGTGAGCGCCAGATTGAAGTGAGTGTGAAATAGCGTGCCAGTGTTTTTGTATGATGTAGCATATAGTATGCATACAGTGTCTAATACAGTATTTGTTGTGTATATGTGTGTGTATGATGTAGCATATAGTATACATACAGTGTCTAATACAGCATTTGTTGTGTATATGTGTGTGTATGATGTAGCATATAGTATACATAAAGTGTGTAATACGGCATTTGTTGTGTGTGTACTGCGTGTATGTGTATGATGTAGCTTATAGTATATATACAGTGTCTAATACAATATTTGTTGTTGTGAAAACTGTGCATTGTGGGTCTTTATGTGTCTGGTATGTGTATGTGTTTGTGTGTGTTAATTTTTCAACCAGTCTGTTTTGTGATTTGATGATTATATTTGTGCTTGGGTTGTGTGCGTCGTGCACCTGTTCTTGGTGTTTGTGCGTAGTGGCGCTGGTTTGTGATGGTGTGTTGGGTTGTATGCGGGAGTGTACAGCGCAAGTATGTTTGGGGTGTGGGATAGTAGTTGTTTTATTATATTTTATGCGTGGCACTATTTTTTTTGTACATGTTATTCTATTACAGATATTCTACATTTTACATTTACTATATTTGTGCAGCCCAGGATGGAGGTGGTAAGTGTGTTACTGATGGACAACTTAGCAAGATCCACATGAGAGACATCATCATAGGAACCTGGAATGTCAGAACCCTAACTGCGGATGGAAAATTTGAAGAACTGGCCCACAAGCTGGACCACTACCGATGGAACATTTTAGGCTTCACCGAACTGCGCTGGAAAGGTTTAAGTGAAACAACGACCGACAAAGTCCACAACCTTTATTTCAGCGGAAGAAAAGACAGGCAATGACACGGTGTTGGATTCTTGGTCCACAGAGATATTCTAGCCACTGTCATGGGTTGCCGTCCAGTCTCCAGTAGACTCATTACTACCCGTTTGAAAGCAGCCCCCTTCAACATCACCATCATCCAGGCCTATGCCCCAACATCAGACTATGACGAAAGCAAAGTCGAAGATTTATATGAACATCTACAGGCTGTCCTTAACCAAGTGCCAAAGAAGGACATAGTCATAGTGCAGGGCGACTGGAATGCCAAGATTGGCCAAGATGTGCACCACAAATGGGGAGACACAAGTGGACCCCACTGCAACGATGAGACAAATGAAAGAGGTCTGAGACTTATGGAGTTTGCCAGATACAACAATCTGATACTGGCAAACACTTGTGGTCTCCACAAAAAAAAAACAGACGATGGATATTGCACAGTCCTGGCGGGAGCACCACAACAAGGTCGACTACATCATGGTCAAGACAGGCTTCAGATCAAGCATGAACATTGGCAGGACATGCACTTTTCCAGGAGGAGACATCGGAAGTAACCATGATCTTGTAATGATGTTCTTCCGACCCCACTTGAAGAGAGTAAACACAGCAAGGTGCACTGGACTGAAGTTCGACCTGGACACACTGCAAGACCCGGAGGTGGCAGAAATATTTCAAGCCACAAATGTAGGGAAATTTGCACCACTTCTCATTTTGAGAGCAGGTGAAGTAGATGTTGACACCATGACCACCACCTTCAACTCAGCAGTGACAGATGCCACCACAGAGATCCTTGGCAAGCACTGCCCAAAGAAAAAATCATGGATCACACCTGAACTGTGTGATAAATGAAGAGAGATGAAAAAGAAAAAGAACACCTCACAGGGAGCTGATGCCTACCGAAAAATCAACAATGACATCCGAAAAGGCATGCGCATAGCAAAGGAGAACTGGATAGAAGATCAATGCAAGGAAATAGAGAACAGTCTGGACAAGAACAACAGCAAGAAGGACTACAGACTGTGAAGCGGCTAACAAGTGTTAAACAGCCCAAGGTCTCCATGATCCAAAGCAAGTCTGGCATATGCCTTACAGAAGAACAAGAAGTTTTGGACAGATGGACAGAGTACTGCTATGACCTTTACAACCATACACCAAAATGAAGACGCATCAGTTCTAGCATGTCCTGAGAACAGAGAAGAAGAAGTAATCCTCCCAATTCTCCAAAAAGTTAAGGCAGCAGTGCATTCGCTGAAGAAGGGGAAATCAGTGGGAGTGGACAACATACCCACGGAATTGCTTCAAGTAGGAGGAGATGTGATGATTGACGTCCTCACTATTATTTGTAACAAATTCTGGCAGAGTGGGGAGTGGCCTACACCATGGACCCAGTCGCTTGTCGCCACTCTTCACAAAAAAAGGTAACCTTCAGATGTGTGAAAATTACCGTACCATCAGCCATCCCAGAAAGGTCCTCCTAAAAATAATACTCAACTGGTTGAAACCCCAAGCTGAACATAGCTGAAGAACAAGCAAGGCGAAGTACCAGTGAACAGATTTTCTACCTCAAAATAATATGCAAAAAATACCTACAGCAACAGCAACATCTATATTATGTGTTTGTAGACTTCAAGAAAGCCTTTGACCGAGCCTGTGGGCAACCATGAGAGTTTACAACATCAGCCCTAACATTATTGAAATTGTCAAAAGCCTGTATGACAAGGATACCAGTGCAGTCCTCCACAACAGCGTCATCAGAAACTAGTTCAGACCAACAATCGGTGTGCATCAAGGATGCCTACTCTCTCCAATACTCTTCAACATCTTTTTGGAGTACATCACATCAGATGCCCTTGCAGATCACGAAGAAGAGGGAGACAGAAAAAGAGGTGGGAGGACAACAATCGAGAATGGAGACTGAGCGAAGCCATCAGGGTTGTTGAGGACAGAGAAAGATGGAGTACGCTAGTTAAACGATCATCTGTGGTGCCCCTACGACCTTAAAGTTTATGGGATAGGATAGAATATTTGTGCAGCCCAATTTGAATTGTTATGTACATTTCATATAGGAATAATGTCTTAGTCTCAGTCAGTCCCTGTCAGTCTCTTGTACCAAAGGAGCGTGTATTTTGGTTACAGATCACCACTCTAAGTCCCATTTAGGCACATAAGGCACATTTAGAATCCATGTATTTATTTACTTTTTAAACAAAAGAGCAGTTTTAATCACTCAAGTCTGAATGCCTATAGGATTCACACCAGAAAAAAATTCCCGCCCATAAAAAATGTTTCTGTCACTGGTAAAATTGAACCCTTGTTCATTAGCACACATGCATGTAACAGAGCTCAGAGCCTATTCTACACTTTAGGTCGAGAAAGTTGAAACTGTACAGCAGCAAAGCCACAATCGCAATATAGATAACAACATGACAATTATTGTTAAATATAAAACGTTATTGCTAAGTATAAAACACTACTATACTTACTGTATCCCTCTGTGTCACTGTCAGGCTCTGTCTTCACTTTACACAACTCTGAGTCATGTGGCTCCTGAAATCAATGATGAGAATAAATTACTTTACAACAACTATTGGTACATTTGTATTACTGTACCACACAGTTCATGTGTTGAAGATTTGTATAAGAGACACCAAGCTCGGTTATTACCTCAGGCTCCATTGGATCTACATCAAGATATCTCTCTGTCTTGACCCACACTGTTTTCGATTCCAATGGCCCACTGCTTTCTGTAACAAAGAAATCAGCAAACACGTCATGGGTGAGTGCCAGAGTGGATGATAAAACTGAACACTTGATGTCACTCACATCCATAGTCCTGTGTGGATCACACCAACTTAGGTTCACTAAACAGTTGTTGTCACTCACAGCCATAGTCCTGTGTTGGCACACCAACTTGGAACCACTAAAACGTTCACTTCCATGAAAAATGTTCATGACAATTTCTGGAATTGTTTATTGGCACAAAAGCAAGTTATTTAGCTTACAGCCTGTTCTATACTGAAGCGAGATCTAGGGAAGCAAAACTGTAAAGCCAGGATTCATACAGATTTACAAGTCTAGATTTCCATGACTTTTCCATGCCCAAATTATATTTGGTCAGGACCAGCCAACGGCTCAACACACACACACACACACACACACACACACACCCACAAACAAAAACCATTCCACAAATACATCAAGGCCATTCATTTTAGTTTGGCCCTTTACTTTCATATGTTGTTTGGCATCCATGTTCTGTGATTTCCAAGGTCTTCCTTCTTCGCTTTTGTAGACTTTTTCACATCATTTGATTTATTCAGGAAGTTCGTGCAAGCTTCAATCGTGAAAGTGTTAATATCTCCTTTGTTTTCTGCTTCTAGAGCTAAGTCATCAACACTTTGTTTCAAACTAACTCTTTTCTTCTTAAGCTCATCCAGTTCCTCCATGATAAACTTGGACTGTGGACATTGTACAGCCTTTTATTGTTCCTCTTGTAGTTGCAGATAACTGTTGTTAATCTTATAACTATTTATAACTGTTGTTAATGTTATAACTATTTATAAGTGTTGTTAATGTTATAACTATTTATGACTGTTGTTAATGTTATCACTATTTATAACTGTTGTTAATGTTATAACCATGTATAACTGTTATTAATGTTATAACTGTGGTTAATGTTATAACTATGTATAACTGTTATTATTTTTATAACTAATTATAGCGTTTTGAACTGTGATTACATGTGTATACTGTTCCTTTACTGTTTTATTGAACCTGCATTTGTTTTAACATGTATAACTGTTCACTGGTACACATGCATGTAACATAGCTCAAAGCCTATTCTACACTTTAAGTCTAGAAAGGTGAAACTCTTCAGCAGCTAAGCTACAATCACAATATAGATAACAACATCACAATATAGATAACACCCTAACAACATCACAATGATAACACCATCACAATTATTGCTAAGTATAAAACACTAATATACTTACTGTATCCCTCTTTGTCACTGTAAGGCTCTGTCTTCACTTTACACAACTCTGAGTCATGTGGCTCCTGAAATCAATGATGAGAATATATTATTTTACAACAACTATCAGTACATTTGGGTTACTGTACCACACAGTTCATGAGTTGAAGATTGGTATAAGAGACGTCAAGCTCGGTTATTACCTCAGGCTCCACTGGATCTACATCAAGATATCTCTCTGTCTTGACCCACACTGTTTTCGATTCCAATGGCCCACTGCTTCCTGTAACAAAGAAATCAACAAAACACATCATGGGTGAGTGCCAGAGTAGATGATAAAACTGAACAGTTGTTGTCTCTCACATCCATATTCCTGTGTGGATCACACCATCTTGTGATCACTAAAACGTTCACTTCAATGAAAAATGTTCTTGATACCTGTGGAATTAAACATTGGTTCACTGGCACATAACATAAGGGAAGTTATTGAGCTCACAGACTGTTCTATAAAAAGTAAGATCTACAGAAACAAAACTGTAAAGCATTTCAGCTACAATCACAATATGAAGACTCCACTGAAAGAACGTGCAATGTGCAAAATTGAGAAAATCGAGTTTTTTCCCTTAGACTGTTCGTCACTCACTTTTTTACTAGTCAGCGAAGTGTCATTCCATAAAACGTACTATATTCGGAGAAAAACGCAAAGGCAAAAAGTGTATCCTTTGATTAAACGTGCAAGGTGTCATTGTTTTGTATGAAAGAACGGGCTATGTTAGTCCCGTGACCAAATTGACCCAATCCCTGCGCATTCTGCTCGATTTGTTTATGGCAACAGAAATGGCAGATGAAAGCGTGCCACAGCACACTGACAATCCAGAAAACGCAAAAAAAAGGAGCAGATGAAGTGACATCCATGCTGCTGCACTACTTCCAGCACTATGTACCTCGAGAAGTTCGCACTTTGCTGCTTTTTTGCGATTCCTGTTGTGGCCAAAAAAACAACAACTACACCATGATACGATTTCTGTACTATATGGTGCACAGCAAGGGACTGTTTGACTGCATCAAGCTGACATTCCCTGAGAGAGGACACTCACACATGGAATGTGACCGGGACATGGGACTTATCAACAGAAAATCAAATGTTGAGCTGCCCGGAGACTGGATGAATGTCTTCAAGAGTGCAAGAAAGCACCAGTGCTTTCGATGTCATACAGGTCACCCACAACGACATTTTGGCTATAACCCACACTTCAAGGGCACCTGCCCCTTTCCTACCCGCCCCGCCAGAGAGCATGGTTATCCAAAAAGGAAAGCCAATGATTGTTGAGTACAGGGAATGGACCCTTAGAGAGCATGGTTATCGCAAACAGGAAGAAAAGGAACACAGCCGCCCCAGACACCATTCAGGGGCAACCAGCATGGCTCTACACGAGTGTCATCCATGTCAGTGACGCAAAGTACAAGGACCTGGAAGTCCTGAAGAGGTTTTGCGTGAGGACAGAAAGCCAGGAATATTACACCAATCTCCATCACTGCTCCGTGGAAGAGCCCTTCCACGACCAGACGAGCGAGTCAGAGAACAAGCCATGAACCAAGAAGCAGCACCAGCATCACCAGCACCAGCAGAAAAGACTTGATTTCGTATTCTGTTTTTGCTAAAATCTTTAATAAAGTAACTGAATCTGGTTTTCCATGTTTGTTGTCAAGTTATTTTTGCTGAAAGAGAAAAATGAGAAAAAACTTTGAAAGAACGTGCAATGTGCAAAATTGGGTCACCTGTTTGCAGAAGCATGCATGCACCCTATTTGCTAAGTTTAGCTCTTTATTTTTAGATACAAATGTAAGTAAATGCATGTCCTTGAAATAGAATCAAAGAAAAAAAAACATTTCTTTAAAGTACATATTTATCTGAGTCTTCAAACTTTAAAATTCGTTTTTCTCAAAATGAAAAAAATGCAGCTTGCATGTTCTTTCAGTGGAGTCTTCATATAGTAACAAACATGCCAATCATTACTATCAAACACTAATATACTTACCATCTTCCTCAGTGTTACAGTTAGGCTCTGTCTTCACTTTACACAACAGTGGTATATGTGGCTCCATCATGTCACTGTTAGGTGCTGTCTTGCTTTCTGATTCTTCCTTTATGTTGAACTCACTGCCAGTCATATTAGCGGTACATCTGACAATCTGTTCACTGTTGCTGTGAGAAACATGATGCCTTTCTCTTCCTGCAATTTCTAAACAAAACAACAGCTTTTATACGAATATTTCCTGACAGCAAGTGAAATGATGAACTGAAAAGCCCTCACCATAAGAACTTATATCTTTTCCTCTTACTTAAATATTACAAGTGAAACAGTAAATAAGCCTACAAAGATAAGTCAAGGATGAACAAAGAACTGGTCTATTTCACAATTTCCAATTAAAACAAATCATGCAGAAACAACTTTGCCATAGTTAAGATCAGCACCCTGCACTCAATCGCTGCACAGTTCACACGAAAGGTAAAACAAACAACAAACTATTTTGTTAGTGTTAAGGTGTGGATGTGCTAAACCTAACCCTTATCTTAATCCACTTCTGTGATGCCAGTTTTCAAGGAGTGCTGGTGTTAGCATGTGACCAGCAGTATTTGTTATGAGTGAGTTAGTATGTTTGTCAGTATGTGTGAGTTTATGTCTCTTTATTTTTCTTATTCGTTCTATCTTGATTGTATTGTGTTGATGTGAGAGAGAGAGAGATAAAAGAGAGAGAGATAAAAGAGAGATAAAAGAGAGAGAGAGAGGTGGTGATGATGAGGAAGAGGGAGGTAAGTGGTGTATAAGGCAAGTTTTGAGTAGCCTGAGCCTTTCCCTTAGTTGTAGTGTTATGTAATAAGGTAATGCTATCATCAGTATTGTTCTTATCAGTAATGTAGCAAATAGTGCAAACAGGTGTTATTGCTTACAGACATTGAAATATTGTGTGAATAGTTTTGGAAATAACGTGTACATTTTTGTAATCATATATTTTTCATCACTTTGCTATGGCGAGTCTCAGAAGCAAGACATTGTGATTGTTATTATTATTATTATTATTATTGTTGTTGTTATTATTATTATTATTATTATTATTATTAATATTATTATTATTGTTGTTGTAATGTCAAATATAATTGCCTATTTCATAATTGTGACACTATATCTTTATAGCTGTTTTTATATGATTTTGAGTTTGTGACCATCAATACGTCCACTGTAGCAATACAAATTATAATTTTTAAGTCATTATTTTAACTTTTATTAGAAAATGTGATAAATATAGAATTTTGATCTTTTGAGAATAATGAGAATGAAACACAGTTGAGATGTTATGTTAGTAACTAAGTAAGTAAGGGTTTCATGTTGTGTTTCAGGGCACAGAATGAGATGCTGTTATTGTTAGTAAGTATGGGTTTCATGTTGTGTTTCAGGGCACAGAATGAGATGCTGTTATTGTTAGTAAGAGTGTAAGTATGGGTTTGATGTTGTGTTTCACTTTCAGGGCACAGAAGTCATACAAGGGAATTAGTAGTAGTAGTAGTAGTAGTAGTAGTAGTAGTAGTAGTAGTAGTAGTAGTAGTAGTAGTAGTAGTGTAGGACCGGCATCGCTGCCTAAAGCCTCGCGGCTTATAAAGACGTCCCCTCATCGTTTATGGTATATTTACTATAGTTAGCAATATGATTTGCATGCATAATTTGAAATAATCTTTTCTAGTCATATTGATAGAATAAATTTTGAAATTTGGATTTGAATTGCCTGATTAGCTCCTACTTCATCACTAACAAAATGACACTGAAGTCCCACAAGTCCCACAAGTGAATAAAACCATATTTTTTTGTGTAAAATGTGAGTTTACATATTCAGTGAATTCTTTATTACAGGTGCCAACTCACCTTGCGCATGCCACGCTTGCAATCTCATCCAGTCTACCATTGGTTCCTCAGCAATGTCAATTTCCAGCTTCACCCCAGACAGCACTGGCCCATCTTCGTCCTCCATAACAGAGCAATGTAAGGAATATTCAATGTAAAGCTCAACGTGCAAAGCAACCACATAAAATCAACAGGAATCATACGATACAAGACCGGTTTGTGCCAAGGTCAAGGTCACTACAATGTAGCCCGAAATATTTCTTTGAATTCTGTATAAGTTGTTGCTTGTTACATTCATCTTTGGATTAAGGCATTATTAATGGTAAGCATAACTATATTTATAATAACTTTTTGAAAACTTATTTTGCGTCAATTGACTTTCTGAAATGCTAGCGAAGAAAATTATGAAGGTGAAGAGATTGTGTTTTTATTAAACTTCCGGTGTAAAGTATTACTTCCCCTGACTTTCATGTTGAGTTTGAAAAGGCAGTTGTTTTACTCGAGTGCTTACATTGCTCTGTTATGGAGGACGATGACAATGCAATGATGTCTGAGGTGAAGCTGGAGATTGACATTGCTGAGGAACCAGTAGACTGGACAGTATTGCCAGCGTGGCATGCACAAGGTGAGTTGGCGCCGGTACATTGTTATTGTAAATTGTTGTTTTGTTTTGAAATACGCCAGCCCAACGTGGTGGCAAATGTTAGCCTAACATCAGCGACCCCTTGAAAAATGTAATTTCAAAAAAAAAATATTACTTTTATTAGAATAAGGATTAGGTTTACCACACCCACACCCTAACAATTAGTAGTAGTTGTTTTTTCTTACCTTTTCTGTGGACTGTGCAGTGAATGAGTTCAGGGCGTTGATCTTAACGGTATCTGGACGTTTCGGCGGTGGGCACTTTCGGCGACACCGCCGAAACGTCCAATCTATTTTTCCGCCGAATCGTCCATATGATTTCTGAAGAAAGTTCCCGTCGAAAGCGCATTGGATATTAGCCGCGCTAAAATAAACTTTTTTCTTAACTATGTCAAAGTTGTTTTTGCATTGTTTATTTTAAATGGGCATCAGGAAATAGACCAGTACTTTGTTCATCCTTGACTGCACTTTGGTTTGCAAGTTTATTTACTGTGTCACCTGTAATATTTAGGAGAGAGGAAAAGATATAAAGTTCATACATGATGGCTTTTCAGTTCATCACTATGTTTGCTTTCCGGTAATATTCACATCAAAGCGGTTGTTCTGTTTAGAAATTGCAGAAAGTGAAAGCCATCATGTTTCCCACAGCAGCAGTGAACAGATTGTCAGAGGAACCACTAATATGACTGGCAGTGAGTTCAACATAAAGGAAGAATCAGAAAGCAAGACTGCACCTGACAGTGACATGATGGAGCCACATATCCCACTGTTGTGTAAAGTGAAGACAGAACCTGACTGTAACACAGACGAATATGGTAAGTATATATTATTAGTGTATTATAGTAATGATTATCATGTTTGTTACTATATTGTGATTGTAGCTGAAGTGCTTTACGGTTTTCTTTCTCTAGATCTTGTATAGAACTGGCTGTGAGCTAATAACTTGCCTTATGTGTCAGTGAATGTGTTTTCAATTTAGAAGTGACAAGAACATTTTTTTTAAATGGAAGTCAATGTTTTGTTGGTTTAAAGTTGGTGTGATCCACACAGGAATATGGATGTGAGTGACAACAACTGTTTAGTTTTATTATCCACTCTGGCACTCATCCATGATTTGTTTGCTGATTTCTTTGTTACAGAAAGCAGTGGGTCATTGGACACGAAGACAGTGTGGGTGAAGACAGAGATTAACATTGATGTACATCTAATGGAGCCTAAGGTAATAATCGAGCTTGATGTCTTACAAATCTTCAACACTTGCACTGTGTGGTACAGTAATCCAACTGTACTGATAGTTGTTGTAAAGTAATATATTCTCATCATTAATCAAGCATTTCAAGACTGCATGACTGACATCAAACAGTGGATGACAGACAATAGACTTAAGTTAAATAACGACAAGACCGAAGCTCTTCTATTCTCTGGCTCATGTTCCTCCTCTGACCTGCCATCAGCTGTCACTGTTTGCTCCAGTAGCATACCTTTTTCTGAGAGTGCCAGGAATCTTGGAGTCATTTTTGATTCTTCTCTTGACATGAAAGAACACATTAGTAAAGTTTGTAGACAGTGTTTCTTTGAACTAAAGAGAATAAGTTCCATCCGTCACTATCTTGAAGCAACTAAAACCTTAGTTACATCATGCATCCTATCTAGATTGGATTACTGCAATTCACTCTTGGCTGGCTTACGCCAATCTGCACTTGATCCCCTACAGAAAGTTCAAAATTTTGCTGCACACATCATTTTCTGTTCAAACCTCGGTGAACACATTACTCCTTTGCTACACAGACTCCATTGGCTACCAGTTGCTGAACGCATAAAATACAAGATAGCTTGCCTTTGTTTCTCTGTTTTTACAGACACAGCTCCATATACACCCCTTCTCGAGCTCTGCGATCATCTGCTGACACACGTCTTCTTAGACAGAACCGCTTCAACAGACAATCGCATGGTTACCACTCTCTACCTGTCTTTGGTCCTCAACTCTGGAATTCCCTTCCATACAAGATTAGACAAATTCTTCCTCCATTTCCTCTTTTAAATCACAGTTGAAAACATACCTTTTTAGGGAATATTTCAATTAATCATTTACAAGAGAGTGTAAGCAGGTGTGCGTGCTTGTGTTTTTCATGGTTGTTCAACTGTATTTTGTACATATGTGTATATTATGTATCTTTTGTCCAGTTTTGTCTGTCTTGTCTTCCAATTCCCCCAACCCCTTGCGCGCCTTGATCCTTAGGCTAAGGCGCCTTACAAATGACGAACAATATGATTATTATTATTATTAATTTCAGGAGCAACATGACTCAGAGTTGTCTAAAGTGAAGACAGAGCCTGCCAGTGACACAGAGGGACACAGTAAGTATATTAGTGTTTTATACTTAGAAATATTTGTCTTGTTATTAACTTTATACTGTGGTTGTAGCTTAGTTGCTGTTCAGTTTAACCTTTCTACACCTAAAATATAGAATAGGCTCTGAGTTAAGTTATGTCAAAGATAATTGGTAGCTTGCATGTGTGGCAGTGAAGAAGGGTTTAGTTCTGACTGACTTGACTGAGACTTTATTCATCTATGAAATGTACACAGAAATTTGCCTTTCGGCTGCACAAACATAGTAAATGTAAAATGTAGAATATCTTCGTGTCCTATCCTATCCTATCCCATAACTCGGAGGTCGTAGGAGTACAACAGATGATCGTTTGACCAGCAAACTCCATCTTTCCCTGTCCTCAGCAACCCTGATTGTTTCGCTCAGTGTCCAACCAGTCTATTCTCGAATGTTGCCCTTCCACCTCTTCTTCAGTCTCCCTCTTCCTCTACCTCCTTGCACTGTTTTTTGCAGGATGGTCTTTGCTTGTGTGATGGTATGCCGGACTTCGTCGTTGGTGATGTGTTGGGTATAGGAAATGCCCAGAAGTCTTCTGTACCACCTCATCTCCATGCTTTGTATTCTTCGTTGGAGATCTGCTGTGAGGGTCCATGTTTCGCAAGCATATAGGAAGTTGTTGTTGTTGTTGTTGCATCAATATTTATTCATCAGATTAACATACGTTGTACTGATATAGGAAGATGGAGATGACAAGGGAGCGCAGCAGTCTTATCTTGGAATGTAGACTGATGGTCCTGTATTTCCAAATTGGCTTCAACCTCGCCAGGGCAGCAGTTGTTTTTGCGATCCTGGAGAGGACTTCCTGTCAGGACCCATTGTCTGATACAATGGCTCCTAAATATTTGAAGCTATGCACTGTGTGGAGGGATTGGCCTTGGACTTTGATATTCGTGTTGATGCCATTGGTGTTGTTGGTCATTATTTTGGTCTTCTCTGCACTTATTTCCATTCCATATGCTCTGGAGGTGGTGTCAAGCCTCTGTACCAGCTGTTCAAGTTCTTGTTCCTCTCCAACCAATCCATCAATGTCATCTGCAAAACGGAGGTTGGAGATTGCTCTACCCCCTATGCTGACTGTGCTTTCGTGGTCTGCAAGGGCATGATGCGCTCTAGGAAGATGTTGAAGAGTGTTGGAGAGAGTAGGCATCCCTGAAGCACACTGATTGTTGTTCTGAACCAGTTTCCGATGGAGCTGTTGTGGAGGACTTCACTGGTAGCCTTGTCATACATGCTTTGATGACTTCAATAATTTTAGGGCTGATGTTGTACACTCTTGTGGTTGCCCACAGAGCTGCATGCCAGACTCGGTCAAACGCCTTTTTGAAGTCTACGAACACATGATATAGATTTTGTTGGTGCTGTAGGTATTTCTCGCAGATTATTCCGAGGTTGAAAATCTGTTCAGTGGTACTTCGCCCTGCCCTGAATCCTGCTTGCTCTTCAGCTATGATTAGTTCAGCTTGGAGTTTCAACCTGAGTATTTTTTTCAGGAGGACCTTGCTGGGATGGCTGATAAGGCTGATGGTCCGGTAATTTTCACATTCCTGAAGGTTACCTTGTTTTGGGAAGAGTGATGACAAGCAACTGGGTCCATGGTGTAGGCCACTCCCCACTCTGCCAGATCTTGTTTTGATCGACTATCTTCATGTAGAAACAAACAAAATAAATAAATTGTGCAACACATCAAATGTAATAAAGCAACTACTATCCCACACCCTAAACATACTTATGCTGTACACTCCTGCGCACACCAACCACAAGCATACAGCACACGCAACCTATGTAAATGCATGATTATCCCATGCTAAGCCAAATCACAAAACAGGACTGGTTAAACAATTAACACACACACGCACACATCTCCAGTCACATAGAGACCCACAGTGCACAGTTCTCACAACAGCAACAACAATTACTATTTTAGACACTGTACATACTGTATTTTGGATCACACATACATATGCATACATCTCCAGTCGCATAGAGACCCACAGTGCACAGTTTTCACAACAACAACAATTACTATATTAGACACTGTACATACTGTATGTTGGATCACACGTACATATGCGTACATCTCCGGCCACATAGAGAAATTGTGGCTGACTACTAATTTTTAAGATTGACTGACAGACTAACTCAACAACTGATCAGATTTCTTAAAGTCATGGAATAGCGTTTGTGAGTTGAATGGCACTTGGCAGAAAGGACCAGCGGATCCTGTAAGTCCTTGTGCGGCAGCTGATAAGCCTGCCAGATCTGGAGGAGGTCTGCACCAGGAGAACACAACTGATAAGCCTGCCAGATCTGGAGGAGGTCTGCACCAGGAGAACACAGCTGATAAGCCTGCCAGGTCTGGAGGAGGTCTGCACCAGGAGAACACAGCTGATAAGCCTGCCAGATCTGGAGGAGGTCTGCACCAGGATAATACAGCTGATAAGCCTGCCAGATCTGGAGGAGGTCTGCACCAGGAGAACACAGCTGATAAGCCTGCCAGGTCTGGAGGAGGTCTGCACCAGGAGAACACAGCTGATAAGCCTGCCAGAACTGGAGGAGGTCTGCACCAGGAGAATACAGCTGATAAGCCTGCCAGATCTGGAGGAGGTCTGCACCAGGAGAACACAGCTGATAAGCCTGCCAGGTCTGGAGGAGGTCTGCACCAGGAGAACACAGCTGATAAGCCTGCCAGATCTGGAAGAGTCTGCACCAGGATAATACAGCTGATAAGCCTGCCAGATCTGGAGGAGGTCTGCACCAGGAGAACACAGCAGATTGGTTGGGGCACACTAAATGGTTCCCAGGATTCTTTGGCCATTAGAATTCTACTAGTGAAAGGAACAGTTTTATCGGTGGGAATTTTTGCGGGTGTGAACTCCATAGTAAATTAGTCTTGAGTTACAAACGCTTCTCTTTTGTATGATGATTAAACATTAATGATAAGTGTAATATAATAATGGATGGTAATTTGCCTTATTCCTAAATCAGTCATAGAGTGGTGGTCTTTAACCCACATGCTCGCTTCCTAATTTTTGAAAATCTGCGCAAAATGAGTCCTAAATAGTCCACAAATTTTTATTTTTTTTTAAAGTCTGTCCGTCCGTTGGCAGACCCTTTGTGCAAATACTTTAAATTGTTCAAATACTCAGAAACTATTTCAGCTATTGCAACCAAACTTTGTAAGATGGTGAATACCCGTGAGACCTTATGATCAATGAATGATTTACTTAACTTCAAAGTCAAGGTCAACAAATGTTATTTTAAAAAAAGTTTTAACAAAATTTCACTTTTTTTCCAGGTTATTACTTTTGAACGTATGATTATTTGATGCATGATAGATATCAATGAGATACAGATATTATACACATTTGGTCAACCCCACTCCAAAGTCAAGATCACTGGAGCTGTCCAAAGTAAGTTAGCACAGTTACTTTGAAGTGAATTTGACCCAAAACTATGAGAGAAATAAAGTCCAAAATTTGTGTATTTAGAGATGATAGATTGTTCTTTTCTTTATGTACCGTTCTTGTGTTTATTTTGAAGATTAAAGTCATTTTAGACCTTGCAAAAAACATGTTTAAAATAGGTCATCGTACAGTGGAATGGTTGCTTATTTAACCCATAGTATGTAACATCCTATCCTATCCTGTCCCGTAACCCGGAGGTCGTAGGGGCACCACAGATGATCGTTTAACCAGCATACAACATCTTTCTCTGTCCTCAGCAGCCCTGATGGCTTCGCTCAGTGTCAAACCAGTCCATTCTCGAATGTTGTCCTCCCACATCTTTTTCGGTCTCCCTCTTCTTCTACCTCCTTGCACTGTGCCTTGCAGAATAGTCTTTGCAAGGCCTGATGATCTGGTGACATGGCCATACCATCGGAGTTTCCGTTTCTTCACCACTGTAAGCAGGTCATCGTGTTGTCCAATGGCTTGTGTGATGGTCTGTCGGACTTCGTCGCTGGTGATGTGTTGTGTATAGAAAATGCCCAGAAGTCTTCTGTAGCACCTCATCTCCATGCTTTGTATTCTTCGTTGGAGATCTGCTGTGAGGGTCCATGCTTCGCAATCATATAGGAAAATGGAGATGACAAGGGAGCGCAGCAGTCTTACTTTTGACTGTAGACTGATGGTCCTGTCTTTCCAAATGGGCTTCAACCTTGTCAGGGCAGCAGTTGTTTGTGCGATCCTGGAGTAGACTTCCTGTCGGGACCCATTGTCTGATCAGTATGTAACAACATTGGGTTATTTAATCAGACATGCATGAGAGATCAAGTGAAGGTCAGTTATGTCAAAGTCAGTGTCGCCGTTTGTTTGGCATAATACAACTTTTGCTATAGTTTATTTGTGTGTATTTGGAGCTAAACTCGTGTCATACCAAGTTCAAAAAACAGAAAAATCAAAGTCGGTAGTACTTTCCATTTAAATGACACAGTTCCTTTTTTTTTGGGGGGGGGAGGGGATGGGGGTGGGGGGCACTAATTTTCATGTAAATGTTGCGAGTTCCATAAGGAGCATGTGTGTCATATGGGCTTTTTTCTTTCTCCTTATTTTCTTTTAAAACTATTTTAACAAGTGACTTATTCCAACACCATTACTAAAGGGAGGTAGGAAACGGAAGTAGCCAGAGAAAACACTTGGTGACCTGGAAAGTCTTGTATCCAAACCATAGGAGTTATCCCCTGCAAGGTTTGAACTCAGTGACCTGGAAAGCCTTGTATCCAAATCATATGAGTTATCCCCTGGAAGGTTTAAACTCGGACCTTTGGTATAGAAAACCAGAATCCTAACTTAGCTGTTATCATCCTTGATACATTTGCTGATTTCTTTGTTACAGAAAGCACTGACCCATTGGAAACAAAGATGGTGTGGGTGAATTCAGAGAGATGCATAAACAAACTTTCAGAGGATACTGAGGTAATAAAATATTGGAACTTGACGTCTCTTTTACAAATCTTCAACACAATAACTATGTTGTACAGTAATTCAAATGTATTGGTAGTTATTGCAAAGTAGTAATTATATCGTCAAATTTTAGGACTGAAATGGGTTTATTTTAAACATTATCTAGAAACTCAACATATTGTTGCTTTGATAATGGTATAAACAATTATCCATGATATTAATACTAATAATAGTAATGATGACTACGTTGATGATGATGATATGTAACTTGTTTTGCATGTTATACATGTTAGATCAAAGTACGGTGTCATGCTTTAATGAGTCACTAGTTTAAAATGCATTTGGATGTTGTCGGTTAATTCAGAAATTGTAAATGTCCAGCACTTTTCTGACTTGTCTGTCTTCAGTCATTTTGTTAGTGATGAAGTACAGGCTGCAGAACTCTCCGCGGATCAGCGATTTTCCGAGTAAGAATAAAAAAATTTCCAAAAGAAACAAAAAATTCTCAGACAAAAAATCCTGAGAATATTTATTTTAGAGTACTGATCCATATTTTCATGTCGTCTTATTGACAGAGAGGTGTGCCACCCGCTAATACTGCTTCACTGTTATAGGCTACAACTTTAGCAGGCGCCTCTTATGCTGTACATTTTGCGCGTATTGTTGACCTATTGAAAGAAAGGTGCGCCACCCGCATATGCTATTCTCTGAGTTTCTCTTTTAGTCTATGTGCTAAGTCTGTGAACATCAACGGAGACATTGTAGAACTGTGATTTAAATTTTGTGCATTAGACTAAGCCGCTTCTTCTGTGTTATATCCACGCTTCATTAACTTTTTTTTCAAAATGTCGTGTGCTTCTAGAATTGTGAATCGTGGCGAGACATTTAATGAAAGCAACATCCAGAACAAATGGAAAGGCAATTTGCACTTTTTATAACCTGTTCATTCTTAAAAAAAAAACTTTTTTCCCCCAAAACATAGCTATACATTTTCCAGTATTTCCATCCAGGAAATACAACAAAATGGCCTTAAAAAGTGCTATTTTTCTTTTCCTTCAGGGGGGCCCCCCCTGAACCTCCCACCAGGGCTTTGCCCCTGAACCCCACAGGGGCCTAGGCGGCCCCTAGACCCGGCCAAACTTCAGAGATTTTTTTTCAACGTTGTTCTGCAGCCTGGAAGTAGGATCTAATCAGGCAATTGACTTGTGTGACTTCAGTGTCTTTTTGTTAGTGATGAAGTAGGATCTAATCAGGCAATTGACTTGTGTGACTTCAGTGTCTTTTTGTTAGTGATGAAGTAGGATCTAATCAGGCAATTGACTTGTGTGACTTCAGTGTCTTTTTGTTAGTGATGAAGTAGGATCTAATCAGGCAATTGACTTGTGTGACTTCAGTGTCTTTTTGTTAGTGATGAAGTAGGATCTAATCAGGCAATTGACTTGTGTGACTTCAGTGTCTTTTTGTTAGTGATGAAGTAGGATCTAATCAGGCAATTGACTTGTGTGACTTCAGTGTCTTTTTGTTAGTGATGAAGTAGGATCTAATCAGGCAATTGACTTGTGTGACTTCAGTGTCATTTTGTTAGTGATGAAGTAGGATCTAATCAGGCAATTGACTTGTGTGACTTCAGTGTCTTTTTGTTAGTGATGAAGTAGGATCTAATCAGGCAATTGACTTGTGTGACTTCAGTGTCTTTTTGTTAGTGATGAAGTAGGATCTAATCAGGCAATTGACTTGTGTGACTTCAGTGTCTTTTTGTTAGTGATGAAGTAGGATCTAATCAGGCAATTGACTTGTGTGACTTCAGTGTCTTTTTGTTAATGATGAAGTAGGATCTAATCAGGCAATTGACTTGTGTGACTTCAGTGTCTTTTTGTTAGTGATGAAGTAGGATCTAATCAGGCAATTGACTTGTGTGACTTCAGTGTCTTTTTGTTAGTGATGAAGTAGGATCTAATCAGGCAATTGACTTGTGTGACTTCAGTGTCTTTTTGTTAGTGATGAAGTAGGATCTAATCAGGCAATTGACTTGTGTGACTTCAGTGTCTTTTTGTTAGTGATGAAGTAGGATCTAATCAGGCAATTGACTTGTGTGACTTCAGTGTCTTTTTGTTAGTGATGAAGTAGGATCTAATCAGGCAATTGACTTGTGTGACTTCAGTGTCTTTTTGTTAATGATGAAGTAGGATCTAATCAGGCAATTGACTTGTGTGACTTCAGTGTCTTTTTGTTAGTGATGAAGTAGGATCTAATCAGGCAATTGACTTGTGTGACTTCAGTGTCTTTTTGTTAGTGATGAAGTAGGATCTAATCAGGCAATTGACTTGTGTGACTTCAGTGTCTTTTTGTTAGTGATGAAGTAGGATCTAATCAGGCAATTGACTTGTGTGACTTCAGTGTCTTTTTGTTAGTGATGAAGTAGGATCTAATCAGGCAATTCCCACCTCACCACCTTTATAAATAGATCATAGTGCCTCTAGCCAAGCTGTTCACATGTTGAGGTCTCATAGAGATCATAGTGCCTCTAGCCAAGCTGTTCACATGTTGAGGTCTCATAGAGATCACAGCGCCTCTAGCCAAGCTGTTCACATGTTGAGGTCTCATAGAGATCATAATGCCTCTAGCCAAGCTGTTCACATATTGAGGTCTCCTAGAGATCATAGTGCCTCTAGCCAAGCTGTTCACATTTTGAGGTCTCCTAGAGATCATAGTGCCTCTAGCCAAGCTGTTCACATTTTGAGGTCATGCCAGACAGGCTATATATATATATATATATATATATATGTTTGCCTGGCCTAACAGTAGGGAAAAGAAAAAGTTGAACGACCTCTGAAGTAGTAATTATACAGCCTTCTTCTCTAGCAGGCCTACCGGTACTTGCCACTATACACTGACAGTAACTGTCTTCTTGATAACATCCCATGGTGTTTAGCCATCATATGCATGAACAACAGCTGTAAGAAGAAGACTAGTTTAATTGGCTTTATGAAAGAACATTAAAAAGGAAGAAACACAAAACAGTTTTTGAAAGAATAATGATATAAAATATATGCTTGTATTAAAATATTTTTTTACAGAAACACAATATTATATGTTCATGCCTGTTCTCAGAGAAGAATGGAAAATATGACTATTTCTGTCAAAGTGGTACAAGATGATTGCAGGAACAATGATTTGGTATTTTCAGCGTAAGTGTATATCAGTGTGCTTGAATTATTAATGCAAGCCTTGAATTGTCTTGTGGTGAGTTATGTTCGCGTTATAAGTTCTCATAGTATTATTATTATTATTATTATTATTATTATTATTATTGTTATTATTATTATTATTATTATTATTATTATTATTATTATTATTATTATTATTATTATTAATTTGCAATCACTGCAAATCTAGGAAAGGAACAACACAAATCACAAAAACCAAACTAAAGGTAGAATGTCCATAACACTGTGTCATAATATAGTTCAAACAATAATGACAAACATCACCAACATTCAGGACATGATGAAGACCAGGTCGTGAACAAATAAATACTGTATGACAACCTGCAACACCACACTGCTGCCATCCAAGCTAAACAGTGCATGTCAGCCACTACCATATAACACTCTTTGTCTGCAGTAAGGCAAGTTATAATTAGCCTGCAGTATGCCATAGAAGCTTCTAGTACTCACTACTGGGGCAGTAAATAGCGTTGTTTACATAGCCTTTGAGATGGTATGATCTTCTAACACTTTATAGTCAGTGTTTATTGTACGTGACATGGTATGATCTTCTAACACTTTATAGTCAGTGTTTATTGTACGTGACATGGTATGATCTTCTAACACTTTATAGTCAGTGTTTATTGTACGTGAGATGGTATGATCTTCTAACACTTTATAGTCAGTGTTTATTGTACGTGAGATGGTATGATCTTCTAACACTTTATAGTCAGTGTTTATTGTACGTGACATGGTATGATCTTCTAACACTTTATAGTCAGTGTTTATTGTACGTGACATGGTATGATCTTCTAACACTTTATAGTCAGTGTTTATTGTACGTGACATGGTATGATCTTCTAACACTTTATAGTCAGTGTTTATTGTACGTCTCGCTTTTACAGATTCCAACTGCATGTGCTGCAAATCTGCTTGCCGTGACCTCCACAACACCACAGTCATCATCGGTCACGATCTCTTCAGCCTCCGTCGCTTCCTACAGTGAAATCAGTCTCAGAGAGAAGGGAAGAATAAAGAGAGGACAGCAACAGAGGATTGAACAACAAAAGAAACATGTGTGTGATGTTTGTAATACAGTATTTACTCAGACTTGCACGTTAAGGAGACATAGGCTTTTACATACAGGAGAGATAAACCAGAAAGAAGGACAGGCATATAACATTCAAATAGATAGTCAATCTCAAATAGCTCATACAGAACAGTATCACACAGAGAGGTTAAACTCTTTATGCCGATTGTGTGGACAGAGATCCAAAAAAACAAGAGAAAATGTTCCAAGACATAGATTCTGTAAGACCGTGGCCTCTGAACTTTTGGACTTGTATGGTTTGCAGTATTCTGTAGAGACTGATGGTATAGTCTATCCCAGTACATTATGCTTCACATGTCGACATCGCACACGAAAAATCAGAAAACAGCCTGACTCGAGATTGTTGCGTCATATAGCTGCAAAGCATATTGAGGGTTCACAGCATCTGTGGTCAGTGTACAATCCCAACATACAGGTCAGTGACTGTGCAGTTTGTAGTCAGTATAAACAGGTGAACAGGAGTGCATGTGGAAGACACATAAAGAAGAAAACTAAAAAATATAGATTCTTTAAAACGGCTACATATAACCCGACTGTCACTTTCACTGACACCTCCACTGCTACAGGCAGACAAGCAACAGCTGCTTGCACATCCAGCTCATCTGTCACTACCACACAGCGGTGTCCCACACCTGGACAACACACAAGCACAGCAGACTCTGCATCACAAACGGACTGTGAGCAAACACAAACTAACTCAGTCCGACCTCTTAACCAGCTAGTGGCACCACTGACGAGTGAAGAAGAAGCCTACTTAACAGGTTTGGTTCAGATCAAAATGAGTCAGTCTGATGACAGACAAACCGTTATTTGTAAAACCAAAGGGAAGTCATTTGCTTTGAAAAAAAAGAAGTAAAAGCTAGAAAGATATCTTCATTAGCAAGCAGTCCTTTAAGAAAAAAAAAGTTCAGCTGAGATCAAAAAGCTCAGAGAAGACATTTCAAGCTCCACACAGGAAGTCTTGGAGATACAACAAGGGGCAAAAATGAAAGTTCAAGCCACACAGAAAAAGACACAAATTATATAGTAAGTAGTAAGTTTTATACTCAGAAAAAATTGTGATGTTGTAATCTATATTGTCATGTTGTTATCTATATTGTGATTGTAGCTTAGCTGCTGTACAGTTTCACCTTTCTAAACCTTAAGTATAGAATAGGCTGTGAACTACATTACATAATAATAACCCCGTTGGGGTGCCGGGGGTTTCAGTGTAAATAGTATCCCCTCTTTCTGGAAATTTAATGCTTTAAATTCCCACTGTCGCTGTCTTTCTCATTTGCTCTTTCTCATTCCTGCTCTGTTCTATCAATCTGCTATACTATCGTCTTCTTCGCTAGACCAGTTACCTACCTTTTATCTTGAAAACTCTTCCGGGACAAGACTCCTTATTTGTGTATGAAGTCGTTGGATCAGCTTGGGAATATTGGACCCTTTCTGCCAGGTGGTCACTAGGGCTTCCTATAATGTTATTATTTAGCAATGTAGGCATTTTATATGTATGTGTTTTGTTGATAATTTATAATGATGTTTGTATTCTATTTTGTTTTTGTAAATGGGGGTTCGATAAATTAGAGTTAAGCCTCAGCGTCCCCTGCGTGGGATGTCTTTATTGTAAAGTGACTGGCTGGTGGAGAGCTTTCAGTTTTACCACTATGGTTGTTTCAGCAGATCTTTTATGCGTATCAGGGGTGTCCGGTCCTGATTTGGCTCGGAAGAGTCCGCTGGACCTAAAGCAATAATCATGTAATGTACATAATAATAATTAGTACATGTATTTATATAGAATAGGCTGTGAACTATATTACATAATAATAATTTGTACATGTATTTATATAGAAGAGTCAGTGAGCTACGTTACATAATAATAATAATAATAATAATTAGTACATGTATTAAATTTTATATATAATAGGCTGTGAGCTACGGTACATAATAACAATAAGAGTACATTTATTAATATAGCGCTTTTCCTATTTAAAAAAAAAAAGGTTTCAAAGCGCAAATAAATGCATATGTGCCAGTAAACAAGGGTTCAATTCTACTAGTCAGGATCATTTCTTATGGGTGGCAATTGTTTTGGATGTGAACCCCATAGTCATTCAGACTTGATTGATAACAATTGCTCTTTAGTTTTATGGTTAAAGAAAAAGTTAATAAATAAAGATTAATCATAATGATAATGATTATATAATAAAGATTAATCATAATGATAATGATTATATAATAAAGGGTGCACAATGTGCCTTAGTCCTAAAACAGACTCAAACAGTAGCCATCTGTAACCAACATGACCTTGGTCTACAGCCATCTGTAACCAACATGACCTTGATCTACAGCCATCTGTAACCAACATGACCTTGGTCTACAGCCATCTGTAACCAACATGACCTTGGTCTACAGCCATCTGTAACCAACATGACCTTGGTCTACAGCCATCTGTAACCAACATGATCTTGGTCTACAGCCATCTGTAACCAACATGACCTTGGTCTACAGCCATCTGTAACCAACATGACCTTGGTCTACAGATGACTTCTCAAGCTCATGTACGATCAATATGTTGTCGCATACTGTGGGTTAAATAGAGACACTGTACCATCACCTACTTTTTTTAAATGTTTTTGCAAGGCCTACAATGACCTTAATCTTCAAGACCGACGCAAAAATGGAACATATATGAAAGATCTATTATCTGGTCCTGATACAGCTCTAAGCAGTCCGCTTGCCCCTATAAGCATTGAATATCCGTCTATCTCTAAATACAAAAAGTTTGAACTTTATATCTCTTGTAGTTTTGGGTCAAGGTCACTTCAAAGTACCTATACTGACTTTGGACAGCTCCAGTGACCTTGATCTTGGAATGAGGTTGACCGAGTATGCACAGGATGTGTCCCTCATCGATATCTATCATGCCTCAAAGAATCATAAATTCAATATTAATATAATAATAACTTTGAAAATAAATGAAACATTGAAATGTTGTGAAGTTGCACCATCAACAGGGTCAGGAAGTTTGACATCTTGATATGTCTCCAATAGCTATCTTGATATGTCTCCAATAGCTATCTTGATATGTCTCCAATAGCTATCTTGATATGTCTATCTTGATATGTCTCCAATAGCTATCTTGATATGTCTCCAATAGCTATCTTGATATGTCTCCAATAGCTATCTTTCACGGCAACCAAGAACTAACGGTCGGCTTATCTAATATATGGACACACCAACTTTCAAATAAATACTTTCTAAGGGGAGAGGGGGGGGGGGGGAGAAGAGGGAGTTACTGTAATTTAAGTACCACAAATAGAAATCCTTGATGTGGTCCGCTGGTTTGTACATTAGATCAATGGAGTAGCCTACAATTGTTGAGCCGTCTGATGTGTCACACATTTGTTTTGTCTAGGATTGGGCTTAGGGCTATAATCAGATGTTTCCATAATTCATGTCCGCAAACAATACTCCAAAATTACCGTGTATGCAGAACATTTGTACTTTGGACTTGTACAATATTTCCATTCCTGTGGTAATAAAGATGTGTTGAATTAAATTGGACTTAACAGAAAAGAAACTGTGACAGCAGATGAAGTGATGTGGTTGGGTGTGGTGATGGTGTGGCTTTATTGGAGTAGTGGTGGAGGAGGGGATAAGTGGGGAGAGGGGAGGATAAAGAACACTGACTTGCAAGTTACATGTGATACCATGGCAACCTATGACTGTGGTGTCAAGCACCAAGCAGATGTCTGTCTTCCTCCACACAGGGTCGCATGTCAACATTTACTTTGCTTCCAACGTAAAACAAGAATGACCAAGTTTGTGAAGCACAATGATGTGCACCTTATAACAGAATATATAAATGTAGTGATAGCATAAAGTCAAATCCAAATTATTATACTATGTATTTCACACTCGTTTATGTTAATTATAACCTACCAACAAAAAAAGAGTCATGTTTTTACTCTATCCTATCCTATCCCGTAACTTGAAGGTCGTTGGGACACCACTGATAATCATTTAACCAGTGTACTCCATCTTTCTCTGTCCTCAGCAACTCTCATGGCTTCGCTCAGTGTCAAGCCAGTCCATTCTCAAATGTTGACTTCCGACCTCTTTTTCTGTCTCCCTCTTCTTCATCCTCCTTGCATTGTGCCTTGCATGGTGACGTGGCCATAGTATCGGAGTTTCCGTTTCTTCACCACTGTGAGCAGGTCATTGTGTTGTCCAATGCCTTGTGTGATGGTCTGTCGGACTTCGTCGTTGGTGATGTGCTGGGTATAGGAAATGCCCAGAAGTCTTCTGTAGCACCTCATCATCATGCTTTGTATTCTTTGTTGTAGATCTGTTGTGAGGGTCCGTGTTTTGCTAGAGTTTAGGAAGATGGAGATGACAAGAGAGCGCAGCAGCCTTATCTTGGAATGTAGACTGATGCTCTTGTCCTTCCAAATGGTCTTCAACATTGTCAGGTCTGCAGTTGTTTGAGCGATCCTGGAGAGAACTTCATGTCGGGACCCATATTTTGATACAATGACTCTTAAATATTTGGAGCTATGCACTGTTTTGAGGGATTGGCTTTGGACTGTGATGTCTATTTTGATGCCATTGGTGTTGTTGGTCATCAGTGTGTTCTTCTCTGCACTTATTTCCATTCCATAGGCTCTGTAGCCTATGTCAAGCCTCTGTACGAGCTGTTCAGAAAGATGTTGAAGAGTGTTGGAGAGAGTAGGCATCCTTGAAGCACACCGATTGTTGTTCTGAACCAGTTCCCGATGGCGCTGTTGTGGAGGACTGCACTGGTAGCCTTGTCATACAGGCTTTTGATGGCTTCAAAAATTTTAGGGCTGATGTTGTACTCTTGCATGGTTGCCCACAGAGCTGCATGCCAGACTCCGTCAAACGCTTTTTTGAAGTCTACAAACACATGATAAAGATGTTGTTGTTGCTGTATGTAGTTTTTACTCGCCTTCCATATTTTTGCCAAATGTAGTCTAGTTAGATGGTGGTGATCCTCAAAACACTGTAGACTAAAATATGGACTGTGACCAACAGTTGTCATAAAAAAATGATGTCCTTTGCAGTCGGTTCACATTTGCAGCAAGTGGTGGCTACTAATGCCAAGTCTTCAGTGAAAGCATGAAGCAAAAGTGATCCTGTTTTCCTGCACTTTGGCTTGGTTGCTGCCCCAAGTCCTTTTTGACTTTGTGATGGATGCAGTTTCAGATGTTGAAGATGGGTCACGTGAAAGGGGGAGTGATGCCGTTTGCATAAAATCCGGTCCATCAACTTCTTGAACTTGCTATCGTCTTCTTTTCATTGCTGGTCTGCCACTTTATAACTGTAGTTATCACGCCTGGCATGATTGAAGCAATAAGCATGACTACAGACACCAATGAATCCAACCTTTGCTCACAGTATATGCTGTCCTTTGGGTCCATTTGTAGTTCAACTATTCAGCAGTGAAGTCTAGAACCGCAGCTACAGGAATAAAGCTCTGTGCAATGGGCCTAACCCTCTGACACTGCAAAGGAAAGCACATTGGTCTGTTGTTTGTTGTAGTTAACACAGTCCTAATTTTTATTGTATTATGATTATCATTATTATTGTTGTTATTATTATTATCGGTCACCCTCAGCTTCACATTGGATGATCATAATATTTTGTTCAGTCTTGTTTAGACTTTAGAGAGTATTATAAGATATTTCATCTTCCTTCATAAGCCCTATTTTAACCATGTGTTGACCCCTTCAGAAGGGTAGACGGATGTAAGGACCAGGTACATTATCATTATTAGTATTAATATCATCATTATTGTTGATAACCTTTACAGTAAGCCTACTTCAGTCCTGACATTTAGAGGAGATATTTTAAGATATTTCATCTTCTTTCATAAGCCCTATTTTAACCATGTGTTGACCCCTTCAGAAGGGTAGACGGATGTAAGGACCAGGTACATCATCATCATTACTATTATTAGTATTAATATCATCATTATTGTTGATAACCTTTACAGTAAGCCTACTTCAGTCCTGACATTTAGAGGAGACATCACTTGACCACAAGTACCAGCACATTTTTATTACTGTACCACATAGTTATTGTGTTGAACATTACATTTGGATTACTGTACCACATAGTTATTGTGTTGAACATTACATTTGGATTACTGTACCACATAGTTATTGTGTTGAACATTACATTTGGATTACTGTACCAAAGAGTTATTGTGTCGAACATTTGTACAACAGACGTCAAGTTGGATTTGTACCTCAGACTCCATTGGAAGTAGGTTTATGTATCTCTCTGTCTTCACCCACACCATTGTTGTTCCTGTAAGGCAGAGACACGTGTGGTGCTTGTTAATGCTAGTGGACTCTTCACCCACACCATATTTGTTCCTGTAAGGCAGAGACACGTGTGGTGCTTGTTAATGCTAGTGTACTCTTCACCCACACCATATTTGTTCCTGTAAGGCAGGGACACGTGTGGTGCTTGTTAATGCTATTGTACTCTTCACCCACACCATTGTTGTTCCTGTAAGGCAGAGACATGTGTGGTGCTTGTTAATGCTATTGTATTCTTCACCCACACCATTGTTGTTCCTGTAAGGCAGAGACATGTGTGGTGCTTGTTAATGCTAGTGGACTCTTCACCCACACCATTGTTGTTCCTGTAAGGCAGAGACATGTGTGGTGCTTGTTAATGCTATTGTACTCTTCACCCACACCATTGTTGTTCCTGTAAGGCAGAGACATGTGTGGTGCTTGTTAATGCTATTGTACTCTTCACCCACACCATGTTTGTTCCTGTAAGGCAGAGACATGTGTGGTGCTTGTTAATGCTATTGTACTCTTCACCCACACCATTGTTGTTCCTGTAAGGCAGAGACATGTGTGGTGCTTGTTAATGCTATTGTACTCTTCACCCACACCATT
>CM072522.1:54378906-54428906 GCA_036898135.1 Oncomelania hupensis
TACAATTCTTTTAGTAGACACATTTTTATTTTAGTTATTGTTAGAGTTCCGGATCAAATTGTTGCCATCAGGCCGTCCACAACCATTGTTGATTTATTTATTTAATCGTCGTACTATAGCGCTTTTCCGGTCTAAGGCGCAGTGGATACAGGATCTAAATCAAGCCGCATGAGAAAACAAACAAGGAAGGGATAAGAACAAAGTGTTCCAAGAGAAATCATTAAGAGTATCCCAAATCTAATAGCTTATATTAAGTCCTTCTTTCTTTAAGATATTGCACATTGAAAAAGCTTAATCGTTCATTAAGGCAGCTGAGTCACAGCAATCTCTTTTCACAACTTGCTTTACCAGCTCAACAGCTGCTCAAGACGCTGGCTGATACAGGATCTAAATCAAGCCGCCCGAGGTTTCTATTAACTAACACGGGCTGTCATTGTGATGACCTCAGCATCAGAGAAGTTAAATGCTTTTTCATCCCCGTTTTGGGGAAACAGGCATTGAGTTTTTCTATGGTACCAATAATGATGGAAGCGAAAGACTTACTCAGGTACACGGGATAATTTGGCTGACATAAGCTTAATTTGTATTAAGTGTTCACAAGTACGGCTTTTGCAACATTCACACTGTAATCACAAATTCCCTTCCTGATTAAGACCCGGTTTTTGATTGTTATTGTTAACGCGAATGTTCTTTGTTATTAAAGAATAAAAAGAAAAAGAAGGAGGAGGAGGAGGAGGAGGAGGAGAAGAAGAAGATGATGATGATGATGATGATGATGATGATGATGATGATGAGGAGGAGGAGGAGGAGGATAGCGATAATAAATCTGTTACTTTTTAATTTTGTTATTTCCACTCACACTGTGGATTGAAGTAAGCTTATGTTATTATTCAGGTAAAGAATGGGCAATTGAAAAGAAACTAATACAACAATGGTTGTTAATGTAACATAATTTTGTAGGCTTAATTAAATATTTCTATATGAATTTATTATGTTAATTAGATTTTCTAAAAAAAATATATAAAAAAGTACGGTAAAGAAAATGACTTTTGAATTTACCTGTCACAGAAACACATGAAGGTTAATTTACAAAGTAGAAGGAAATTATTGGAACACGAAATATTCTTAAAACACAAATTCTGCTTTTTCTGCATTTTTTTAAAAAAGATTATAATTATACTTTTTGAATGTTCTGTCAGCATGCACCTCTATAGGGAACAATGAAAATGTACAACATCAGCCCTAAAATTATTGAAGTCATCAAAAGCCTGTATGACAAGGCTACTAGTGCAGTCCTCCACAACAGCGCCATCGGGAACTGGTTCAGAATAACAATCGGTGTGCGTCAAGGATGCCTACTCTCTCCAATACTCTTCAACATCTTCCTAGAGCGCATCATGTCAGATGCTCTTGCAGACCATGAAGGCACAGTCAGCATAGGGGGGAGAGCAATCTCCAATCTTCGTTTTGCAGATGACATTGATGGATTGGCTGGAGAGGAACAAGAACTTGAACAGCTGGTACAGAGGCTTGACACCACCTCCAGAGTCTATGGAATGGAAATAAGTGCAGAGAAGACCGAAATGATGACCAACACCAATGGCATCAACACGTACATCAAAGTCCAAGGCCAATCCCTCAACACAGTGCATAGCTTCAAATATTTAGGAGCCATTGTATCAGACAATGGGTCCCGACAGGAAGTCCTCTCCAGGATCGCACAAACAACTGCTGCCCTGACAAACTTGAAGCCCATTTGGAAAGACAGGACCATCAGTCTACATTCCAAAGTAAGACTGCTGCACTCCCTTGTCATCTCCATCTTCCTATATGCTTGCGAAGCATGGACCCTCACAGCAGATCTCCAACGAAGAATACAAAGCATGGAGATGAGGTGCTACAGAAGACTTCTGGGCATTTCCTATACCCAACACATCACCAACGACGAAGTCCGACAGACCATCACACAAGCCATTGGACAACACGATAACCTGCTCACAGTGGTGAAGAAACGGAAACTCCGATGGTATGGCCACGTCACCAGATCATCAGGCCTTGCAAAGACTATTCTGCAAGGCACAGTGCAAGGAGGTAGAAGAAGAGGGAGACCGAAAAAGAGGTGGGAGGACAACATTCGAGACTGGACTGGTTTGACACTGAACGAAGTCATCAGGGCTGCTGAGGACAGAGAAAGATGGAGTATGCTGGTTAAACGATCATCTGTGGTGCCCCTACGACCTTCGGGTTACGGGACAGGATAGGATAGGAAGGATAGGATAGAATGTTCTGTATACGGTTACTTTGTTTAAAGCTCCTGGCTTCCCCCGTTGGGGTACCGGGGGTTTCAGTATAAATAGAATCCCCACTTTCTGGAAATTTAGTGCTTTAAATTCCCACTGTCGCTGTCTTTCTCAGTTGCTCTTTCTCATTCCTGCTCTGTTCTATCAATCTGCTATACTATCTTCTTCTTCGCTAGACCAGTCACCTACCTTTTTTCTTGAAAACTCTTCCGGGTCAAAACTCCTTATTTGTGTATGAGGTCTGTTGGATCAGCTTGGGAATATTGGACGCTTTCTGCTGGGTGGTCACTAGGGCTTCCTATGATGTTATTATTTAGCAATGTAGGCATTTTATATGTATGTGTTTTGTTGATAATTTATAATGATGTTTGTATTCTATTTTGTTTTTGTAAACGGGGGTTCGATAAGTTGGGGTGAAGCCTCAGCCGTCCCCTGCGTGGGATGTCTTTATTGTAAAGTGACTGGCTGGTGGAGAGCTTTCGGTTTAACCACTAGGGCTGTTTCGGCAGATCTTTTATGCGGATTGGGGGTTGTCCGGTCCTGATTTGGCTCGGAAGAGTCCGCTGGACCTAAAGCAATAATCATGTAATGTAATGTAAAAGCTCGTGGCTATATGATAGAAAAGTATGGCCGAACAAAGCAGGGTGTGTTATATCACACATAAAGTTGCAACTCTCTTACTAAACACATTTTCATGTAAGTTATTGTTAGAGGTCCGGATCAAAATGTGGCCCAGGCTGTCCACTACCATTGTTAATTTATGTATTTAATCGTCGTAACATAGCGCTTTTTGGGTCTCAAAGGATGCTGAAGACGCATTCCATACAGGATCCAACTCAAGCCGCACGAAACAACAAACAAGGAAGGGATGAGAACAAATTGTTCCAAGAAAAATCATTATGAGTATTCCAAATCTAACACACTTATATTAAGTCATTCTCCCTTTAAACCAATGCAAATTGAAAAAGCTTAATCGTTCATAAAGACAGCTGAGTCACAGCAATCTCTTTCCACAACTTGCTTTACCAGCTCAACAGCTGCTCAAGACGCTGGCCGATACAGGATCTAAATCAAGCCGCCCGGGGTTTCTCTTTAGTACCACGTGCTGTCATAGTGATGACCTCAGCTTCAGGGAAGTTAAATGTTTATTCATCCCCGTTTGGTGAAAACAGGCCTTGGGTTTTTCTATGGGACCAATATTGGTCAAAGAGGACGACCTAATCTTCTACTCGGGAAATGATGTGAAGAAATCAAGCATTGTGACCGTGAGATAATTTGGCATGAACCTAATTTGTATCAAGTGTTCACAAGTCCGGTTTTGCAACATTCACGTTACACTGTAATCACAAATTCCTTTCCTGATTCAACCCCGGTTTTTGATAGTTATTGTTAATGCTAATGTTCTTTGTTATTGAAGACGAAGAAGGAGAGGAAGAAGAATAAGAAAATGATGAAGAAGGAGAGGAGGAAGAAGAAGAAGAAGGTGATGATGATGATGATGATGATGATGATGATGATGATGATGATGATGATGATGATGATGATGATGATGATGATGATGATGATGGTGGCTCACTCAGAGAGAGGAAGTCGTCAATGACGTATAGAGAAATAAAACTCGACACAACTGAAGACTTGCTAAGCATGACACCACCACAGGCGGTCCGTAGTGGGATGTCAGCGTTGTAGAGCCTAATAATAATATGGAAGCCTTCGTTTGTTCGTTCAGTAGATTGGAGTCCCCAGATACCTGGGCCTAGAAGAGAATATAGAAACCATTGTGGCCTCTCTTTTCTCTAGGACAGCTAAGTGAGGGCAGTGACTATTTCCTCTCCCTCGCTGCTTTGCCTTCCCCAGTTGTAAACACACCCTGTACCCATTGGCAGCTGGGTGGACTTCAATCTGTTTGTGTCATTTGATGATTGTCTTTTCTACCATGGCCACCCATCCAAGTACTACAATCTACCGTCGCTGCTTAACGTGAAACATTGCTAGCGTAGTCACCTAACAACACCCAACATTGCTTGCATGGTCACCCATCATCATTGCTAGCATGGTCACCTATCAACATTGCTAGCATGGTCACCTATCATCATTGCTAGCATGGTCACCTATCATCATTGCTAGCATGGCCATCTATCATCATTGCTATCAACATTGCTAGGATGGTCACCTATCAACATTGCTAGCATGGTCACCTATCAACATTGCTAGCATGGTCACCTATCATCATTGCTAGCATGGTCACCTATCATCATTGTTAGCATGGTCACCTATCATCATTGCTAGCATGGTCACCTATCATCATTGCTAGCATGGTCACATATCATCATTACTAGCATGGTCATCTATCAACATTGCTAGCATGGTCATCTATCAACATTGCTAGCATGGTCATCTATCATCATTGCTAGCATGGTCATCTATCAACATTGCTAGCATGGTCATCTATCAACATTGCTATCAACATTGCTAGGATGGTCACCACACAACATTGCTAACTTGGTCACCTATTATCACACTGGTCCTGATTTGACTCGGAAGAGTCCGCTGGATCTAAAGCAATAATCATGTAATATAACCTATCAGCACACAATCATGATAGGTGATCTTGCAAGCAATGTTGTGTGATGATAGGTGACCATGTTAGCAATGTTGTGTGATAACAGGTGACTATGCTAGCAATGATATGTGATGACAGGTGACCATGTTAGCAATGCTGTGTGATGACAGGTGACCATGTTAGCAATGTTGTGTGATAGCAGGTGATTATGCTAGCAATGATATGTGATGACAGGTGACCATGTTAGCAATGCTGTGTGTTGACAGGTGACCATGTTAGCAATGTTGTGATGAATTAGATATTAGTGCATTTGCTGTACAGGTTATGGTGTGTTGAGATGTATTTATAAATCACGTACTCTTCCATGGAATGGAAATGGGTGATGAGAAGACCAAAATGATGACCCACAACACCAATGGCATCAACATGGACATCAAAGTCTAAGGCCAATCCCTCAACACAGTGCATAGCTTTAAACATTTAGGAACCATTGTATCATCTCCAGAAGACTTCTGGGCATTTCCTATACTCAGCACATCACCAATGATGAAGTCCGACAGACCATCACACAAGCCATTGGACAACATGATGACATGCTTATAATATAAGAAACGTATAGCCACGTCACCAGAGCATCAGGCCTTGCAAAAACCATCCGGCAAGGCACGGTGCAAGGAGGCCGGAAGAAGGAGACAGAAAAAGAGGTGGGAAGACAAAATTCGAGAATTGACTGGCTTGACACTGAGCGAAGCCATGAGGGTTGCTGAGGACAAAGAAAGATGGAGTACGCTGGTCAAACGATTATCTATTGTGCCCCAACGACCTTCGGGTTACGGGATAGGATAGGATAGTGTTGGTTTTGTGTGGATGACGTTGTGTTTCTTTGTTTTTTTTGTGCTTATAATGTGCTGTATTAGTACTTCATTGGGGTCATACAGATTTTTTGACTGTATTATGACTATTTTGATGTTTTGTATAGTAAGTTCTTACTTTAAGCTAATGCAACTTAAAATAGCGAAATCGTTCATTAAGGCAGTTGAGTCCCAACATTCTCTCTCTCTCTCTTTCTCTGTCACCCTCAAAAAGATAAGATTGGGTCAAGCATTGTGACCGTTGTCAAGTGTCCACAAGTCCGGCTTTTCCAACTTTCACGATTCAATGTAATCACAATTTCCCTTCCTCGTTTGGCCCTTGTTTTTGAAAGTAACTGTTAGTCTTAATTGGAATGTTATTATTATTATTATTATTATTATTATTATTATTATTATTAGTAGTAGTAGTAGTAGTAGTAGTAGTAGTAGTAGTAGTAGTAGTTGTAGTAGTAGTAGTAGTAGTAGTAGTAGTAGTAGTAGTAGTAGTAGTAGTAGTAGTAGTAGTAGTAGTAGTAATAGTAGGATGAAATTATTTGAACACGAAATATTCTTCAAACATAAATTCTGCTTTTCTGCCTTTTTAAATAGATTATAATTATATTCTTCGAATATTCTGTATGAAGTTATTTTGTCTAAAGCTGGTGGCTATATGATAGAAAACTATGGCCCAACAATGCAGGATGTGTTATATCATCACATATAGTTGACACTCTCTAAAACACATTTTCATTTTAATTATTGTTAGAGTTACGGATCAAAATATTGCCCTCAGGCCGCACACTACCATTGTTGATTTATTTATTTAATCGTCGTACTATAGCGCCTTTCAGGGCTCAAAAGACGCTTAAGCCGCAGTCGATACAGGATCCAACTCAAGCCGCACGAGACAAAAAGCAAGGAAGGGATGAGAACAAATTGTTCTAAGAAAAATCCTTTAGAGTATTCCAAATCTAACACGCTTATATTAAGTCCTTTTTCCTTTAAGACAATGCACATTGAGAAAAGCTTAATCGTCCACTTAAGGCATCTGAGTCACAGCAATCTCTTTCCACAACTTGCTTTACCAGCTCAACAGCTGCTCAAGACGCTGGCCGATACAGGATCTAAATCAAGCCGCCAGAGGCTTCTCTTACGTAACACGTTCTGTCATAGTGATGACCTCAGCTTCATGGAAGTTAATCAGTACAACTTATGTTAATCTGATGAATAAAATTTGACAACAACAAATCATGGAAGGTAAATGTTTATTCATCACCCATTTGGGGTAAACAGGCATTGGGTTTTTCTATGGTAACAATAATGGTGAAAGCAAAGACTTACTCAGCTACAAGGGCATTGGTGTGAGGAAATCAAGCGTTGTGACCGTGAGATATTTTGGCTGACATAAACTTAATTTGTACGAAGTGTTCACAAGTCCGACTTTTGCAACATTGACGTTACACTGTAATCACAAATTCCCTTCCTGATTCAGACCCGGGTTTGATAGTTATTGTTAATGCGAATGTACTTTAGTATTGAAGAAGAAGAAGAAGCAGAAGAAGAAGAAGAAGAAGAAGAAGAAGATGATGATGATGATGATGATGATGATGATGATGATGATGATGCTGGCGCTATAAGTGCTACAAAATGGCTCACTCAGAGAGAGGAAGTCGTCAATGACGTATGGGGAAGTAAAACTCCACACAACTGAAGACTTGCTAAACATGACACCACCACAGGCGGCCCGTAGCGGGATGTCAGCGTAGTAGAGCCTAGTAGTGAGCATATAAGACAATATAGAAACCATTGTGGCCTCTCTTCTCTCTAGGCCAGCTAAATGAGGGCAGTGACTATTTCATCTCCCTTGCTGCTTTGCATAACCCAGTTGTAAACATATCCTGTGCCCATTCACAGCCGGGTGGACTTCAATCTGTTTGTGTCGTTTGGTGATTGTCTTTTATACCATGGTCACCCATCCAAGTACTACAATCTACCGTCGTTGTTTAACGTGAAACATTGCTACTGTGGTTACCTATCATCATTGCTAGCATGGTCACCTATCAACATTGCTAGCACGGTCACCTATCATCACTGCTAGCATGGTCATTTATCAACATTGCTAGCATGGTCACCACACAACATTGCTAGCATGGTCACCTATCAACATTGCTAGCATGGTCACCTATCAACATTGCTAGCATGGTCATCTATCAACATTGCTAGCATGGTCACCTATCAACATTGCTAGCATGGTCACCTATCAACATTGCTAGCATGGTCACCTATCAACATTGCTAGCATGGTCACCTATCATCATTGCTAGCATGGTCATCTATCAACATTGCTAGCATGGTCACCTATCAACATTGCTAGCATGGTCACCTATCAACATTGCTAGCATGGTCACCTATCAACATTGCTAGCATGGTCACCTATCATCATTGCTAGCATGGTCACCTATCAACATTGCTAGCATGGTCACCTATCAACATTGCTAGCATGGTCATCTATCATCATTGCTAACATGGTCATCTATCATCATTGCTAGCATGGTCACCTATCAACATTGCTAGCATGGTCATCTATCATCATTGCTAACATGGTCACCTATCAACATTGCTAGCATGGTCACTTATCAACATTGCTAGCATGGTCATCTATCATCATTGCTAGCATGGTCACCTATCATCATTGCTAGCATGGTCACCTATCATCATTGCTAGCATGGTCACCTATCAACATTGCTAGCATGGTCACCTATCATCATTGCTAGCATGGTCACCTATCATCATTGCTAGCATGGTCACCTATCAACATTGCTAGCATGGTCACCTATCAACATTGCTAGCATGGTCATCTATCAACATTGCTAGCATGGTCATCTATCATCATTGCTAGCATGGTCATCTATCATCATTGCTAGCATGGTCATCTATCATCATTGCTAGCATAATCACCTAGCAACATTGCTAGCATGGTCACCTATCATCATTGCTAGCATGGTCACCTATCATCATTGCTAGCATGGTCACCTATCAACATTGCTAGCATGGTCACCTATCAACATTGCTAGCATGGTCACCTATCAACATTGCTAGCATGGTCACCTATCAACATTGCTAGCATGGTCATCTATCAACATTGTTAGCATGGTCACCTATCATCATTGCTAGCATGGTCACCTATCAACATTGCTAGCATGGTCACCTATCAACATTGCTAGCATGGTCACCTATCAACATTGCTAGCATGGTCACCTATCAACATTGCTAGCATGGTCACCTATCATCATTGCTAGCATGGTCACCTATCAACATTGTTAGCATGGTCATCTATCAACATTGCTAGCATGGTCACCTATCAACATTGCTAGCATGGTCACCTATCAACATTGTTAGCATGGTCATCTATCATCATTGCTACCATGGTCACCTATCAACATTGCTAGCATGGTCACCTATCATCATTGCTAGCATGGTCACCTATCAACATTGCTAGCATGGTCACCTATCATCATTGCTAGCATGGTTACCACACAACATTGCTAGCATGGTCAACTATCATCCCACAATGATGATAGGTGACCAAGCTAGCAATATTGTGTGATGACCGGTGTGATGACAGGTGTTAACAATGTTGTGTGATGACAGGTGATCATGCTATCAATGTTATGTGATGACAGGTGACCATGTTAACAAGGTTGTGTGAAGACAGGTGACCATGTTAACAATGTTGTGTGATGACAGGTGATCATGCTATCAATGTTGTGTGATGACAGGTGACCATGTTAACAATGTTGTGTGATGACAGGTGACCATGTTAACAATGTTACGTGATGACAGGTGATCATGCTATCAATGTTGTGTGATGACAGGTGATCATGTTAGCAATGTTGGTTGATGACAGGTGACATGTTAGCAATGTTATATGTTGACAAGTGACGTTAATGTCACAGAGGGGTGAATGGCAGCTACACACCCAGCAAGCAATGTTATATGTTGACAGGTGACGTTAATGTCACAGAGGGGTGAATGACAGCTACACACCCAGCAAGCAATGTTATATGTTGACAGGTGACGTTAATGTCACAGAGGGGTGAATGACAGCTACACACCCAGCAAGCAATGTTATATGTTGACAGGTGACGTTAATGTCACAGAGGGGTGAATGACAGCTACACACCCAGCAAGCAATGTTATATGTTGACAGGTGACGTTAATGTCACAGAGGGGTGAATGACAGCTACACACCCAGCAAGCAATGTTATATGTTGACAGGTGACGTTAATGTCACAGAGGGGTGAATGACAGCTACACACCCAGCAAGCAATGTTATATGTTGACAGGTGACGTTAATGTCACAGAGGGGTCAATGACAGCTACACACCCAGCAAGCAATGTTATATGTTGACAGGTGACGTTAATGTCACAGAGGGGTGAATGGCAGCTACACACCCAGCAAGCAATGTTATATGTTGACAGGTGACGTTAATGTCACAGAGGGGTGAATGACAGCTACACACCCAGCAAGCAATGTTATATGTTGACAGGTGACGTTAATGTCACAGAGGGGTGAATGACAGCTACACACCCAGCAAGCAATGTTATATGTTGACAGGTGACGTTAATGTCACAGAGGGGTGAATGACAGCTACACACCCAGCAAGCAATGTTATATGTTGACAGGTGACGTTAATGTCACAGAGGGGTCAATGACAGCTACACACCCAGCAAGCAATGTTATATGTTGACAGGTGACGTTAATGTCACAGAGGGGTGAATGACAGCTACACACCCAGCAAGCAATGTTATATGTTGACAGGTGACGTTAATGTCACAGAGGGGTGAATGACAGCTACACACCCAGCAAGCAATGTTATATGTTGACAGGTGACGTTAATGTCACAGAGGGGTCAATGACAGCTACACACACAGCAAGCAATGTTATATGTTGACAGGTGACGTTAATGTCACAGAGGGGTCAATGACAGCTACACACCCAGCAAGCAATGTTATATGTTGACAGGTGACGTTAATGTCACAGAGGGGTCAATGACAGCTACACACCCAGCAAGCAATGTTATATGTTGACAGGTGACGTTAATGTCACAGAGGGGTGAATGACAGCTACACACCCAGCAAGCAATGTTATATGTTGACAGGTGACGTTAATGTCACAGAGGGGTCAATGACAGCTACACACCCAGCAAGCAATGTTATATGTTGACAGGTGACGTTAATGTCACAGAGGGGTCAATGACAGCTACACACCCAGCAAGCAATGTTATATGTTGACAGGTGACGTTAATGTCACAGAGGGGTCAATGACAGCTACACACCCAGCAAGCAATGTTATATGTTGACAGGTGACGTTAATGTCACAGAGGGGTCAATGACAGCTACACACCCAGCAAGCAATGTTATATGTTGACAGGTGACGTTAATGTCACAGAGGGGTCAATGACAGCTACACACCCAGCAAGCAATGTTATATGTTGACAGGTGACGTTAATGTCACAGAGGGGTCAATGACAGCTACACACCCAGCAAGCAATGTTATATGTTGACAGGTGACGTTAATGTCACAGAGGGGTCAATGACAGCTACACACCCAGCAAGCAATGTTATATGTTGACTGGTGACGTTAATGTCACAGAGGGGTCAATGACAGCTACACACACAGCAAGCAATGTTATATGTTGACAGGTGACGTTAATGTCACAGAGGGGTGAATGACAGCTACACACCCAGCAAGCAATGTTATATGTTGACAGGTGACGTTAATGTCACAGAGGGGTGAATGACAGCTACACACCCAGCAAGCAATGTTATATGTTGACAGGTGACGTTAATGTCACAGAGGGGTCAATGACAGCTACACACCCAGCAAGCAATGTTATATGTTGACAGGTGACGTTAATGTCACAGAGGGGTCAATGACAGCTACACACCCAGCAAGCAATGTGATATGTTGACAGGTGACGTTAATGTCACAGAGGGGTCAATGACAGCTACACACCCAGCAAGCAATGTGATATGTTGACAGGTGACGTTAATGTCACAGAGGGGTCAATGACAGCTACACACCCAGCAAGCACTAGGTGCCTTCTCCCCATTCTCAGTGGCCCAGGATTGTGCTCAGTTATTTAGGGGTCAGACCATGAGTCTAAATGCAGCAAGTAGTCCTCTGGTCTTTCGAGTTATAGATTAGTGTATGGACTATACGGGATTTGGTGTAGAGTTAAATATTAGTGTTCCGACTATACGGGATATGGTGTTGAGTTATATATTAGTGTATGGACTATACGGGATATGGTGTTGAGTTATATATTAGTGTATGGACTATACGGGATATGGTGTAGAGTTAAATATTAGTGTTCCGACTATACGGGATAAGGTGTTGAGTTAGATATTAGTGTATGGACTACACGGGATATGGTGTTGAGTTATATATTAGTGAATGGACTATACGGGATATGGTGTTGAGTTATATATTAGTGTATCGACTATACGGGATATGGTGTTGAGTTATATATTAGTGTATGGACTATACGGGATATGGTGTTGAGTTATATATTAGTGTATCGACTATACGGGATATGGTGTTGAGTTATATATTAGTGTATCGACTATACGGGATATGGTGTTGAGTTAGATATTAGTGTATCAACTATACGGGATATGGTGTTGAGTTAGATATTAGCGTATGGACTATACGGGATATGGTGTTGAGTTATATATTAGTGTATCGACTATACGGGATATGGTGTTGGGTTATATATTAGTGTATGGACTATACGGGATATGGTGTTGAGTTATATATTAGTGTATCGACTATACGGGATATGGTGTTGAGTTATATATTAGTGTATGGAATATACGGGATATGGTGTTGAGTTAGATATTAGTGTATCGACTATACGGGATATGGTGTTGAGTTAGATATTAGCGTATCGACTACACGGGATATGATGTTTTGAATTATACATTAGTGTATCGACTACACGAAATATTGTATGATGAATGAGGCATTAGTGTATCGGCTACACGGGATATGGTGTGTGGAGTTAGATATTAGTGTATCGGCTACAAGAGATATGGTGTTTTTATATATCTATATATATAAATTGCTTAGCCGGAAGTCCTTCTTCGCCTCTACTATATAATTGTGGTCATACAGATTTCCTGTATTGACTTATAATGTGCTGTATCATACATCATTGTGGTCATACAGATTTCCTGTATTGACTTATAATGTGCTGTATCATACATCATTGTGGTCATACAGATTTCCTGTATTGACTTATAATGTGCTGTATCATACATCATTGTGGTCATACAAATTTCCTGTATTGACTTATAATGTGCTGTATCATACTTCATTGTGGTCATATAGATTTCCTGTATTGACTTATAATGTGCTGTATCATACTTCATTGTGGTCATACAGATTTACATACTTCATTGTGGTCACACAGATTTCCTGTATTGACTTATAATGTGCTGTATCATACTTCATTGTGGTCACACAGATTTCCTGTATTGACTTATAATGTGCTGTATCATACTTCATTGTGGTCATACAGATTTCCTGTATTGACTTATAATGTGCTGTATCATACTTCATTGTGGTCATACAGATTTCCTGTATTGACTTATAATGTGTTGTATCATACTTCATTGGAGTCATACAGATTTCCTGTATTGACTTATAATGTGCTGTATCATACTTCATTGTGGTCATACAGATTTCCTGTATTGACTTATAATGTGCTGTATCAATCTTCATTGTGGTCATACAGATTTCCTGTATTGACTTGTAATGTGTTGTATCATACTTCATTGTGGTCATACAGATTTGCTGTATTGACTTATAATGTGCTGTATTAGTACTTCATTGGGGTCATACAGATTTCCTGTATTGACTTATAATGTGTGTATTAGTACTTCATTGGGGTCATACAGATTTATTGACTTGACTTATAATGTGCTGTATTTAGTACTTCATGGGCGTCGTACTAATTTCTTGACTTGTTTATAATGTGATGTAGTAGCACTTCATTGGGGTCATACAGATTTCTTGACTTGACTGTATTATGACGAATATGATATTTTCCTATAGTTAGTCCTTTCTCTAAGATAATGCAAATTGAAATAGCTTAATCGTTCACTTTAGGAAGTGGAGTCCCAGTATTCTCCCTCTCTCTCTCTGAACAACTTTGTCCTCATCACACTTTGTTATTTCTTTGTTTTAATATAGTCTGTGGTTGTGTTGATGTGGTCTGTGGTTGTGTTGATGTGGTCTGTGGCTGTGTTGATGTGGTCTGTGATTGTGTTGATGTAGTCTGTGGTTGTGTTGATGTGGTCTGTGGCTGTATTGATGTGGTCTGTGATTGTGTTGATGTGGTCTGTGGTTGTTTTGATGTGGTCTGTGGTTGTCTTGATGTGGTCTGTGGTTGTCTTGATGTGGTCTGTGGTTGTGTTGATGTGGTCTGTGTTTTTTTATATGGTCTGTGGTTGTGTTGATGTTGTCTGTGGTTGTAGATACAGGATTTTTAAAAATATTTATGCATGTCATTTATTTAATCCCTTTTGGTATAGCTTTTATCCAGCTTAAGATCTGACTAATGCGCTGGCCAATACAGGATCTAACTTAAGCCGCCCGAGGTTACTCTTAAGTAACACATGCCGTCATGACCCTGTTCCTATACCCAGCACATCACCAACGACGTAGTACGAAAGACCGTCACACAAACCATTAGACAACACGATGACGTGCTTACAGTGGTAAAGAAACGAAAACTCCGAAGGTATAGCCACGTCACGAGAGAATCAGGCCTTGCAAAGAATATCCTTCAAGGCACGGTGCAAGAAGACAGAAAGAAAATGAAGACAGAAAATGAAGTGGGAGGACAGCATTCGAGAATGGACTGGTTTGACACTGAGCGAAGCCATGATGGTTGCTGAGGACAGAGAAAGATGGAGTACACTGGTTAAACGATCATATGTGGTGCCCCAACGACTTTCGAGTTACGGGATAAAATAGGATATGATAGACTGTCATAATGATGACGTAAGCTTAAGAGAAATTGAATGTTTATTCACGCCCGTTTTGGTTAAGCAATAATAGTTTTTTTTTGTTTGACACCAATAAGGGTTAAAGCGAAAGTCTTTCTCAGTTACACGGGACATGGTGAGATGGAGTCAAGCATTGTGACCGTTGTCAAGTGTCCACGAGTCCGGCTTTTCCAACTTTCACGTTTCAATGGATTCACAATTTCCCTTCCTGGTTTGGCCCTTGGTTTTGAAAGTTAGTCCTAATGCGAATGTTGTTGTTGTTGTTGTTGTTGTTGTTGTTGTTGTTGTTGTTATTATTATTATTATTATTATTATTATTATTATTATTATTATTATTATTATTATTATTATTATTATTATTATTATTATTATTATTATTTTTATTTTTATTGTTATTATTATTATTATTGTTATTATTATTATTATTATTGTTGTTATTATTATTATTATTATTATTATTATTATTATTATTATTATTATTATTATTATTATTATTATTATTATTATTATTACTGATGATGATTATGATAATGATAATAATATGACGATAATAACGATGATAATGAAGGTGAGGATAAGGATGAGGATGATAGCGATGATCAATCTGCTGCTTTTGAATTGTATGTCCCCTCATACTGTGGAGTGAAGTAAGCTTATGTGATTAATCAGCTGCAGAAGGTTCAGTTAGTTAGTTAGTTATGCATTGCTTACAGAGTCCAACGGACTGCAAAGAGCCGAATCAAAACCACAAACTCAAGACCACAACTTCGCTAAAAGAGGACTCACTCCTAATCCGCATTCAAGATCTGCCGAAACAACCCTAGTGGTAGCACTGAAAGCAATCCACCAGCCGGTCACTTTACTATAAAGACATCCCACACAGGGGACGCTGAGGCTACACTCCAATTTATCGAACACCCGTTTACAAAATCATAATAGAATACAAACATCATTATAAAAAATCAACAAAACACATACATATAAAATGCCTACATTGCCAACTAATAACATCAAAGAAAGTTCCAGTGACCGTTTGGCAGAAAGCGTCCAATTTTCCTAAGGTGATCCAACAGACCTCACAAACAAATGAGTTTTTCCCGGAAGTTTTCCAGAAAAAAAAGGTAGATTACTGGTCTAGCGAAGAAGAAGATAGTTTAGTAGATTGATAGAGTGCGAATGAGAAAGAAAAAATGAGAAAGACAGTAACAGTGGGAATTTAAAGCACTAAATTTCCAGAAAGTCGGAATACTATTTATACTGAAACACCCGGCACCTCCACGGCAGTGAGGGGGAAAGGGTCAATTGAAAATATAGTAAAACAATAATGGTTGATAACGTAACAATATTTTGTAGGCTTAATTATATATTTTATATATTAAATAATAATGTAAAATAGATTTTTTTAAAAGGAAGAAAATTACTTTTGGATTTAGTTGTCACAAAAACATATTTACAGTCTGGTAGGCCTTCTTGCTGTTGTTGAAGGCCTACCAGACTGTGAAGCGGCTGACAAGTGTTAAACAGCCCAAAGTCTCCACGATCCAAAGCAAGTCTGGCATATGCCTTACAGAAGAACAAGAAGTCTTAGACAAATGGACAGAGTACTGCCCTGACCTTTACAACCATACACTAAACGGAGACCCATCAGTTCTAGCATGTCCCGAGAACAGAGAAGAAAAAAAATCCTCCCAATTCTCCGAGAAGAAGTTGAGGCAGCAGTGCAATCGCTGAAGAAAGGGAAGTCAGCGGGAGTGGACAACGTACCCGCGGAACTGCTACAAGCATGAGGAGAAGCGATGATTGATGCCCTCTCCATTATCTGTAACAAGATCTGGCTGAGTGGGGAGTGGCCTACAACATGGACCCAGTCGCTTGTCATCACTCCTCTCAAAAAAGTAACCTTCAGGAGTGTGAAAATTACTGCACCATCAGCCTAATCAGCCATCCCAGCAAGGCCCTCCTAAACATAATACTCAACAGGTTAAAACCCCAAGCTGAACAAATCATAGCTGAAGAACAAGCAGGATTCAGGGCAGGGCGAAGTACCACTGCACAGATTTTCAACCTCATAATAATCTGTGAGAAATACCTACAGTACCAACAACATCTATATCATGTGTTCATAGACTTCAAAAAGGCGTTTGACCGAGTCTGGTTTGCAGCTCTATGGGCAACAATGAAAGTGTACAACATCAGCCCTAAAATTATTGAAGTCATAAAAAGCCTGTATGACAAGGCTATCAGTGCAGTCCTTCATAACAGCGTCGTCGGGAACTGGTTCGGAACAACAATCGGTGTGCGTCAAGGATGCCTACTCTCTCCAACACTCTTCAACATCTTCCTAGAGCGCATCATGTCAGATCATGAAGGCACAGTCAGCATAGGGGGTAGAACAATCACCAATCTCGGTTTCGCGGGTGACATTGATGGAGTGGCTGGAGAGGAACAAGAACTTGGACAGCTGGTACAGAGGCTTGACACCACCTCCAGAGCTTATGGAATGAAAATAAGTGCAGAGAAGACCAAAATGATGACCAACAACACCAATAGCATAAACACGGACATCAAAGTTCAAGGCCAATCCCTCAACACAGTGCATAGCTTCAAATATTTGGGAGCCATTGTGTCGAACCATGGGTCCCGACAGGAAGTCCTCTCCAGGATCGCACAAACAACTGCTGCTCTGACAAGGTTGAAGCCCATTTGGAAAGAAAGGACCATCAGTCTGCATTCCAAAGTAAGACTGCTGCGCTCCCTTGTCATTTCCATCTTCCTATATGCTTGCGAAGCATGGACCCTCACAGCAGATCTACAAAGAAGAATACAAAGCATGGAGACGAGGTGCTACAGAAGACTTCTGGGCATTTCCTCTACCCAACACATCACCAACGACGAAGTCCGACAGACCATCACACAAGCCATTGGACAACACGATGACCTGCTCACAGTGGTGAAGAAACGGAAACTCCTATGGTATGTCCACGTCACCAGATCATCAGGCCTTGCAAAGACCATTCTGCAAAGGCACAGTGCAAGGAGGTAGAAGAAGAGGGAGACTGAAAAAGAGGTGGGAGGACAACATTCAAGAATGGACTGGTTTGACACTGAGCGAAGCCATCAGGGCTGCTGAGGACAGAGAAAGATGGAGTATGCTGGTTAAACGATCATCTGTGGTGCCCCTACGACCTCCGGGTTACTGGACAGTACAGAATAGGATATGATAGAAACATATTAAGGTTCTATATTATTAATAGACTACTACGCTGGCATCCCGCTTAGGGCCGCCTGTGGTGGTGTCATGCTTAGCAAGTCTTCAGTTGTATCGAGTATTACTTTCCCATACGTCATTGACGACTTCCTCTGTCTGAGTGAGCCATTATGTGGCACTTATAGCCCAGCAGACATTGTTTGACGCTGTGTTAAACATGTAGGCGCTGTGTTCCATCACCTTCATCATTATTATTATTACATGTATCATTATGTGGCACTTATAGCCCAGCAGACATTGTTCAACGCTGTGTTAAACATGTAGGCGCTGTGTTTCATCATCTTCATCATTATAATTATTACATGTATCATTATGTGGCAATTATAGCGCCAGCAGACATTGTTCAACGCTGTGTTAAACATGTAGGCGCTGTGTTCCATCACCTTCATCATTATAATTATTACATGTATCATTATGTGGCAATTATAGCGCCAGCAGACAGTGTTCTACACTGTGTTAAACATGTACATGTAGGCGCTCTGCTAAATCATCTTCATCAGGTTAATTTACAAATCAGGATGAAATTATTGCAACACGAAATATTCTTCAAAACAAATTCTGCTTTTCTGCATTTTACAAATCGATTATAATTATACTCTTGGACTGTTGTGAATGATATTATTTTGTTTAAAGCTCGTGGCTATATGATAGAAAAGTATGGCCCAACAAAGTAGGATATTATATCGTCCACATATAGTTCCAACTCTCTTACTAAACACATTTTCATGTAAGTAATTGTTAGAGTTCCGGATCAAAATGTTGCCCAGGCTGTCCACTGCCATTGTTGATACATTTATTTAATCGTTGTAACATATCGCTTTTCCGGGTTCAAAAGATGCTTAAACACAGTCGATACAGGATCCAACTCTAGCCGCACAAGACAAAAAAACAAGGAAGGGATGAGAGCAAAGTGTTCCAAGAGAAATCATTAAGAATATTCCAAATCTAATAGGCTTATAATATGTCCTTCCTCTTTTAAGACAATGCACATTGAAACAGTTTAATCGTTCACTTAAGGCAGCTGAGTCACAGCAATCTCTTTCCACAACTTGCTTTACCAGCTCAACAGCTGCTCAAGACGCTGGCCGATACAGGATCTAAATCAAGCCGCCAGAACTTTCTCTTAAGTAACACGTGCTGTCATAGTGGTGACCTCAGCTTCAGGGAAGTTTAATTTTTAATCATCCCCGTTTTGGGAAAACAAGCCTTGGGTTTTTCAATGGGACCAATAATGGTCAAAGAGGAAGACCTAATCAGCTACACGGGATATGGTGTGAAGAAATCAAGCATTGTGACCTTGAGATATTTGGCATAAACTTAATTTGTTTAATTATTATTATTATTATTATTATTATTATTATTATTATTATTATTATTATTATTATTGATGAGGATGATAGCGATGATGAATCTGCTGCTTTTGAATAGTGTTGTGTCCCCTCATACTGTGGAATGAAGTAAGCTTATGTGATTAGTCAGCTACAAAAGGGACAACTGAAAAGAAACTATGACAATAAGGGTGAATATTGTAACAGTATCTTGTAGGCTTAATTACATATTTTATATATCAAATAATTATGTAAATTGGATTTTAAAAAAAGGAATATGACTTTTGAATTTAACTGTAACAGAAATACGTTAAAGTTAATTTACAGATTAGGAAGAAATTATTGGAACACGAAATATTCTTCAAACATAAATTCTGCTTTTCTGCATTTTTAAATAGATTATAATTATATCCTTCGAATGTTCTGTATGAAGTTATTTTGTATAAAGCTGGTGGCTATATGATAGAAAACTATGGCCCAACAAAGCAGGATGTGTTATATCATCACATATAGTTGCAACTCTCTAAAACACATTTTCATTTAAATTATTGTTAGAGTTACGGATCAAAATATTACCCTCAAGCCGCACACTACCATTGTTGATTTATTTATATAATCGTCGTAATATAGCGCCTTTCAGGGCTCAAAAGATGCTTAAGACGCAGTCGATACAGGATCCAACTCAAGCCGCACGAGACAAAAAAACAAGGAAGGGATGAGAACAAAGTGTTCCAAGAGAAATCATTAAGAGTATTTTAGATCTAATAGGCTTATATTAAGTCCTTCTTCCTTTAATACAATGCACATTGGAAAAGCTTAATCGTCCACTTAAGGCATCTGAGTCACAGCAATCTCTTTCCACAACTTGCTTTACCAGCTCAACAGCTGCTCAAGAGGCTGGCCGATACAGGATCTAAATCAAGCCGCCCGAGGTTTCTTTTTAGTAACACGTTCTGTCATAGTGATGACCTCAGCTTCAGGGAAGTTAATCAGTACAACTTATGTTAATCTGATGAATACAATTTGATACAACAACAAATCATGGAAGGTAAATGTTTATTCATCACCCATTTGTGGTAAACAGGCCTTGGGTTTTTCTATGGTACCACTAATGGTGAAAGCAAATACTTACTCAGCTACAAGGGCATTGGTGTGATCAAATCAGGCGTTGTGACCGTGAGATATTTTGGCTGACATAAACTTAATTTGTACGAAGTGTACACAAGTCCGGCTTTTGCAACATTGACGTTACACTGTAATCACAAATTCCTTTCCTGATTCAGACCCGGATTTTGATAGTTATTGTTAATGCGAATGTACTTTGTTATTGAAGAAGAAGAAGAAGAAGAAGAAGAAGATGATGATGATGATGATGATGATGATGATGATGATGATGATGATGATGATGATGATGATGATGATGATGATGATGATAATGATGGTGAAGATGATGGAGCAAAGCGCTTACATGTTTAACACAGCATAGAATAGCGTCTGCTGGCGCTATAAGTGCAACATAATGGCTCACTCAGAAAAAGGAAGTCGTCAATGACGTATGGGGAAGTAAAACTCCACACAACTGAAGACTTGCTAAGCATGGCACCAGCACAGGCGGTCCGTAGTGGGATGTCAGCATAGTAGAGCCTAGTAATGAGCCTATAACAGAATATAGAAACCATTGTGGTCTCTCTTTTCTCTAGGTCAGATAAGTGAGGGCGGTGACTATTTCCTCTTCCTCGCTGCTTTGCCTACCCCAGTTGTAAACATATCCTGTACCCATTTACAACTGGGTGGATTTCAATCTGTTTGTGTCGTTGTGTGATTGTCTTTTCTTCCATGGTCACCCATCCAAGTACTACAATCTACCGTCGTTGTTTAACGTGAAACATTGCTAGCATGGTCACCTGTCAACATTGTTAGCATGGTCACCTATCATCACACAACATTGCTAGCATGGTCATCTATCAACATTGTTAGCATGGTCACCTATCATCATTGCTAGCATGGTCACCTATCATCATTGTTAGCATGGTCACATATCAACATCGCTAGCATGGTCACCTATCAACATTGTTAGCATGGTCATCTATCAACATTGCTAGCATGGTCACATATCATCATTGTTAGCATGGTCATCTATCAACATTGCTAGCATGGTCGCCTATCATCATTGCTAGCATGGTCACTTATCAACATTGCTAGCATGGTCACTTATCAACATTGCTAGCATGGTCACCTATCATCATTGCTAATATGGTCACCTATCATCATTGTTAGCATGCTCACCTATCATTATTGCTAGCATGGTCACCTATCATCATTGTTAGCATGGTCATTTATCATCATTGTTAGCATGCTCACCTATCATTATTGCTAGCATGGTCATCTATCAACATTGCTAGCATGGTCACTTATCATCATTGTTAGCATGGTCACCTATCATCATTGTTAGCATGGTCATCTATCATCATTGTTAGCATGGTCATCTATCATCATTGTTAGCATGGTAACCTATCATCATTGTTAGCATGGTCACCTATCATCATTGTTAGCATGGTCACCTATCATCATTAGTAGCATGGTCATCTATCAACATTGCTAGCATGGTCACCTATCATCATTGTTAGCATGGTCATCTATCATCATTGTTAGCATGGTCACCTATCATCATTGTTAGCATGGTCACCTATCATCATTGTTAGCATGGTCACCTATCATCATTGTTAGCATGGTCACCTATCATCATTGTTAGCATGGTCACCTATCATCATTGTTAGCATGGTCATCTATCAACATTGCTAGCATGGTGACCTATAATCATTGTTAGCATGGTCACCTATCAACATTGCTAGCATGGTCATCTTTCATCACTGCTAGCATGGTCACCTATCATCATTGCTAGCATGGTCATCTTTCATCATTGCTAGCATTGTCACCTATCAACATGGCTAGCATGGTCACCTATCAACATTGCTAGCATGGTCACCTATCATCATTGTTAAAATGGTCACCTATCATCATTGCTAGCATGGTCATCTATCAACATTGCTAGCATGGTCATCTATCAACATTGCTAGCATGGTCATCTATCAACATTGCTAGCATGGTCACCTATTAACATTGCTAGCATGGTCACCTATCATCACACAATGATGATAGGTGACCATGCTAGCAATGTTGTGTGATGACAGGTGATCATGTTAGCAATATTGTGTGATGACAGGTGACATGTTAGCAATGTTATATGTTGACAGGTGACGTTAATGTCACAGAGGGGTGAATGGCAGCTACACACCCAGCAAGCAATGTTATATGTTGACAGGTGACGTTAATGTCACAGAGGGGTCAATGACAGCTACACACCCAGCAAGCAATGTTATATGTTGACAGGTGACGTTAATGTCACAGAGGGGTGAATGGCAGCTACACACCCAGCAAGCAATGTTATATGTTGACAGGTGACGTTAATGTCACAGAGGGGTGAATGACAGCTACACACCCAGCAAGCAATGTTATATGTTGACAGGTGACGTTAATGTCACAGAGGGGTCAATGACAGCTACACACCCAGCAAGCAATGTTATATGTTGACAGGTGACGTTAATGTCACAGAGGGGTCAATGACAGCTACACACCCAGCAACCAATGTTATATGTTGACAGGTGACGTTAATGTCACAGAGGGGTGAATGACAGCTACACACCCAGCAAGCAATGTTATATGTTGACAGGTGACGTTAATGTCACAGAGGGGTGAATGACAGCTACACACCCAGCAAGCAATGTTATATGTTGACAGGTGACGTTAATGTCACAGAGGGGTCAATGACAGCTACACACCCAGCAAGCAATGTTATATGTTGACAGGTGACGTTAATGTCACAGAGGGGTCAATGACAGCTACACACCCAGCAAGCAATGTTATATGTTGACAGGTGACGTTAATGTCACAGAGGGGTCAATGACAGCTACACACCCAGCAAGCAATGTTATATGTTGACAGGTGACGTTAATGTCACAGAGGGGTCAATGACAGCTACACACCCAGCAAGCAATGTTATATGTTGACAGGTGACGTTAATGTCACAGAGGGGTCAATGACAGCTACACACACAGCAAGCAATGTTATATGTTGACAGGTGACGTTAATGTCACAGAGGGGTCAATGACAGCTACACACCCAGCAAGCACTAGGTGTCTTCTCCCCCATTCTCAGTGGCCCAGGATTGTGCTCAGTTATTTAGGGGTCAGACCATGAGTCTAAATGCAGCAAGTTGTCCTCTGGTCTTTCGAGTTATATATTAGTGTATCGACTATACGGGATATGGTGTTGAGTTATATATTAGTGTATGGACTATACGGGATATGGTGTTGAGTTAGATATTAGTGTATGGGTTATACGGGATATGGTGTTGAGTTATATATTAGTGTATCGACTATACGGGATATGGTGATGAGTTAGATATTAGTGTATCGACTATACGGGATATGGTGTTGAGTTAGATATTAGTGTATGGGTTATACGGGATATGGTGTTGAGTTAGATATTAGTGTATGGACTATACAAGATATGGTGTTGAGTTAGATATTAGTGTATGGGTTATACGGGATATGGTGTTGAGTTAGATATTAGTGTATGGACTATACGGGATATGGGTTTTAGTTATATATTAGTGTATGGACTATATGGGGTATGGTGTTGAGTTATATATTAGTGTATGGACTATACGGGATATGGTGTTGAGTTAGATATTAGTGTATGGACTATACAAGATATGGTGTTGAGTTAGATATTAGTGTATGGGTTATACGGGATATGGTGTTGAGTTAGATATTAGTGTATGGACTATACGGGATATGGTGTTGAGTTAGATATTAGTGTATGGACTATACGGGATATGGTGTTGAGTTAGATATTAGTGTATGGACTATAAGGGATATGGTGTTGAGTTAGATATTAGTGTATGGACTATACGGGATATGGTGTTGAGTTAGATATTAGCGTATGAACTATACGGGATATGGTGTTGAGTTAGATATTAGCGTATGGACTATACGGGATATGGTGTTGAGTTATATATTAGTGTATCGACTATACGGGATATGGTGTTGAGTTAGATATTAGCGTATGGACTATACGGGATATGGTGTTGAGTTATATATTAGTGTATGGACTATACGGGATATGGTGTTGAGTTATATATTAGTGTATGGACTATACGGGATATGGTGTTGGGTTATATATTAGTGTATGGACTATACGGGATATGGTGTTGAGTTATATATTAGTGTATGAACTATACGGGTTCTGGTGTTGAGTTATATATTAGTGTATGGACTATACGGGATAATTATGGTGTTGAGTTATATATTAGTGTATGGACTATACGGGATATGGTGTTGAGTTATATATTAGTGTATCGACTATACGGGATAATTATGGTGTTGAGTTAGATATTAGTGTATCGACTACACGGGATATGATGTTTTGAATTATATATTAGTGTATCGACTACAAGGAATGTTGTATGTTGAATGAGGCATTAGTGTATCGGCTACACGAGGTATGGTGTGTGGAGTTAGATATTAGTGTATTGGCTACAAGGGATATGGTGTTTATATATATATATATATATATATATATATATATATATATATATATATATATATATATATAGATATACCCCCTTGCTTTTGGGTACCCCCACTATAATTATATGTAAATTATCACTTGTAGACGGACCGCTAACCCTAACCCTAACCCGTTTCGAGCGCACTGCCTTACCCTAATCGTCGAGGCACTGCCTTACCCTAATCGTCGAGGCACTGCGCTTACCCTAAGATCGTTTTCTGGGAGCCGCCTTGGATCCGGGGACCCAGCTGGGTCCCCAGATCCAAAGTCGGGTACCCAAATGACCGGTTGGTGACTTTTAAGGTGCCCAGAAACCATAGTTTATAAGCCTATATATATATATATATATATATATATATATATATATATATATATATATATATATATATATATATATATATATATATATATATATATATATATATATATATATATATATATAAGGCCAAATGTGCACATAGGTCGACCACAGTAAATATATGCTATAAGTCGACCATGGCTATATTTGGTCTTTATCAATCTGTGATGATGTCCTTTAATTATGTTCATTGCCTTTTACTTCTATGACTAAATGGATGAGATTTTATGATTACATCAAATAACAAAAGATATAGATTTTTTAGTGGTCGACCTTCTGTTTACTAAGTATTTTAGCACTGTTAAGTTGACCACGGTTAAATTACCGCTTAGGTAGACACAAAATATATAACATAATTTAAACCGTTATGTCGACACCAGTAAATTTGCTTGTTAAGACAACTTATACTGTCTTAGTAAATGTGTTATGTGTTCTTGCTGTTTATGTCTACCACATTTTCCCTCTTAATAGTCTTAAGCATGCAAACTATACTAAAGTAAATAATAATAAAACATAATAAAAAATAATAAGCATATAAACTTTTTTTTTAAATTATAAAAAAATTTAAACATTAAACTTAAATTGTTTTTATTGAGTTGTGTTAGTATTGTTATCACTATGATCATCCTTTTTATTATGTAATAATGGTGAGAACAACATGTCTAACATTCCTAATGAACATAATATAAATTCCTGAGTATTTTAGTTGTGTGTTTGTTGTATGATTAATTTTCTGTTTTGCAGTAGAATATTTTTATCCAAAGTTTGATTGTTGAACCGATAAACAATAAAAACAGTGTAAAATGAAGGCATTTAAAAAAAGTTTGAATTTGTTGTGAATTGTGTGGAATATGTGACACTGTGTAAAGTATTTGTTTATTATTTATAGCATTTGTTTCTATTTATTTAAATTATGAAGTTGTGGGTAAGCAAGCAAGCTTACATGTTCAAGTATCATAAAGAGAGAGAGAGATAAGGAGAGATAGAGAAAGAGAGGGAGGGAGGGAGAGACAGAGAGAGAGAGAAAGAGAGAGACCCAAAAAAAAATTCAGTCCATATTCACAGTAACTTCAACAGAATGCTGTTGTTAAAAATCAAATTGCATTATATAATGCTTTTATTTCACATATGTTACAAATCAATGCAAAGTGAAACAAGTTTAATTTCAGGCGTTTATGTTAGGTGTGGGTGAGGAGATGGGAGGAGGAGGCAAACGGAACACATGCACACTCACATATCCACACAAAATAAAAAAGAGCAATAAATAGGACATCAAAAAGATAACAAAAGTACAATGAGTAATGAAATCTCAAGACAATACTTTAAAACGAAATACACAAAATTAAAGCAAAAATAGGAGAGGGCAAGAGAGAGAGAGTACAAACTGTTTCACACATATAACAGAAAATTACTAAGTAATACTCATCAAAACTTAAAGGGCAAAGCCCAAGTGACTATCATGCTGCTTATAGAACTCGCAATATTTAACATGAAAATGAGTGTCCAGAAAAAAATAATGGTGGCAATAAAATTAAAATACCGACTTTGATCTTTCTATGCTCTTGACCTTGACCTCCGGTTTCAAATACACTCATGTAATATCAAATAAATACAGCTAAAGTTGCATTATGCCCAAAAAACCCCTTGGGATGACCTTGACCTTGTGATGACCTTGACCCTCGCGTGATCTCTCATGGATGTCTGATCAAATAACCCATTGTTGTTGCATACTATGGGTTAAATAAACAGCCATTCCACTGTACGATAACCTTTTTTTTTTGCATGTTCTTGCAAGGCCTGACATGGCCTTAACCTTCAAGGTCAGCGCACAAAAGTCTCTTCGACAAAGATTAACACACTTTGTCATCTTTGAAACGATCTAATACTTTAGTTTGAAAGTCAGCAGGCACACAAATCAGTTTTTTAGGCAACGAAATCAACAATGGTTGCATTTAATAATAAAATTTAATTTACCTTCAATAATGGTACAGGACGCAGTCAATATAAAAATTTCCAAAATAAAAATTCGATTTTCTTTCCGTCTTCTAATAGCGATCTCCCTGCTTTTACACCACCTGTTTGAGTGATGGATGTGTATTTGGTTTGTGTGAGGGTGGATGAGACAGGTGAGCGTGTATGTTGGTATAGATCGCCACGCTTTGAGCCTGAATGATTTGGGGAAAGGCGCGTATAGCATCCTGTATTATTATTATTATTATTTATTTAAGTTTCCTGTATTTGAAAGTGTCTTTTTATGTTGGCTCACTCTTCTTTTACCAAACAATCCCTTGCAGCCACTGCAAATAACGAGTCTGTAATTGCCCTGACTTCTTTATCTTAAAAGTTCTTTGTCTTCATTCTTCAACTGAATATTTTTTTTTTAAATATATCTCTTCTTTCTTTAAGGCAGTAAAAAACAATTTTTTCTCTGTGTGGAGAAGTTTTGCTGCAGCTTGCACAGCTTCCTCATATTTATGCTTTCGATTAAGTTAGTTTGGATTGAAATTGTCCACAGTAAACACACGGATTTGAAAGTTTTCTCTTAGGCTATATCGAGTCCTCTTTTGGTTTGAAGTTGAATAGCCTTCAAGCATGGAGTGGTCATCAGCCGATCCAACTCCTGGCATGGCTTGATCCTCCTTATCAACCGGTTCTACTTAAAGCATGGTGAAATCCTGACTCAGACTGCACCCAGCACCAAGCTCGTCAATATCTGGAAGCATACACAAATATTGCAATACCAAAATAAAACCTCAAGAGCCGTACTAATGAAGCTCAGCTCAGCTATTGAGCTGGCTATTGTTTGATAGTGCGCTTTATAAATCAAATAATAATAATAATAATAATAATAATAATAATAATAATAATAATAATAATAATAATAATAATAATAAAAATAATAATAATTATAATAATAATAATTATTATTATTATTATTATTATTATTATTATTATTATTATTATTATTATTATTATTATTATTATTATTATTATTAATATAGGTAGCAAAAGAATTGATAAAACTCAAGGATAAAATGCTTACATTTATCAGTCTTCGCCTTGTCTCCCGGGCCCAGGTTCAGGTATGGCGTGGTCTTTAGCAGGCGCTAGGCGCTCCAACTTCAAGCATGATGAATCCTGACCAGACCCAGCCTCAGGCTCGTCAATGTCTGGAACAATACACAAATATTACACCACCAAAATAAAACTTCTGAAAAACAGAAAAAATGTTTTAGAAAATCTATAAGCAGTGTAAACTTTGGTAGACAGCTAATGACTATAATGTGTAAAACAAATGAATGCCACACGACACAGGAATCAATCCCAATGGTGAGTTCAAGCTCTATTTGGTTTTCTCTAAAGTCTCTACTGCTGTATTAGTGTTGACTAAATTCATGATTCAATTACAATTTAACTGTAAATATTGCCTGTGCAATGGTATTGGGTTTCTGAAAGTACGTATTTTAATGGAAGATGAAGTTTTTATCAGTTGTTTTTTTTTACTAAGAAGTAAAAGAACAACTGATAAAAACTTAGAGATAAAAAGCTTACATCTATCATTCTCTTGTCTAGATGGCTCACCTTCAGTTATCGTGTAATCCTTATCAGCTGGTCCAACTTCAAGCATGGTGCATTCCTGACAAGACCCAGTGTCTGGAACTATACACAAATAAAAAATATGTTACAAAAATTATAACTTTAGAATAACAGCAAGGAAACAAATCTCTGTGGTAGACAGCCAATGACACTTATTTTCTTGTAATTAAACATCTGTAGACTAATGCAGCCTAAGGCAGGGAATAGTGTGGGGGGGGGGGGGGGGGGTTCAACACACTTAGTGATGTGTTGATTTTGCACTATCAACACAATCTATGTATTAATAACAGTTGCCTGTAGATTTTTCCAGGGTTATGTTGTTGGATTATAATAGAATTTGCCTAAAAAAAACTGTTAAAGTTTAAGGGACTAGTACTTCAAAAGTTTACGTGACCCAACAAAATTGAATTGAATGGAAGAAGTTGAGGCAGCAGTGCAATCGCTGAAGAAAGGGAAGTCAACGGGAGTGGACAACATACCCGCGAAATAGCTACAAGCAGGAGGAGAAGAGATGATTGATGCCCTCACCATTATCTGTAACAAGAGCCTACACCATGGACCCAGTCGCTTGTCATCACTCTTCCCAAAAAAGGTAACCTTCAGGAGTGTGAAAATTACCGCACCATCAGCCTCATCAGCCATCCCAGCAAGGTCCTCCTGAAAATAATACTCAACAGGTTGAAACCCAACGCTGAACAAATCATCGCTGAAGAACAAGCAGGATTCAGGGCAGGGCGAAGTACCACTGAACAGATTTTCAACCTCAGAATAATCTGTGAGAAATACCCACAGCATCAACAACATCTATATCATGTGTTCATAGACTTCAAGAAGGCGTTTGACCGAGTCTGGCATGCAGCTCTATGGGCAAAAATGAAAGTGTACAACATCAGCCCTAAAATTATTGAAGTCATCAAAAGCCTGTATGACAAGGCTACCAGTGCAGTCCTCCATAACAGCGTCATCGGGAACTGGTTCAGAACAACAATCGGTGTGCGTCAAGGATGCCTACTCTCTCCAACACTCTTCGGATGAGAGTATAAACCGAGGTCTAGTCTGTGTCGCATACATTCCATCATAACGGACTTTAAAGATCCTGACGCTCATGTACTAGACGGGTGAGTGCCGGTGACAAGAAAACACCCAGCATGCACCTAGGTCCTTCTCCCCCATCCCTGGCTGCCCAGGATTGTGCTCAGTTGTCCGGGCGTCAGACCATGCGCCCAAAGGCTGCGGGTGGGCGTCTCGGGCGGCTTGAGTTAGATCCTGTATCGGCCAGCGCCTTGAGCAGCTCTTGAGCTGGAAAAGCGCTATATAAGAACGATTAAATAAATAAAATAAATAAATAAACACTCCTCAACATCTTCCTAGAGCGCATCATGTCAGATGCTCTTGCAGATCACAAAGTCACAGTCAGCATAGGGGATAGAGCAATCTCCAATCTTCGTTTTCCGGATGACATTGATGGATTGGCTGGAGTTTGATTGATTGATTGATTTATTGTTGCTTTAGGTCCAGCGGACTCTTCCGAGCCAAATCAGGACCGGACAACCCCCGATCCGCATAAAAGATCTGCTGAAACAACCCCAGTGGGAAAATTGAACGCCCTCCACCGGCCAGTCACTTTACAATAAAGACATCCCACGCGGGGGACGGCTGAGGGTTGACCTCAACTACGCGAACCCCCGGTTACAAAAACAAAATAGAATACAAACATCATTATAAATCATCAACAAAACACATACATATAAAATGCCTATAGTGCTAAATAGTACAATCATAGGAAGCCCTAGTGACCACCCGGCAGAAAGCGTCCAACATTCCCAAGCTGATCCAACAGACCTCATACACAAACAAGGAGTCTTGTCCAGGAAGAGTTTTCAAGAAAAAAGGTAGGTCATTGATCTAGCGAAGAAGAAGATAGTATAGCAGAGTGAAGGACAGAGCAGGAATAGGAAAGAGTAAATGAGGAAGACAGCGACAGTGGGAATTTAAAGCACTACATTTCCATAAAGTGGGGATACTATTTATACTGAAAACCCCCGGCACTCCAACGGGGGTACTGTTGCCGCAGTGAATCTGTCTTGCCTATAAAGGAAATACAGGTTTTCAACTGTGGCTTTCACTTTTCCCTTTATAGGTTTGAACAATCTACAGTGGCAAGATTGCTCATGACCCCAAGGGGTGATTGGCTGGAGAGGAACAATAACTTGAACAGCTGGTACAGAGGCTTGACACCACCTCCAGAGCTTATGGAATAAAAATAAGTGCAGAGAAGACCAAAAGGATGACCAACAACACCAATGGCATCAACACGGACATCAAAGTCCAAGGCCAATCCCTCAACAGTGCATAGCTTCAAATATTTTGGAGTCATTGTGTCAGAAAATGGGTCCCGACAGGAAGTCCTCTCCGGGATCGCACAAACAGCTGCTGCCCTGACTAGATTGAAGCCCATTTGGAAAGACAGGACCATCAGTCTACATTCCAAAGTGAGACTGCTGAGCTCCCTTGTCATCTCCATCTTCCTATATGCTTGTGAAGCACGGATCCTCACAGCAGATCTCCAACGAAGAATACAAAGCATGGAGATGAGGGGCTACAGAAGACTTCTGGGCATTTCCTATACCCAACACATCACCAACGACGAAGTCCGACAGACCATCACACAAGCCATTGGACAACACGATGACCTGCTCACAGTGGTGAAGAAACGGAAACTACGATGGTATGGCCACGTCACCAGATCATCAGGCCTTGCAAAGACCATTCTGCAAGGAACAGTGCAAGGAGGTAGAAGAAGAGGGAGACCGAAAAAGAGGTGGGAGGACAACATTCGAGAATGGACTGGTTTGACACTAAGCGAAGCCATCAGGGCTGCTGAGGACAGATAAAGATGGAGTATGCTGGTTAAACGATCATCTGTGGTGCCCCTACGACCTCCGGGTTACGGGACAGGATAGGATAGGATAGGAATGGACCAATAGCAGAAGGAAAATAAAGATGCATTAAAAGAAGAAGATTACCTTCATCTGTCTTCTCTTGTCCTGAATGTGAAGGCCTATCTTCAGGCAAGGTGCAATCCATATGAATTCTGGAGTTTTCTATACTGTCATCAACCTCAGCTGTGTTAGATTTTGTAGAAGCTGAAATATAGAGAAAAATAAATAGTACTACTTATATATTAGTAGTAACATTACAAGCCACAGTAGCACTTGTGTAGTACTTAGCACAATGGTTTACAGACTGGGAAGTCCTGGGTTTGAACCCCGCAAAGGTGATAGGATTTTGTTGCTCAGACAAACCTCAACTGTGGAAGGGGCGTGCTGTGGACCCAATGGGAATGCTGTTGCCACACAAGTGTGACTCATCCACGTTACAGATGCAACATTGAGGATGATAATTATATCATTTCGGGAAAAATTGAATTTATTCACACAAAATCGCTGGTCATCGCAGTTCGGTAGTTGTTAATTCTGATGTTTTATAAAGCACACAAGAATTATACAGATGTTTTTATTAGATAATAAACTGTTATCTGGATACGATTTATAAATTATTTAAAAAAAACTACAAATGAACAGTTTCCAGTAATGGCATTGCTAATCGGTTTATAAATAGAGTGACATGATGATAACACAGCAATATATATAATCACAAAAAATGGAAGGGAGAAGGGGACGAGTGGGGGTGGTCACTCCAAAGCTAGGTTAACACAAGACCAATGTAGACTAATAATATTTATTAATTAATTAATGAGTAAATGTGGGTTTTGTTTGTTTGCTTGTTTGTTTGTTTTTACAGAAAAGACTTACCTAGAGCACTTTTAAAAATGTTCACCTGTCGGTCTGGTGATAATTTTTGAAGTAATTTCTTTGACATTTTCGAAATTGTAAACAGATTTAAATAATATAATGAGAAACAAAAAAACCGAGATGACAAACAATACCGTTCCAAGGAATCAACAACACTCCGGACTATATAAAAACAAAAACAATTCAAATATTAGTCATAATATATCAGTTTTGATGTAAATTTACAGTATTCCCTTTTTTTAAATTCCTCCTGAGTTCTGAAACAAATGTAATTATTTTATAAGCTTGGAAATACATCGTTCTTCCACTTCGTTGCAGGCGACAAAATGTATAGGTGATAATGTATAGGCAGCCCTAGGTAAGCATTCACAGAGTTCTTTGCTTATGGTGATTGCCTCAGCGAAGGACAGTTTTATGTTATGTTGTTGTTGCTGTTTATTTTATCCCTTTCTATCGGGAAACTCTGGGCCGCCTACCATGGCGAAGGCGTAGTCGTCGCAGCCTGTGGCACGCCCGAACCCAACCTTTCTAACATTTTTGTTTTTAAATTTTGCTGGGGGAGCAAACGGAGTACCCGGATAAAACCCCCGAGACGTTGCCCGAGTCGAAAGTAAATAATATTCGGAGAAACATAACGCCCAGATGCTGGATCGAACCCAAACTTGTCAGGCACCATTAGTTTCTGGCTTGTGGACAAGGCAAGTTAGTCACACCATAGCCCACTTGGCCACAACGTTCGTTTGTTATAGCAGTTCAACGGTAAAATCCCGGCAAAATTGTGTATGTTCATGATTTTAAATCTGAATATTAATATTGATTTTTAAAAATGTGTTGCCTAGTTTAAGCTGAGATCAAAGTCGCCTACTTGCCGCTATGGAGTAAGATGGCAGTCTTTAGGGTCCGATGCATAGCAGCAGACTTCAATTGCGGAAAGTTACAAACTTTGAAGTTATAAACTTTCAAATAGTTGCGAACTACAGTAGAGCGCTATGCACATATCCAACCCATCTGTTGACTAAGAAGTTCTGACGTACCTGATATTTTTAGGCATGGGAATCTCCGATAAATAAATGAATAAATAATGACATATTAACATCGGAAAACAAAGTGACGTCAATCTTATGTAATTTTATCATAATTAAAGTCAACTTTATGCGATGACTGTGTATGAAATATTATGATTGTAATGTTTATTGAAAATGTCAAACAGGACTATAACTGAAAGATTTCGCTATTATTCAATAGTCAATTAAAAAAACAACAACACTTTGAACAGTATGAATGTTATGTGGAATATATTGTTGCACTGCAGTCATGAATGATATGTTTTATAGTTGTATTATTTTTGCAAATGTAAACAATATCCTTGAAAGCATGTGTCAGGCTACAGCCAGTGGCGTATCACCGGAGTACAACAACTGCAACAATGGGCTGATGACCTATTTCTTGCAAGGGGGAAATTCGATGCTGTCTAGCACATTGGATAGCTCTAAAATCATGTTCTCGGCAATCAGTATCTTTTTAGAAATTTACTATTATACCACACCTCAAATGGATGTGTTATGTCTCTAAATACTCGATTTCTTTGAAGCAATCGGCGATTTTGCTGCCTACACGAAAGAACGCACGCCATGTTTGCTTTCGCGTAGTTACTAACTTCGAGCTCGTAGTCCACTTCCGATGTAGACTCCCGTAGTTTGTAACTTAGGTGCGGCCTACTCGCTCATGCATTACGAACTACCGCTCAAAGTTCGTAACTTGCGAACTAGTTGATAACTTCGTGTGAAGTCTACCGCTATGCATTGGGCCATTTTTATTTCGTAGATCACATCTACAACTGAAGTCTTAAAAAACAGTTGTAGGACTAGCCGATCAATAACAACCCAAAATGTCCAGGTTACTAAACATAGCCGGTGTGTTTGATCATAACAATGCACTAATAGATTATAAAACAGATTAAAATTAAGAAACTGTACTAAAAAGCATCACTTACTTTTGTATTTCATCCTCACAAATCCAAGCGTAAACGCAAGCGCCCAGAAAGGAAATGACATCATCACGCAAACGAAGTCACATTGGTCAGAGAGAGCGCTCTCTCTCTCAAACAAAGATATAGACATTTGGGTCCAAAGCAGAGGTAATTTCTTGGTAACATAAAACTATTGAACACACAGACTTCAAACTTTAATATTGTGTCAGTGCGTATAAGAATTGAAAAAAGAACTAATTTCACAAAGATATAGATCTTCTTTAAAAAGTTAATGCCAAAAATACAGTGGTCAACATAATGAAAACTTTTACTGTGGTCGCCATAAATGGTCATATACAAAGTGTAGTTTTTCCCATTCATATTTATTCTCAAATTAAATTTCAGTAGCGGTCAAGGACGGTCGACACTGGATCCTCAATAGCGCAAACTACTATCTTTCCCTGGTAATTGGTTTAGCCGGCAGAGGCAAAAACATTAGGTCGACCGATTTTGGTCGCCTTAAAGAAGCCCTGCAGTAAAAGTATTATTTAGGTAGACATTTTGTCGACCCAACCGCACCTTGTACATATATATATATATATATATATATATATATATATATATATATATATATATATATATATATATATATATATATATATATATATATATATATATATATATATGGTCATATATATATAAGTCAGAGAAAAAAGGAGATAAAGATGTGGCCATCAGACAAAAAACTATGTACAGCTGATTTCTTAAACGTTTATTTGGTAGATGTGAAAAAGAGCGTTTTCAAGGCTTTCTTAAAAACCGCCACAGAGCTGGATTGTTTCAAGGTCATGGGAAGACCATTCCATAGCATTGGAGCTGTGTTGGAGAAGGCCCGGAAGCCACATGTTTTCTTGTTGGTGTTGCCAGACTTCACGCTTGGAAGTCTTAACCGTTGTTGTTAGGAAGAACGAAGACAACGTTGGGGTTCTTGAGGGGAGACGAGTTCTTTGAGATATTGGGGAGTGGAGTTGTTCGTACAATTGTACACAATGGTGAGGAGTTTGTGGTCAATTCTTTTCTTGACAGGGAGCCAGTGAAGATCTTTCAGCAATGGCGTAATGTGGTCGGACTTTCGTTTCCGAGTCACAACTAGCAGCAGTGTTTTGTACACGCTGTAGCCTACTTAGATCACTCTTTGAAGATGCCCCAAAGGCAGCTTTTGGCATAGTCTAGTCTTGACAAAATCATTGACACAGCCACAGAGTTTGCAGTTTTCTTGTTATTAAGAGGACGTAATTTTCCAATTGTACGCAGATTTAAAAAGCATGATCGAATGACGGAACTGACGTGCTCAGACATAGTCAGATGGGAGTCTAAGTGTAAGCCGAGACTTCGAACTGAAGCTGACAATGGGATGCTAGCCTAACCAACCTGCACTGCCTTCACAGACACTTTTTCGAGGGCGAACTTTGTGCCACTCAGGAGCACTTCAGTCTTGTCATCATTCAGCTTGAGCCTGTTTTCTAACATCCATGCCTTCACTTCCAAACAGCAACTCTCAATGTCTAACAGTGCTTCTTGTGTGGATTGTGGGTTTGGTTGGAACGAGCGATACATCTCTATCATCAGCGAGAATTTTGCGAAGGAGACCATGCTTTTCAATGATGCGGCCAAGCTGGGTTGTGTACAAGGTGAACAAAATTGGCCCCAGGACGCAAACTTGTTTTTTCCAACCTAGTTCCAGTCATTCGCCCAAAAAAGGCAATCACCGAAGTCGAACGAAGCTCTCCGATGTGTTACGAAATGATGCTTGCATGACTACGACTAGTTGACATTAAAAATGATCGCTGTTGCTTCTAATTCTGTTCCATTTACACAGATTTAGCATTTCGCAACGGTATACTTTGTTAATATGAGCATAATATGAGCATAATTATTATCGACCATATTTAATAGTTGCGTTCCTTGATTTGCATTTTGTTAGTTCTAAGCAGTAGAGGCTAATAATAGCATTGCCCATTTCCTGCCTAGAACCAAGTAGACACTGTTATACAGTATACATAGGCTTAATCTACATTATTATATTTTAAGTCAGTCTCCGCGCAGCGAAGAAGCTCACTAGCTGAATATAATTATTAGACCTGTATTGTTTGTTTTATACGTAAATAAATGTATAAACTATATCTATTCTAATTGATAATATTTAGGCCTATACTTTATAATATTCGAATCTTGAAATTTCCGGAGAAGGACGAGTAGGCTAAGCGATTTTTTTAATAACTCGAGATCAGAGTGAAATTAATAGTTAGTTATTCATTGCTTACAAGGTCCAGCGTACTGCAAAGAGTCGAATCAAAACCACAAAATCAAGGCAACTCGAGATCAGAGTTAAATGAAAAGCTTATTAGTTATTCATTGCTTAGAGAGTCCAGCGGACTGCAAAGAACCGAATCAGGACCACAAAATCGAGACCACAACTTCGCAAGTAGTAGTAGTAGTAGTAGTAGTAGTAGTAGTAGTAGTAGTAGTAGTAGTAGTATAGTTATTTAGTTAAATCTTTAATTTATTTATTTGTTTTGTTTGTGTGTTGTTGTTGTTGTTGTTGTTGTTGTTATTATTATTATTATTATTATTATTATTATTATTATTATTATTATTATTATTATTATTATTATTATTATTATTATTATTATTATTTGTTTATTATTATTATTATTATTATTATTATTATTATTATTATTATTATTATTATTATAATTATTATTATTATTATTATTATTATTATTATTATTATTATTCCTACTTTAAAAAAAAAAATAAAAGAATAGTGTGCTGCTGTGCGTGCTCAATGGTGTAAATATGGTCAGTGACGTTTTGTTTGTTTTTGCTGAAGTTGGGTGTAACCCGAAATATTCAGATGGTGTTACTGGTTATTTTTTCTTATAGATTTAACAAAGTTTTCAGATGATTTATAGAAATTTCCGCCCGCCACGCAACATTTTTTAAATTCGTGTTTCTCATTAAAATACATATTATTGAAATACATATAACAAATTTACTGTATCAGTTAAAAAGAATACTATTAGTTAAATAAATAATTGCTTTGGTGCTTGCAATAAAAATATCACTGTTTTTTGAGACCATTATAAACTTGCCTTGCCTTGTGCTGAAGGGACATTAACGTATCCATAGCGCTTTGAAGTTTTGTCATGGTTTTATTGTTGATATAGATGTGAAATCGTTGTATGTGTGCTTTATGTGTTATGTATTACTTTTACTCCTTATTACTAATTGTGTCAGTATATTATTCATCATAAAATAATAATAATAACACTAACTGCTTCAAAATGCAAATCTCGACTTATGCTTGAAGCTGTGCAGATCGAAATAGAATTAGATCTAGCAGCGGCTATTTTTATGCACCGGTGTTTCATCACAGGCTCTGAAGTCTTTTCTTTTGTCTTCGTAAACTCCTAAATACGTATGTAATATAGTATGTAATTGAGGCCTACGAAAGACGAGACTTCCAAGCCTGTGGTTTCACGTAGTCCTGCCAGCATTCGTTCGTAAAACATCGGATAGCTTCGCTCGACTCGGAGAGCTTCGTTCGACTTCGGTAATTGCCTTTTTCGGGAAAGTGACTGGAACTAGGTTGGAAAAAACAAGTTCGCCCCCAGGACAGATCCTTGAGGTACCTCACACTGTATGTGAATTTTTCTTGAAGAGGCCTGGCCAACAGAAATGTTTTGATACGAATGAAACCTCTTTAGCATAGGTCCTGTGATTCCTACTTCAAACGGAATGCGATGCAGCAGTCTGTCGTGATCAATCACGTCGAACGCAGCGCTCAAGTCCAGCTGGACCAGGAGTGTCACATTTCCTGCGTCAGCGTTGCAAAGAAGGTCATTGACCAGACGCAGAAGAGCAGTTTCACAGCTGTGCTTGGCTCTGTAGGCAGACTAAAATGTGTCCGGCAGATAGTTGCTTTCCATGGACCAAGTCGCTTGTCATCACTCTTCCCAAAAACGGTAACCTTCAGGAGTGTGAAAATCACCGCACCATCAGCCTCATCAGCCATCCCTGCAAGGTCCTCCTGAAAATAATACTCAACAGGTTGAAACCCCAAGCTGAACAAATCATAGCTGAAGAACAAGCAGGATTCAGGGCAGGGCGAAGTACCTCTCAACAGATTTTCAACCTCAGAATAATCTGTGAGAAAACCTACAGCACCAATACCATCTATATCATGTGTTCATAGACTTCATGAAGGCGTTTGACAGAGTCTGGCATGCAGCTCTATGGGCAACAATGAAAGTGTACAACATCAGCCCTAAAATTATTGAAGTCATCAAAAGACTGTATGGCAAGGCAACCTGTGAAGTCCTGTATAACAGCGTCATCGGGAACTGATTCTAAACAACAATCGGTGTACGTCAAGAATGCCTACTCTCTCCAACACTCTTCGACATCTTCCTAGAGCGCACCATGTCAGATGCCCTTGCAGATCACGAGGGCACAGTCAGCATAGGAGTTAGAGCAATCTCCAATCTTCGTTTTGCGGATGACATTGATGGATTGGCTGGAGAGGAACAAGAACTGAACAGCTGGTACAGAGGCTGGACACCACCTCCAGAGCTTATGGAATGGAAATAAGTGCAGAGAAGACCACAATGATGATCAACAGCACCAATGGCATCAACACGGACATCAAAGTCCAAGGCCAATCCCTCAACAAAGGGGATAGCTTCAAATATTTTGGAGCCATTGTGTCAGACAATGGGTCCCGACAGGAAGTCCTCTCCAGTGTCGCACAAACAACTTCTGCCCTGACAAGGTTGAAGCCCAGTTGGAAAGACAGAACCATCAGTCTACATTCCAAAGTAAGACTGCTGCGCTCCCTTGTCATCTCCATCTTCCTATATGCTTGCGATGCATAGGCCCTCACAGCAGATCTACAACGAAGAATACAAAGCATGGAGATGAGAAGCTACAGAAGACTTCTGTGCATTTCCTATACCCAACACATCACCAACGACGAAGTCCGACAGATCATCACACAAGCCATTGGATAACACGATGACCTGCTCATAGTGGTGAAGAAGCGGAAACTCCGATGGTATGGCCACGTCACCAGATCATCAGGCCTTGCAAAGACCATTCTGCAAGGCACATTGCAAGGAGGTAGAAGAAGAGGGAGACCGAAAAAGAGGTGGGAGGACAACATTCGAGAATGGACTGGTTTGACACTGAACGAAGCCATCAGGGCTGCTGAGGACAGAGAAAGATGGAGTATCCTGATTAAACGATCATCTGTGGTGCCCCTACGACCTCGGGCTACGGTACAGGATAGGATAGGATAGGATAGGCCGGCTGGTGGAGTGCTTTCAGTTTTACCGTTAGAGTTGTTTAAGCATATCTTTTACACGGATCAGGGGTGACTCCTCTTTCAACCAAGTTGTGGTCATGATTCGGTTCTTTGCAGTCCGCTGGACCCTATAAACAATGGCTGACTAACGAACTAACTAACTAACTAACTAACTAACTAACTAACTAATTCACTCACTCACTTAGTAACTAACGTTTCTTTACCTATCACACATTGGAAAGTATCAACAGCCTGGCCTAGTATGACTCTTCTTTTGTTTCTTTCAGACCAACACCTTTACCGCTTCAGCGAGACAAAACCATTTTGCAACATTTGGAATAAAATGTGTAAACTTGACTTGATTTGACTTTTAAACAGGTATGCAAAAGTGAGAGACACGCAAGTCAAATGCGCCTAAGTCAGAGATTATTAAATCAGAAAATAATAGATCAGAAAAGGTGGAACGATGGCGGCGAACAATCCAGGCCCCACTGCACAGGACCAGTGGCGGGACTTTGTAATCAACCTCTACCCTAACGCCACCACAGGAACCAATTGTGTGCCACCCTTCAACTTCAACCGTGTGCCTTATACGACACAAACTGTGCCAGGCACCAGGGAGATTGCCTTTGTCCTGCCTGTCCCACCTGCTGTTGTCCCACCTGCTGCTGTCCCACCTGTTGCTGTCCCACCTGCTGCTGTCCCACCTGCTGCTGTCCTACCTGTCCTACCTGCTGCTGTCCCACCTATTGCTGTCCCACCTGCTGCTGTCCCACCTGCTGCAGTCCCACCTGCTGCTGTCCCACATGTCCTACCTGCTGCAGTCCCACCTGTTCCAGGTCCCAGTCACAAACTGTCGCCTATTGTGCCACCCTTCAACTTCAACCGTGTGCCTTATACGACACAAACTGTGCCAGGCACCAGGGAGATGTCCTTTGTCCTGCCTCTCCCACCTGCTGCTGCTGTCCCACCTGCTGCTGTCCCACCTGTTGCTGTCCCACCTGCTGCTGTCCCACCTGCTGCTGTCCCACCTGCTGCTGTCCTACCTGCTGCAGTCCCACCTGTTCCAGGTCCCAGTCACAAACTGTCGCCTCCACACGTGCTATGGACGCAAGAGTCGCCCCAGGTCGTCCCTGTTCGAGTCCAGGACAGCGACTTCATTGATGATTTTGGCCAGCAGCATGTGGTCACCAACCTGAAGGCCCTTGGAACGAATCAGCAGGAGGTCATGTTCATCCTCTCCCAACTCAATTTTGGACAATACCTGAATGAACCTACCTATGCTGCGTCCATTGCACAGCTACAGATCCCACTGCCAAAACATTTGGACACGCGGCAAACCAAGTACTCACATGGCGAGGCAGATGTAATAATAATACACCGCCGTTACGGCGTTCTGATCGGAGAGCTCAAGTCTGTGGGCAGGTGGCAGGCTGTCAATCAAAACGCCACTGCCCCTGACCGCGATGTGGCCAAGAGGGTGGAGAAAGCCATCACACAGCTGGACCGGTCAGAGAAAGTCATCGTTCACGTGATCAGTGACCTGGCCCCTAATCTGACAGTGCGCAAAACGTTGTTCTTGCCCTACGTCACCAATGGCCAGCTACACAGGGTGCTGACGTCAAACGGCCCGTTATTGCAGGTAACTCACTCTCTGAGAAGAGAAAAATAAAGAGAGAAAGAGAGAGAGAGAGAGAGAGAGAGAGAGAGAGAGAGATGATGATGATGATGATGATGATGATGATGATGAAGATGATGATGATGATGCTGATGATGATGATGATGATGATGATGATGATGATGATGATGATGTGGTCCTCTTGGCAGAAACGGTTGTAGGGCGGCAGAACCAGTTGAATACTTTACAATGCGGCTCAGTTTCATTAGGTCTCAAAGTAAATGCAGACAAAAGTGACATTATTGTATTTAGGACAGACGGATATTTAAGTGCAAGAGAAAGGTGGATGTTTGACAGTAATATTATGTCGGTTGTAAATGCTTACAAATATTTGGGTATTTACTTTTCAACAAAATTTACCTTTACAGCAGCATGTAAAGATCTATCTAGCAGAGCTTTTTAAAAAAATAAAAATAAAATAAAGCACTTATTTCTGTAATAAAGAAACTAAACAATATTTCAGTAGAATCTCAACTTTGTGGGTTGGAGAAAGCAGCACAAAATTATGAAAAGGTTCATTTGTTTGCATTAAAAAAAGTTTGTGGCTGTAGATATGCGTCCACATAATGACATTGTATACGGAGAACTAAACAGATATCCTATCTCTATTAATTATGTTGCTAATTGTGTTCGTTATTGGTTAAGATTAACACAGATGAAGCGCATAGAATTGCGAGGGAAGCTTATTTAATGCTGTATAATTTAGACGCTAGAGGTAAGACTATTTGGGTTTCTAAGGTACGATTATGTGTTTGTGAGATAGGTTTTGGCTATGTATGGATGCACCAAAGTGTTGGTAACATCAAACAATTTCTACGTGCGTTTAAAGGACGCTTGACTGATTGTAGGTGGCAAAACTGGAATGAACATGCTAGTAATAGTGATAGATTTGCTTTCTATAGAATGTTCAGTCTTTCTATACATTATATACCACTTTATCTGCAATCGAATATAGATAAGCAAATGAAATTTATTATTAATAGAGTTCGTTTTGGTGGGTCAGACCTAGCTGTTCATTATCACAGCTGTGGGCAAGTGACTGATAGCGAGTTAGTATGTCCCTTGTGTAAATTATCAAGAGAGGACGAAGTGTCAGACCTAGCTGTTCATTATCACAGCTATGGGCAAGTGACTGATAGCAAGTATGTCCCTTGTGTAAAGTATCAAAAGGGGACGAAGTATCAGACCTAGCTGTTCATTATTACAGCTATGGGCAAGTGACTGATAGCAAGTATGTCCCTTGTGTAAAGTATCAAAAGGGGACGAAGTATCAGACCTAGCTGTTCATTATTACAGCTATGGGCAAGTGACTGATAGCAAGTGTGTCCCTTGTGTAAAGTATCAAAAGGGGACGAAGTATCAGACCTAGCTGTTCATTATTACAGCTATGGACAAGTGACTGATAGCAAGTATGTCCCTTGTGTAAAGTATCAAAAGGGGACGAAGTATCAGACCTAGCTGTTCATTATTACAGCTATGGGCAAATGACTGATAGCGAGTTAGGTCCCTCGTGTAAAGTATCAAAAGAGGACAAAGCGCATTTTGTATTACACTGTCCATTTTTTGAAAATTTGAGAAAACAGTTAATTGCTGCTAAGTTTATTACAAACCCAAATGTACTTAGCTTCAATATTTTGTTGCCATCGATATGCCAAAAAACTGTTGGAACGTTGTGTATATTTTTTGTGGAAAGCCTTTAAAATGATGGCGTTAGAAATTTCGTAACATTTACTGATTTGTTTCATCTGATTGAATGTTTATTATGTATGTATATCTTATTTGTAAATTCTGTGTACACACCCCTTCAATATGGAGCATAGGACTTGTACTAAATAAAACAGTCAGAGTCGTATTCTCTCTCTCTCTCTCTCTCTCTCTCTCTCTCTCTCTCTCTCTCTCTCTCTCTGTCTGTGTGTGTCCCTGACCATATCTCAGTTTTCAACTGCGCAGTAATTTATTATACTTTATGTTAACGTGTATCAGGTTCAGTTCAGTTCAGGGTTAAATTAACGTCCCCGGACACAGTGCGTATAGGGGACGTGTATGTGTTAGTAGGCCTGTATATAGCTAAGGGCCCCACAGTAGTAGGCCTATATATAGCTACAGTGTCCACCACAGTAGTAGGCCTATATACAGCTACAGTGTCCACCACAGTAGTAGGCCTATATATAGCTACAGTGTCCCCCACAGTAGTAGGCCTATATATAGCTACAGTGTCCATCCACCACAGTAGTATGCCTATATAAAGCTACAGTGTCCACCACAGCCGTAGGCCCATTTATAGCTACAGTGTCCACCGCATTAGTAGGCCTATGTATAGCTACAGTGTCCACGACAATAGTAGGCCTATAAAAAGCTAATGCTTCTGATATAGTGTCCAGCACAACACTAGGACTATAAAAAGCTATTGCTTAAAATACAGTGCCCACCACATATTAGGTCTAAATAAAACTAAGGTCTAAATAAAAGCTATGGTTTCTGATATCGTGCTCACGTCCCATATACGGTCAGGTGTCTGCGGACTGTAATCTCAGCCTTGAACTCCTTCAACTTACCATCAGCACTCCCACTCCTGTCCACATATTCTGCCTGTATCGCCCTCCCCCCAGTAATAAAAACAGGCTCCAAGATTCAACCTTCATCATCTTCCTGACCTCCTGGACTACTGCAACCTGCTGCGTGGCAAGTTTGTGATCGTGGGTGACTTGAATGTTCATTACGACGTCCCCACGAATCCCCACACGAGCAAGGTGCTTGAAGTTCTAACGCGGTTCAGCCTGATGCAGGGCGTACGGGAGCCCACCTTCTACAGAAGCGGCCACATAATCGACTGGGTGGTCTACCGTGACGACGATCAGCTGGTAAACTGTTGCACTGTGAGTCACATGCTCTCCTCAGACCATGCAGCTGTACTCACCACCCTCAACGTGATCCCGCCACAGAGGCCGCCTGTCTACAGAACTGTGCGGGATATTAATGCTATAGACAGGGTGGCCTTCAAAGCTGACATCATGGAGATGCTACTGGGGCTTGGTGCTGAGCTCACTGCCCAGCAGCTGGACGACGGCCTCCGTGGACTATTAGACAAGCACGCCCCGGCCACTGAGAAACGTGTGCGGGCTGGTCGCACGTCTCCATGGTATGCGGCAGTTGGTGATCAGCTCCGTCAGGCTAAGCTTGAGCGACGCCGCGCTGAGAGACGCTGGTTGAAAACAAGACTGACTGTTGACAGACAGAGTTTTGAGGTGGCGAGGTTGGTGGTGGCTGAGATTGTTCAGAAGGCCAAAGAAAACTACTGGAACTCAAAGGTTTCCTCCTGTGCGTCGACCAAGGCTCTGTTCAGCACCAGCAAGCGTCTACTTGGCAATACCTTACCTGCCGGAATAAAAAAGCGCACCTGTACTCCTGTATGCCGGAGCAAAAATTTGACTTTTGAGGGTGTGTTCACTAAAACGTGAATAATTCAGGCATTTGAAGATATATCTCTTAGATATTTGGCAAGTTTTTTTTGTAACATCCCTGGCTTCAATTTCAAGTAAAAATAGTTTCATTTGACAAGACATAATTTTTTAAAGTAATTATTTATTCTTGTTTTTGTCCGTGGTCAAGCATTTTTGGAACATAAAAACACACATCAACACAAAAAATGCAGCACAGAACACCACATAAAACTGGTGTAACAAAAGGACAAACATCAAGCACTCATTAAACTACTTGGAAATTAACTTCACTGCTATATCATCCACAGAAATAAGGGGTACCTGTCTATGGTAAGGCCAGTCCCAATCACACGTCATACTCCACAGCTGTAGAGACTCAGCCACTAACAAAGTCACAACCCACAGAGCAGCCAAAGTCCACACACTACTTCCAGAATATGAATTTTGTGTGATAAGGTCTTCATCATCACTTTCTTGATCATTTAGGACCTTTTGAAGCACTGCAAGTGCTGAATATCCTCTGAAAACAGACCACGTAGTACCCTCTCATCAACCACCGTCCGCCATTTTGGCTTCATGACTGAAGACTGAGAAATACTGGTATTTCAAATCTTGTACCAATTTCGGTTTTTACAATTTATAACAGTCAAAGGGAAAGAACCGTTGGTTGGAGATTTCTAGCTGCTTTGCCAACAGTTACTGCTGTTACCTCCCTTCTTTGGTGACTACAGAATGCTGACGGATAATACACGCACGGCGAACGTTTTTGAGCACACAGGAAGCAGAAAATCAAGCCGCACGATGTACGGCTGTGGGCAGTTAAGGAGTTCCCCACTAACATTGCTCCAGAGCAAATCCCTGACGAATTTGCGAACTTTTTTATCACCAAGGTGCAAGCTATCAGGGAGGAGTTAGACAGCGTGACCCCTACACCCTCCTCGCCGTTCACTGAGGACGTTAAACAGACGGCGTCCTTTAGTGGATTCAGGCCTGTGACCGAGGATGAGGTTTGGCGCGTCATCACCAGGTCAACTCCCAAGTCGTGCGCCCTTGACCCCATCCCCGTCCCACTGCTTGTGGAATGCCTTGACGTCCTCCTCCCTGCACTCACCTTCATTGTCAACTCTTCCCTCCTCTCTGGCACTTTCCCTTCCATCTTCAAACAGTCAATAGTCCTCCCACTCCTCAAGAAACCCTCACTCGACCCTAACACGCTCAAAAACTATCGCCCCGTCAGTAACCTCTCTTTCCTCTCCAAAATCACAGAAAAAATGGTTCTTTCTCAGCTTTCTGACTATCTTCATTATTACAACCTCTTTCCTTCTACTCAGTCTGCCTACCGCCCAGGTCACAGCACCGAAACTGCGCTTGTCCGAGTCATGGGCGACCTCCAGCGCGCGATGGATGGTGGCAAACTCTCCCTTCTCACTCTCCTTGATCTTTCGGCTGCTTTCGACACCATTGACCATCAAATTCTCCTGGATCGTCTTCACCTTTCTTTCGGTCTTTGAGGCTCAGCTCTTAACTCGTTTCAGTCTTATCTGTCTGACAGAACTCAAACAGTCTCTACTTCCAAACGCAGTTCTAGACCTTCAGCTCTTTCTCTTGGGGTTCCACAAGGATCGGTCCTCGGACCGGTTCTCTTCATCCTTTACACCAAACCTCTATCATCTCTCATCAGCCACCACTCAGTTTCCAGTCAGTCATTTGCTGACGACACTCAAATCTGTGACTCTTGTCTCCCTGATCAGCTCGAAGCCACCGCCCTTCGCGTGCGGGATTGTGTTGATGACGTCAGGCGTTGGATGACGTGCAACAAACTTAAACTGAATGATGACAAAACTGAAATCCTTCTCATCCACCCCCAAAACAAACCTCTTCCTCCATCTGCTCCTTCTGTTATCTCTATCGGCAACTCTGACATCACACTCTCCACCTCGGCCAAAAACCTAGGAGTCACCTTCACAGACACTCTCTCCATGGACAAACACGTCACGAATATTTGCAGATCTGCATACATTGAACTTAGAAACATCAGTACCATAAGACACCTCCTCTCCTGTGACGCCACCAAAGCTCTTGTCTGTTCACTCATTATTTCAAAATTTGACTATTGCAACACTCTTCTAGCAGGTATCCCTCAGCACCTCACAGACAAACTTCAGAAGGTACAGAACTCAGCGTGCAGACTCATTTTCAAAGCAAAAAAGCGTGATCACATACAACCACTCATGCTAAAACTCCACTGGCTCCCAATATCCTTCCGCATCAAGCACAAGACTGCCAACCTCTGCTTCAACTCGTTCACTGACCCTCACTTCCCTGTCTATCTCTCTGAACTCTTGCTTCCATACACTCCCTCCAGACGTTTACGCTCCTCCTTCGACAGAAGAATCCTCTCCATCCCACGCACTAGAACCAAAACCTTCGGTGACCGCTCTTTCTCCTTCCACGCGCCTACATTCTGGAACCAGCTCCCCTCCCACATCCGTCATTGTGAAACCTCCCCCACCTTCAAGAGGTCCCTGAAAACTCACCTGTTCAAGTGTGCCTATGACCTGTGACGTTCTCGCCTTGCCTCGTTCTCGGCCCGGGTGTTGTATCCTAACTGTCTATGTGACATTTATAAATTGAGTTCATTATCTTTTTGACCGAAAGCGGAAAGCGATCATGTACAGCCAAACGTTTTATTATTCTTGTTTAAACTTGTCAACTGGACTTTGTTAACACTATGTAACACATTTTCACTTTTGTTCTGTTCCTGGGTTGAAAGTGTGTTTTCCTAACCCGTTAGGTCTAGAACAGAAAGGAAATCGCTGTTATTCCAGAAAAACTTTGCTTTTGTGACCGGGACAATGAAATTTGGAAAATCGCGTGTGTTCCATAAAATTATCGATTTGCTTTCAATGCCGAGCTTCCTCCCTGAACTGCTAGAGTTGTCCACATGTTTCTACAATTCTCCTGAACACTCTAGAACGTTCAAGAAACTTCCAGAACTTTCGAGAAACTCTCAGAACTTTCTAGAACGTTCTTGAACGTTCCAAAAGTAGCTGTACAAGTATAAAAGCACACGACCACTGTGTCCTTGAGTGTCTGGCCCTGGAGCCTGACTTCTCCGCGGTTAGGATTGCCTGCCGCGACGTGCATCTGGACTCCATGGCCGACCTGGTAGCCTACTCCTTGTCGACTAACTTTGGACTGCTGTTCATGACCGCGGTGCGCACCTACCGCTCACGAGTGTCTGTACACTTTTAGACCCAACCGCCTGGCCGGTTCTCTCCCCGGAACTCGTCTTGGGTTCCTTTGTCTTACAACTACTAATGATGACTATCCCCACTCAGTTACCTGTTTGTAACCTATTCCCCCACCTGGCCCATGGGCCTTGGGTTCGACTCTACCTTCTCGGGTCCTTTGTATGCTTTACTTAAGTGACATGTTCCCACTCAGCTACTACTACACGGATTGTACCCTCAGCTGACCCATTGGGTCATGGGTATTACTACCACGTACTGAGTTATACCGCTCAGCTACCTTGCTCTCATACCACATGGCTCATACCTCCAGTCGACCCCATGGGTCCTGGGTATCCGTTTCCATGACTGACCACCCCCCCTCACATGACTCATACCTTCAGTTGATCCTTGTGTCCTGGGTATTAGATACCACTACTGACATTTCTCTCCACATGATTTATACCTCAGTTGATCCCTTGGATCCTGGGTATCCGTTTCCATGACTGACCATCCCCTCCACATGACTCATACCTTCAGTTGACCCCTGTGTCCTGGGTATCTGTTTTCATGAATGACTTTCCCTACCTCACGATCTGTACTTTTTTTTTTTCCTTTCTTGTTTTATGGGTCCTTCCTTGATTGTTTATAGCTTTTACCCGGCCCTCCTCGACTGTTAATGTGGTCCTGAAGGATTTTTATCTAATTAGGTACGTTCCCCTCCCCCCGCCCTCCTGGTCACTGCTAGGCCCTCCACCCTTCCCCCTCTGTGCTTGCCCTCCCTTGGCCTTGGCGGCCTCCCTGGCACCCCGGTCCTACCTCTGCCGCCGTTCGTTTGTACTCCTTCCCCTCATGCCTGCCATCGATCCATCTCCGTCTTCTTCCGGACGTCGTAGCAGCGTCCCGCGCTCCCTCTTCATATGACCTCTTACTGCACCACGACATCTTATATCAATGGACATCATAATACCAAAGTCTCCTATACGCATACTGTGTTGGGGACTATAAATTTATAAACTGAACTGAGATAGTGATTCACAGTTCAATCGTAAATCTAGAAAATCTACACATTTCTGAACCTTGTTGAGTGGTTTCCGACTGTGTTTGTCGATTCCTTGTGCAAGTTTTGTTTTTACCTGATCATAATGACGAAAATGAAAAAAATCGTTCTATTTTCACAAAAAAACGAGTTTTCTTCGTGCTGTTGTCGTGTAAGCAAAGTTTATGCTTAATGAAGTCATTTTTTCACGTACTTTAGACATAAGCAATTGAAATATAACACTTAGAAGCCAGGAACAAAAATTGTGTTACATAGTGTAATTCACGTATTATAGTTAGACTTGTGTTGTATGCGTGCTGTGTGAGTGTATGTGCGCACGCGTGTGTACTACTGTGTTAGTCAAATTAATTATATATGTGTCTTAACTTACGTTTTATGTCATTACCTGATTGATTTTAGTCGCAGTTATAGTTCTTTAAAGGTTTTTAAAAGTAAATTGTTAAGCGCTTAGAGCTAGTTTAATAGGTAAG
>CM072522.1:54429406-54509406 GCA_036898135.1 Oncomelania hupensis
ATGGTCCTAAGGTAACTGGTACGGTATGATGTCGCGGGGAATATCGTTGACATTGGTGGCAAGATTTCACGTAGCGTTTAACATCCTCCGTGATTCCTGGCCAATAGTAGTGTGCGCTGATCCTCTGCACTGTGGCTCCAATTCCCATGTGTCCGCTGAGTGGCATGCTGTGGCCTAATTCTAGTACTTGGGCTCGAAGGGTGGCTGGTAGTACTAGTTGGGTGTGATCTCCATCTCCTTGTCGGTGTAGAACTCCCTCTTCCATGTAGAAGTCTCCCTTGTGCGGGGGTGTGTGCGCCTTGGGTAGCTTCTGGAAGCACTTCGCTATCGAGGTGTCTTCTTTCTGTGCTGTTTTGATCTCTTCGAGTCCTGGATTCGGAGCGAACTCGGGCTGGGGTGGTTGGGTTTTAGCTTGGGCCCTGGTTTGCACTGCAGCTATCTCTACAGTTTTAGGGGGCGTGCCTAAGAACACATACCTACAACCTAGCACTAGATCATACAGGGGTTTCTGTAAAACAGCTGCTTGGATTCGTCCTGTGACGTACCTACTCTCTACTTCGATCCATGCTATTGGGCAAGTAGTCGTCGGTTTCGTCAAGTCTGCTCCTTGTAGTTCGACTGTCTTGTCTGTCAAGTCCGCGCGCGATACAAGAGACTCGCTAACTATCGCGTCGTATGATAGACCTGTGTCATACAGACAGTTCGCTTCTTTTCCGTTGACCTTGACCGTGTCTGTCACCGATGGGTGATCTCCGATTGTGTGTGGCTTGTTACCGCTGCTTTGAGTTAGAACTCTGTGCGCTGGCCGGCTTTCGCGCTCTTCCCTACGTTGTGCGGCCAACTTGAAACATTCTGCGGTGGAGTGATTGTTTCGGTTGCAGAACGAGCAATACCGTCTCTGTTCTGCAGGACCTCTTTTCCCGAATTCCGTGTTGGGTCCTTTATTTTGCCCAGGTCTGGGGTTATTCGGCTTATTCGCGGTGCGCTCTTCCCGGTTAGGGCTTCGTTTCTGTGCCTCTTTCCCGTTAGGCTTTAGGTCTCGCTTGAAGCTCTTGGCTTCTCCGTGTGCGGCCACGTACCTATCTGCGACCTTGACCAGATCTTCTAGTCTTTCCGCGCCCTGTTCTACTGAGAAGGTTCTCAGCTCGGGGGTCATGGTTTCCCGTAGCTGTTCCCATACTAACAGTTCTGTCAGTCCATCATACGTCTTAGCCGTGGCTGACTGGCTAATCCACTTATCCAGCGTTGTGGACAACCGATCCGCGAACTGCGCATAGCTCTCTCCTTTCACTCTCCGATTGGTGCGGAACTTTTGCCGGTAGCATTCTCCTGTTAGTTCGAATCCCGTTAGGAGTGCCTCTTTTACTTTGTGATAGTCAGTCACTCGGTCAGTCGGTAGCTTACTGTAGATGTCATAAGCCTTTCCTCTAAGCCCTTGACTAAGCTTAAAAGACCAATGAGTGGGATCTAGTTTGTACTCTGTTGCTAGACGCTCAAACCTAGTCAGATAGAGATCTAGACCTTCTTCTCTCTCATTGAATGTTCCCAGTGGAAATGACATTCCTTGTACAGGGTTGGATGCTACCTCTAGCTGATCTGAGTGGGGCGGGGTTGAGGAAGACCTTGAAGCTCCTGATCCCAATCTTCTTAGCTCTAACTCATGCTGTCTTTCTTTTTCCTTTTCTTCCCTCTCTTTTTCTTTTTCTGCCCTCTCATACTCCCATTTCCTAACTTCTGCATCTCTCTCTGCTGCTAGCTCTAATTTCCTCGTTTCTCTCTCTGCCTCTAATTTCTTCTGCTCTGCTTCTAGTTCTGCTTTTCGCTGTTCTGCTTCGAGTTTCTTCGCCTCTCTCTCTGCTGCTTTCTCTGCCTTAGCTTCCTGTTTCTCTACCTCTGCATTGATATACGCAATTAGGTCTGCCCCTGCTAAGTGTAAAGCTTCTCCTAGTTCCTTGAAACGCAATCTCAAGGCCACTGGGTCCGACATTGCCAAACGTGTCTATGAACAACCTCTGAATCACGTGGAATACCAAAACACTAGCAATATTGCAATTCAATAAAAACAATGCAAAGACCATACAATTCGTAATCAATAATAGAATAAAACAAGAGTCAAATGGCATACAACAGTTATTTAAGCAAAACCTGCAAAAGAACAATGCAACATACAGACACAAAAATATTTGAAGCAAAAAAGTTTTTAAGTAAAGAATAGTGCACCCAACTGATCAGTCCTTGTTACCACTATTCTAAGTTATTCTACTACTGCTGTTATCTAATTTTATTGTACTTAGGTCCGGTTATACCCAATTCCTATTACACAGATCCTAGCTAGGCTCGCCAATTAAAGTGTCACGTGGGGTTTATGGGCTCTGCACAATGGAATTATGGACCCTCACGTTTATTCGGTGGGAACTGCTAGTAAGTCACCCTATGAATTACTTTAATAAATTTATTTGTTTAGCTCGTTCTGTGTTAAGGTTGGGGTACAGAAATAGATAGAAAAATGGTAAGAGATTACTGTCACACTAGCTTTCACACGGCTATGAATCATATGTAGACCAGCCACTTGATAACAGTTAAAATCACACATTTATTTCTTCTATTCTATACAAGATTCTCTAAGTACTAATCTAACTTAAAAAGTCTCAGTTACTGCTAATAGTTCGATCGCTGATAGTCTAGTATAGGCAGCTGTTTTTTCTTCCTCGGGCACTTTGCTATAATATTTCATGTAGATTTGGACTACTGTGGTCCGTTTTACAGTTTCTGAAGAGTTGGACTACTGTGGTCCGTTATGATCAGTTTAAGTGCACTGCTGGGTGTACACTTAACTTTCTTATGGTGCGGTCGAAGTCCTTCTGTGAGGTAGCTTCTGGTACACCTTTGTAGTTGTGTAGTTGGGTTCCCTTGCCACGCTGTGGGGTCTGACAGGGTGTCTTTCAAGGCAGCTCTTTCCGTCTTGTGCGGTAGGGGATCCTCAACCAACTAGTCGTTTCTGTGGAGTGGGGTGCACAGGATAGCTCGGGATAGCTCGGGATAGCTCGCCTGCTCGTCTGTAATATAAGAGACGAAATTCTGCACAACCCTGAATAATCGGTTTGTGCAGAGCGTCTCACTGAAAGCCAAAGTAGCCCTCAGTGATAGCTCCACATCTCTATACATAAGCGACGAACATTCTGCTACTTCCGGGGTCCACTGGAATCTCAACTCTAAATTCCTATACATACATAAATATCAATCGTGTCTAACTATACACATACAGAATTAATAATAATATAAACATTCAGTGGTACAGCCACTGGTCTGCAAACATACATATAAGTTAAACAACAGTGGTTCCGTACGGGATACAACATGGCGGCGCAACCGGTCGTGTTTCGCCTCGTGCTCTGCTCTTCCACGTGGTACGGCAAATTCGGATTAATAATTCACATTTATGCATAGCAAATTCCACAAACATAATTTCAACAATAATACAAATATATCACGATGAAACAGAAGGGTGTTCATTTACCTGTTTGACAAGTTCAGGCCCGTTGTGACTTGAGAGAATTCTAAGATTTCAAAGTCCTGCTTCCTGGTCTATGAGTGTAGAGATTTCTCTAGCTGTGGAGATGTTGACTCTACCTCGTCTCACACACGACTGATTCAAACTGTGTTAGGCTCTGACACAGTCAAACTGCTCTACCCACTGAGCCTGCTCTGATTGGTTAAAACGGTCCGATTCAAAGCTCAAGTGCTGAGTCACTGCGCAGCGTGGGTCGGGCTCGCGGTGTGTGGTCTGCTGTGTAATTTAATTGCTGCTGTGTTATAGTCTAACTTCTAAAGTTACAAGTACTACACATGGCTAAATAGTCACTGGGCAGAGTTAAAACTAGCCAATTCATGACAAAGGGGGGCACTGGCCCCCCCTAGAAAAATATTGGGGGGGGCAAACCTATACATTTGCCCCCCCAATATTCAGCCCCTCAAAAAACATTATTTGGGGGTTCAAACCAATATTTTCCCCCTTTCTCTGGACTGATGCAAGTTAACAATACCTGTGCAGAGACCATTTTCACAGCACTGAAGGACTGCTTGATCAGACTTGACTTGCCAGTGCAAAACTGTAGGGGCAAGGCCTACGACGGGGCGAGTAATTTTCAGGGTCATGTGTCAGGAGTTGCAAAAAGATTCAAAGATGAGATCCTTGCTGTGACTGAAGGGCTGGCGACAGTTCTTCAAAGAAAACAAACGACTTGTGATGACGCAGTAAACGCTGCTGACATTTGTCTGAGAACACTGGAAAGCATGCGGCATGAAGATTGTTATGAGACATTTTTTGCTGACATCACAACGAAAGCTGCAAATTTGTGTGATGAGCCCTGCGTTCCTTGACAGAAGCAGCCTCCACGAAGACTGGACGATGGCTCACAGGGTCACAGCTACTCTTGTCCATCTGCTTACTACAGACAGCAATACTGTGAGGCCATTGACAACATCAAAGAACATTTAAAGAGCCGGTTTGATCAAATAGCTCTCGACTTACCAAGGAAAATTTAAGTTCTTCTAAGTGATGGAGCAGCAGGGAAGAAACCAGAAACTCCTCAAGAAATCAAAGATACATATTCCACTGACATCGACTTGTACAGACTCAAAACTCAGCTAGAACTCCTCCCACATGCACTGGGTGACACCAGGAAGGCGGCTAACTCTAGGATCACCATCTTCCAAGCAATGCCGGATGAACTGAAAGCTTCTGACACTGTGCGACGGATGCTGAGTGAAGTGGATAAACTTCTCAGACTGTACTTCACCATCTTAACCATAACTGCAACGGCTGAACGCAGTTTTTCAGCCCTAAAGCGTGTAAAAACATACCTTCGGGCAACGATGACGCAAGAGCGTCTAAATAATCGTCTTATATTGCATGTGTTCAAAGACAAAGTAGATCAACTAGACCTAGCGCTAACTGCTTACGAATTTATCAATAGAAATGAACGCCGTCAGGCATACTGTGGAAAATTAACGGTGTAATTTCCCATGCCAAATGACATGCATGACTGCTGTTTTTGTTACTGTGATGGATCAACATTGTCAGGTCAGTTTCTCTCCCTTTCTCTCTACCTCCCCCCCCCCCCCCTTCTCTCTCTCTTATAGGCACAGTTGTAGAAATATATATCTTTTTTTTCTCTCTCACATAGTGTCTATGAAAATTGTTCAAATTATTTGGAGTAAATGTCCAGGGCCGGACCCAGGTGGGGGGGGAGGGTTACCTGGGTTCCGGACCCCCCCCCCCCCTCCAAATTTTAAAAAAATTAAATTTTTTTAAATGCAAAGAGTTTCACTTTTTTAAAATTTTTTTAAAACATTGTAGTTTTTAGTCACTTTTGGTCCAAAGTACAAAGTTATTTATATTCAATTCAATGGAAATCCATTTCAAGGGATCCGTTAAAACGTCCAAAGCGTTTTCCCGTTGAAACGACCAAGTAACCCAACCCCTAAGCCTAAATTAGTAAATGCAGCCATATTTTCTTGTTCTGGCCGCAAGCCTCTTCCAGCACCTTCACCTTGATACTGCCATAGTCCACCAAAAACGACTTTTTAGAAATATTAATTAAGATGCTAAGTTCATAAGTATGACAATTCGTTGTAACGAACACCCATTGAAACGACCATCGCTGAATCGTCCAAAACATCGTTGAAATGGAAACCCTTGACAGTGAAGCTGCAGAAAAGGACAAAAGATGTCGATGCCTACAGGGAAATCAAAGAGGTCAGTAACTGCATGTCTTCTATTAGAAGAGATGTCGACACAGCGTTCGTTGCCTGGTTTGGTGAAGTCAGCAAAATGGCAAATGCTTTGACAACTGGTGTTATTGTTCCTCGTCAAGCATACCGACAGACTCTCCGTGACAACCAAACTGCGGCCACTCCAGAAGAATATTTCAAGATTAGCACTGCCATTCTTTTCTTGGAACACCTGTCAACCGAATTGGACTCGAGGTTCAAAAATGCTGGGCTAGCAGTTGATGGTCTCTGTCTGGTGCCAAGCACTTTAATGGACAACCAGGATGGTTTCATGCAGGTTCCAGAAGGGGTGAAGACACTGGCAATATTGTGGGAGTCTGACCTACCAGACAACGCTACCCTTGATGCAGAATACCAACGGTGGGTTTGCAAATGGCGAAGTACTGCTGAGAATGCGACAGCTATCATCCCATCCACGGCATCAGAAGCATTAAAAAATTGTGAAAGGGATTTTTATCCCAACCTGTTCATCATGCTAAAGAACCTTTGCACCCTGCCTGTCACTAGTGCCGAGTGTGAGCATTCAAACAGTCAGTTGCGCAACCTGAAAAACTACCTGCACTCTACAATGGGGCAACAGAGACTCAATGGACTTGCTTTACTGAAAGTGCACAAGGATTGCACAGGGACTTCAAAGAGGCAGTGAACTGTTTTGCCAGAAGATACAATTCACAAATGGTAATAATGCCGAGGAACCTATTGCAGCAAGACAGAATTAAGTGAAAGCAGGGCGATGATGTTCATAAACTACAAGGTAAAGCTTTATACCGTTAACGATCAACAAAAAGTAGTTAATAATAATAGTATACAAAACATCTCTGCTGATAAATAAATGTTTGTGTGTGTGAGTGTTGTTGTTTTTTTAAGGGAGGGGCAGAGGATTATGTTTGTACCCCAGAGTTTGTCAGTTCAATTGTTCAAAAAGCTCAATGTCCCAGACCATCACAAATGGCTTTTTCAAGGTTCAGATTGCACCAGATTGCACCATTTTGCATCCTTGAAAAACAAAATTCCGGGGGAGCATGCCCCCGGACTCCCCTAGAAGGCTCGGCGCTTCGCGCCTTCGCTGAATCTGTAACCCCCGCCACCCCCCTCCCCCCTCGACTTTTCCAAGGTCCGGCCCTCATGTCAGTGAATAAAATGTGTGTGTGCCCCCCCAATCCTGAGCAGCTTCCGCCGCCTGTGCGATATTATTTGAGAATTTTCTAGAGTTGGTTGTTTACTATCGATCGAAGCATATGGATAATTCTAGTGGTAACTAGAGACGCTTCCATCCTAAATATGGTTGTATGACGTGAGACAGTGATGACAAAGTTAATTCTGATTGGTTATAATTGTGTCTTGCCCGAACGTTCTTTATTTCTCTGGAGTAGACAAAAACTATATAAGTGCCGCACTGTTTCAAAATTGAAAAGTGTTGAAAGTAAAAAGTTGAGAGTGGAAAAAGCGATTGTATGCAGTTGTTGATGTTTGCTGAATAAAGTTGGAAAACTACATACGACGACTCCTGCCTTGTTGCTGAGTGAACGGGTTGCGTGGATAAACGAATCTGAGTTACACCTATCAGGAGGATTTCAAGCATCGGGGCTGAATCAACTGATAAAAATCAACATCGAGTGTAACACACAGGCAGGACATTTCTCCGACTCAATGAATTCACGCACTACTGCGTTTTTATCTCTTGTGCTCTAATGCATGTATTCTCAAGGGAGATGCGCTATTAAGCTTAACAAGCGACCTTTTTAGAACGCTCGGACATGAAGCGTAGACTCCGATTTCAGGAAACTATTACAACGCTGGAAGATGTATGAATATTGAAATAACAGAAAGAAAAAAAAAGAGAAGCAAAATAATATTCATCTCTTGTGAAATGGACGTTTATGGAGGTGTGTGTGAGGGTGAGAGAGTAGAAAGTGGGGGGAGGGGGGCGAGGGGGGGTCGCGATTTTTATCTTGACCTCCGATGCTCTTTAAAACCGTCGGGGAAATGTAAGCAAGGAGCCTGGAGCTAACATAACTGACATATGAAACGGGAAGGGAGGGGAAGGAGAACTGGGGAGACGTCGGGAGTGCAATGTAGGGGTAGGGGAGAGGATAAAAGAACCCGCGGTGAGGCTCCACTAGAAGAGAGATTTATATCGCTGTACGAGATATCGATGAGCTGACCGAAGTCAACTTTTAAAAGATGAGAAAGGAGTGAGACAGAAAGGATTTGAAATGTCCGTCTGAACTGCAAGATGGATGCAAAAGGGATGGAGAAGGAGAGAGGGAAAGAGTGGGATGGGGCGTTAGAGCTCGGGGGAGTAAAGAGGGGTGGGAATAATAATAATAATAATCAAATAATCATAATCATAATTGTAGCCGAGGAGTTTTTGACTTCCGTCTCTCGGCCACCAACTTGAGAACACGGCCCAACCCGAGCTGTTGTTTTCATTTATTCCTCAAAAGAGGGACATAAAATATTTGCCTGCAAGGAGGTGAAGCGTGGTTGGCAGTACACTAAACCGGTTGCCGGCTACTAGTGCCACGACACTTCGCTGCAAAGTTGCTGCCACCGACTTGCATAAATGCCTGCCGACAATGTAGTCCCGCACCAACAAAAGCAGAAGGCCAATAGTCAGCCGGGGTGAACAATGTCGTGTCGCCTTGTCCTGCATAACCCAATGGCATCCCCAAAGGATTATGCACAGCAGGAGCCAGCCAAGGCTTGTCTAACCAAGAAATTCAAAATAGACAACTTCTCTCCCAAGCCTCAACCAGATCCCACAGCTCAAATCGAACCATGTCCTCATGGTTTCCCCATTCGCAATAGGTGTGTCTGGAACCGACACTGACAACGCCCAATCAGTCCACATTCATTGACTTAACAGTAAAAAAAACTGCATTCAGCAGTTACTATGGTCCAGCATCATCCTGTTCCCGGTCGTTGCACCACTTGTAGCCGAGCGTAAGTATTTGACTCTTGTCTCTCGACCACCACCTTGAGAAAACGGCCCAACCCGAGCTGTTATTGTCATTTTATCCCTCCTAAGAGGGACATAAAAATATTTGCCCTGCAAGGCGGCGAAGCGTGGTTGGTAGAAAACCGGGTTGCCGGCTATTAGTGCCACGACACTTCGCTGCAATATCGCTGCCACTGACTTGCATAAAATGCCTGCCGACAACGTAGCCCCGCTAACCAACGAAAGCAGAAGGCGAATGATCAGCCGGCCTTGTCCTGCATAACCCAAAAGATTCTGCACAGCAGGAACCATCCAAGGCTTGTTTAACCAAAGAAATTCAAGGTAGACAACTTCTTTCCCAAGCCCCAACGAGTCGCCTCCCTTTCCGCTCTCTATAATAATAATAATAATAATAATAATAATAATAATAATAATAATAATAATAATAATAATAATAACAATACAACAACAACAACAACAACACAATATAGCGCTTTTTTCCCAAATCACCAATCAAGCTCAAACCGCGGCGATCTATACCAAAATATACACTCACATGTTCCACCCACTCTCTCACACACACAACAAACACAACCTATCACTCAAATATGTGGTGTAAGGCAAAAAGATCACTATTACAACTGTCACAGAAGGCTATTTATACCCTGCACTAAGACTTCTTGCCTTAAATAGTTCAGCCTGCTGTAGCCTTTGTAAATTAAAGTCGATGTAAAGCAGACGACGCATGTCAGTTGCGTGCTAAGCACGTGTACGCTAACGCTGGCTCAGTTAGGCAGTGACTTCATTCAGCTGACGTAGGGTCAGAGACACCCGCCAGAGGCGCCACACTTTTGCTGACCACTACATGAGGTAGTCATTCTGTGCCTACCTCTCACGCGAGACGGAGCCACGCTCTGAATGATCGCTAGCAGAAGACTAAAGCATGGACGGGTAAAATTCAATTCAACCTAGTATAGCCATAGCCTGACATTGTCAAAAAGGTAAATGATCTACATGTATCTTTTGTTTCATCGCGCTTTATTGATATTATTGCTGTATTATGTTTGTGAAGTTTTGCCATGTTTAGAATTGTGAATGTTAATCAAACTTTGCTAGACCACGGGCGGACACGCGACCGGTTTCGCCACCATGAAGTATTCCCCTATGGACGCACTGTTGTTTCTCCTATGTGTATTCTTGCAGACTAGTGGCTGTACCGGAGAATATGTATATTGGTAATTACTTCTCCATGTGTTTAGTTTAGCCATGATGTGTATATGTATAGGAATTAGAGTGGAGATTCCAGTGGACCACGGACATAGAAGATTGTTTGTCACTTATATATATATAAATATATACTCGAGCAATGTCTCGGGGGTTTTCTCCGGGTACTCAGTTTGCTCCCCCAGCAAAATTTTTAAAAAAATCACAAATATTGTTTGGTAGGTTGGGTTTGGGCACGCCACAGGCTGCGACTACGCCTTCCCCAGGGGAGGCGGCCTAGAGTTTCCGATAGAAAGGGATAATAAACTGCAACAAACAACAAACAAACAAACATATATAAGTGGAGCTATCACTTAGGGCTGTTTCTGCCATCAATGAGAGGCTCTGCACACCTTAGTAAACATGGTGTTGCAGAAATTCGTCTCATATTTTGCAGACGAGCAGGCATCGTTGGCCCGAGGCAGGAGGACGACCACTAAGCGTCACCCCTGACATTCGATTTGCAGTGGAGCATCTAGCACTGAGCTTCGATAGCCCTATAGTCTACAACCACACCTCAACTGCAGTTAAGTGACACCGAAAGCGTGCACCCACACTGACATAGAAGGACTGTGCGGTAGTCCACTCTCCTGAAACCAACATTAGGCCAGACAGAACAAATAGCCCAATGATGAGACATTAGCAAATATCAAGAACAGTAGCAACATAGACACATTAAGGAACGAACTATTCGAAGTGAATTTGGACATTTAAGTTAAGAGAGTGTTTAGATAATTATGTACAGAGTAGAGGAAATAAATGTGTAATATTTACTGTTAACAAGTGGCTGGACTACCTATGTTTCATAGCCATGCGAGAGCTAGTGTGTCAGTGAAGGTATTACACTTGTCTCCCTATCTCTGTAACCCATCCTAACACAGACCGAGCTAAACTTATAAACGTATTAAGATTAGTCACAGGGTGATTACACTAGCCGATTCCCGCAGACAAAGACGAGCGAGAATAGCATTCCATTGTGCAGAGCCCAGTAACAATAGATCCACCGTCACAACAACACTAAAAAGGAAACCGAATATGTATTTAAGAAAGTTAAGATTGACCGCATCCTGTACCATTATTGAACGCAGTGAGGAAACCGGAGTATCCGCATAGAAAAACTCTCGATGACCTTAATAGTCTCGTACCTAATTCACATTAGTTCGCGCCTTGCGGGAATCGAACCCGCGAACCTCGGCATAGGAGACCGGCCACTAACCCATTGGTCCACGAGGCCCGCCCTCGAATGGAAGTAGGATGAGAGTGAGGAGCTGAAATTAGTGGACCGCAATGTAGGAGGACAAGGAGACGAAAGTCGGGCAGTCAGCCAGTGCCGGGGGTCCATACGAGGCCATTTAGAGATGGATTAGATTGCAATGCTGTCTACATTGCAAAATGGAGTAGGGAAGGAGAGAGAGAGAGAGAGAGAGAGAGAGAGAGAGAGAGAGAGAGAGAGAGAGAGAGAGAGAGAGAGAGAGAGAGAGCTGAGAGATTAGAAGTGAGATGACTGTATTGTAAACGCAAGGAGTGTATGCTTATTGGGCGTCGTAACTTATAACATGTATTTGTGCAGACATGAAACGAACTCTAAACTAACAAAAGGAATTAGAGTACAATATAGACAGATATAGTCGTGTAATTTACAAATGGCGCCCTGTTTTATGTTAGGCGTGTTTGGGTTGGGGGTGGGCGAGATTTTAAGGGTAGGGGGATCGGGAGTCAGAAGCCACGTGACGTAACAACTGAGTAAACGGATGAAGAGGGAGATGGAAACTAGATGTGAGTCTGAATGTGACGAATGAAGCGTAAGGGGAGGGTGTAAGAGCGTGAGAGGGAGAGAGAGATGGGAGGGAAGATGTGGAGGGTTGGGGTAGGGAGAGAAGAGTAGTTGAGGCCGAGTCAGTAAGTCCAAAGGGAGGTAGCTATAGCTGTGGGTCACACGATATATCGGAACTCAATAGATGCCGTCACAGCCCGCGATCACAATCCGGATAGTGTTGGGTTAGTGTTACACTCTGTTTGATGATGGTGTTTTCTATCAGTATCTGATTCAGCCCCGATGCTTGAATTCCTGATAGTTGTGTAACTCAGATTCGTTTATTCACACGCAACCCGCTCAAGCAGCATACAATTCACAAAGTCGACGTATGAAGTTTTCCACTTTTATTCAGCACACACCAACAACTGCATACAATTCTCAATTCAACTCAACAACTTTCACAGCAACTTTCCAAATCACTATCAACAACTTTACTATCTCTCAACAGCAACTCTGCACACGATTAAATAACCTCTCTCTTTTCCGGAAAGATTTCGTACATGGTAGAAAATGACGTACTGCCACCAATCGAATAAAAGATCGTCATCACTGACTTACGTCAATACATATTTTCTACTTCCGGGAACATTCACGACCTTCGGTATCCATCGGGAAATTTCTATAGGAAGTAAACACTCAGATCCAGAAACTTCTACAGTAATATCGACCAAAGCAAATTATCAACGTTATACAAAGCCTCTCCTAACAACAATGCAAACTCAAATCAAAGGTAAATAAACTCCATTATTGAATACTTTGCAAATCGAAACGATTAGATCTATCGTGCGCGCTTTAGACACACTTTCGTTCGTTTCAACGTAACATAACCCCCCACTCAAGAAGAAATTTACCAATTTCTTTCAACAACGTTGAAACGTAATGCACAAACAAAGTCCTCAATTGAAACTTATTTCATACTGTCTGAATACTGTCAATGTTCTCAGTTCATTCACACAGAGTCAATGGTTTTTATCTTCAAATCTGCCTGGATATTGTCAATGTTCACAGTTCATTCACACAAGGTCAATGTTTCTCATCTGCAAGTCTGTTTAGATATTGCCAATGTTCTCCACACAGTCAATGTTCTTTCAACCGCAAGGAAACGACGCCCTCGTCAGTTGCGGTCGTCATCGGCCCAGGGTCAAAGACGATGATCACGTGGGCTTTCCTGGAGTCAGTGCATCCTCCGTTGTCTTCTTCTTCCGTCGGATGTCCGACGCAGTCGACGTTGTCAGCTCCCAGAATGCGTTCGCTGGGTCTCACGGTCAGGTTGGCTTCTGCGAGACGGTGGAACAGCTCCCTCAAGGTCTGCAGATGCTCCTTCCAGGTCTGGGTGTGGACTTCATGTTCGACCAAAGTCGTAGAGCCTGGGACATCGCTGAAGCTATGGGGAAATTCGCCCATAAGGTCCTTGAGCTCCAACTTTTGACCTTCCGTCAAGCTCGGTCCTAGCTTAACATCATTGATGCTGTGGAAGTCTCCAAGTTCCAACAGTTCCTCGCTGTCAAAGCTGTTATCGATCTCAGCTGCTGTTGCTGCATGCACAGTCTCTGATGGCCTTTCCACGTACAGCTTAAGGAGGTTGGCGTGGTATATTTTGGAATGCTGGCCGACCTTCACCTTATAGTCGTTGATCCCAACCACGGTCTCCACTTCGTACGGGCCTTTCCACTGCATCAGCAACTTATTGTGATCAGTAGGTAGCAGCACCAGCACTTTGTTGCCAGGTTTAAACTTCCTGCTCACAGCCCTACGATCATAGAAGTGCTTTCCACAGTCTTGGGACTTCTTCAGGTTTTCTCTGGCTATCTCGAGAGTCTGCTCCAGCTTCTCCCGTAGCACAAACACGTACTGGTAGCTGTTCTTCACCTCTGGGGTCTCTACTTCTTTCGTCCACAGTTCTTTTAGGATGTGCATCGGCCCTCGGATGGTTCTTCCGTACAGCAGCTCGAACGGAGAAAAGCCGGTGGACTCCTGCGGCACCTCTCTGTAGGCGAACAGTAAGGCGTTGATGTAACGATGCCATTGTCTGGGCTGCTCGCTGCACAGTTTCTTCAGGGTGGACTTCAGCGTAGCATTGAACTTTTCGACGAGCCCGTTGCACATCGGATGGTAGGGTGTCGTAGTCAAATGCCGGATGCTCAGCAGTCTGTTGACCTCCTTCATACAGTCAGAGACGAACTGTGTCCCGAGGTCTGTCAGAATTTCTTCAGGCACTCCAAGTCTACTGAACATGTCCACCAGCGCCTCTGCCACAGTTTCAGTGTCAATCTTCTTCAGTGGCACTGCTTCTGGGTACCGAGTCGCATAGTCCACTAAAGTCAGTACCCATCGATGACCTTCTTCACTCGGAGGTCTTATTTCGCCGATTAAGTCTAAGGCACCCTCTTGAAAGGTCGGTCGATCAGAGGCATCCTCTGCATAGGCACTTTCGGGACCCTTCCTCGAGGTATGGTCTTCTGGCAAATGTCACATGATCGGCAGAATCGGCTGACGTCCGCATGAAGTCCTGGCCAGTAGAACACCGCCTGGATTCTATCCGACGTCTTCTTGATACCTAGGTGACCTCCCATAATTGAGTCATGCGCTACTTCCATCACCTGGCGCCTTAAGGGTAATGGTACCAGTACTTGACGTAGTGGTTTACCTCCGTTGACCCTCGGGTGCTGGAAGATTCTGTACAGGATCTTGGCCTTCACCTCAAAATAGACCGTGCCACTGCCCTTGGTCACGTGGTCTTGGCGGTTCCTATACTTGTTTAAAGTGCTATCAGCTTCCTGGAGCTGGATCAGCTTATCTCTGTCCACGATGGCAGCTTTGGAGTTGTCGGCGACCTTCAGTGGCGTAGACGTCTTGTCTCTCTTGGCCTGGGCCCTGGTAGTAACAGCACCGACGATATCTGGTCGGCAGGGCTGAGCCGGAGTAACCACATTGTCCCGTAGCAGCTCTGTAAGGTCTCCATCGGGAAACGGCAATGGATCCTCCTCCACAATTTCGACGTGTTGAGTTGAGGCAGGACTCCACTCTGGATCGGGGTCGTCGGGTCGTCTCGCGCCGTCGATATTCCCGATCATCAAATCATACAGCGGCTTCTTCAGGCAAACCGCTTCGACTTCGCCTATGTAGAAAGGGGTGTTGACATGAATCTTCGCAACTGGCGCTCTCACACATTTGCTGTCGGCCATAAGTGTCCATTTTGAATCGCCAGTGAACTGTTCTTTAGCGATCAGGTCTTCTCTGACGATGACCCCACTGCAGCCAGAGTCTCTTAAAACAGTCACTTCATGATTTCCGACGCGTCCATTAGAAACAGGCATGTTCTGGACGGTCACAGCTGCGCTGGCGACGACGGGGATGGATTTTCCGTTGGCAAGGAGAAGTTGGCCATCGGTCATGCACTCTTGCACGTCCGCAGGGGTAGCTGTGCGCTAGTCTCACTCGGAAGAATGACGCTCCCGCCGCACACTTGATGGTCAGATCTACTGTTTTGCCGTTGATTGGAGAAACGTCTCTGTCGGTTGCCCACCGCTGCATTGTCCGTACTGCCCCGCTGTCCGCTACTTTTGTTTTGAGGACAATTAGCCGCCCTGTGGTCTGTAGCGTTGCAGGTGAAACAGCCTCTTGAATGCCCTTCCCTGGGAGGAGGCGTGGAGTCTGTCTGTCTCTGGCTCGTCTGGCTTCCCTGGATCTGGTTCACATGGTTTCCAGTCTTCTGAAAATGTTTCGTCGCGCTGGGTGGCCCCAGGGTTTTCCCATGAGCGATGAGATATCTTTCAGCAGCCTCAGTCACATCTTTAAGCGTCTGCAGCTTTTGTTCTTCTAAGTGGGTCGCTAGGTCCTTGTGACAGGCATTGAGAAATTGTTCCTTCACGATCAGGTCATGGAGACTGTCGTAAGACTTCGTTTCGCCTGATAACTCCACCCACTTGTGTAGATATGACGACAGGAGCTCCACAAACTGCTTTGGCGTCTCGTCTGACTTAGGCCGGCATTCACGGAAGCGTTTACGGTAGCCCTTCTCTGTAAAGTTGTAGCACTGCAACAGGGCCTCTTTCAAGACGTCGTAGTTTTTGGCGTCATCGTTCGACAGTCTGGTGTAAACTTCGAGCGCTTGCCCTGTCAGAAGTGCACTTAGTCGAATCGCCCAGTCTCGAGGTTGCCAGTTGGAGCTTTCGGCGAACCTTTCGAATCTCGCCAGATAGCTGTCGATCTGGTCCTTCCCGTCGACGAAAGCTGGCAATTTTGGAGCCGTATGGTCGTTGGTGACTTGTGGCGCATGCTGATTGTTCTGGATACGCGCCAACTCTAGCTGGTACTGACGATCAGCTTCTCTTTCCTCACGCCTGCGCTCATCTTCTCTTTCTTGCCGCTGCTGTTCAATTTCCAGACGCTTCAGTTCAAATTCTCTTTCTTCACGGCGACGCTGCTCTTCTAATTCTCGTTCTTCACGGCGACGCTGCTCTTCTACTTCTAGACGCTTCTGTTCTAGTTCTATTTCTTTTTCTAGACGCTTCTCTTCCAATTCTCTTTCTCGTATTCTCTCCTGAGACTTGACGTACTCCGTCAGCTGCTTGCCTTTTAGATTCAGTTCAACCCCTTTCTGCCAGAAGTCAGCCATCTTGATGCTTCTGGAAAGTTCTTTTCTGGAATGTTCTTTTTCTGGAAAGTTCTTTTTCTAGAAAGTTCTTGACTGTGCTGTACCTTTCTAGACTGTTCTAGAACAGCACGCTTTCTGCAGTAGCGCTGATGCTTGTCACTAGTCGCCTTCGCTGACGCAGGCCTCGCTGTCCTCGTCGTATGCGACGCTGCACCACGCTGGTGTTGATGTATACGCTCCTGTGCTGAAGTAGACGCGACGTCCGCTCGTCGCTCTCTCTAATACTGGCGATGTAGCTCCGAGACTGTCCCTCGACGTAGTCTTACGGTAGCCACGTAGTCCCGATCTGTTGTTCGCTCACGAAGCAACTCTTCAGCGACTACACGCCCTTGCAGTCAACCCGAACCTATCGGATGTAGTCCCAGTATGTTGGCCCCTCTCGACGCAACTTGTTGGCGGCTACCCTCGATGACTGCCTCTCGTAACGTTGACTCGCTTGTTGTAGCAGTTGAACCCTTGGCTATGGCGTGAATCGCGGCTTGACCCCCAAAATGTTACACTCTGTTTGATGATGGTGTTTTCTATCAGTATCTGATTCAGCCCCGATGCTTGAATTCCTGATAGTTGTGTAACTCAGATTCGTTTATCCACGCAACCCGTCCAAACAGCATACAAGTCACAAAGTCGACGTATGAAGTTTTCCACTTTTATTCAGCACACACCAACAACTGCATACAATTCTCAACTCAACTCAACAACTTTCACAGCAACTCTCTAGCTTCACTATCAACAACTTTACTATCTCTCAACAGCAACTCGGCACACAATTAAATAACCTCTCTCTCTTCCGGAAAGATTTCGAATACAGTAGAAATGACGCACTGCCACCAATAAAAGATCGTCATCACTGACTTACGTCATTCATCTCTCCACACATACCCCGAACCTTCTCTTTCTTCGACAATCGTCCCGAAACTTCGATCGATAGTAAACAAGGAAATCCAGAGTATTCTCCGACAATATCGACCAACGAAAATTATCCACGTTATACAAAGCCTCTCCTAACAACAATGCAAACTCAAATCAAAGGTAAATAAACTCCATTGCTCTTTCCCATTCCCGATCTGTCCTACCACTCTGCTATACTATATTCTTCTTTGCTAGATCAATGACCTACCTTTTTTCTTGAAAACTCTTCCTGGACAAGACTCCTTGTTTGTGTATGAGGTCTGTTGGATCAGCTTGGGAATGTTGGACGCTTTCTGCCGGGTGGTCACTAGGGCTTCCTATGAATGTACTATTTAGCACTATAGGCATTTTATATGTATGTTTTTTTGTTGATGATTTATAATGATGTTTGTATTCTATTTTGTTTTTGTAATCGGGGAGTTCGCGTAGTTGAGGTCAACCCTCAGCCGTCCCTCGCGTGGGATGTCTTTATTGTAAAGTGACTGGCCGGTGGAGGGCATTCAATTTTCCCACTGGGGTTGTTTCAACAGATCTTTTATGCGGATCGGGGGTTGTCCGGTCCTGATTTGGCTCGGAAGAGTCCGCTGGACCTAAAGCAATAATAAATCAATCAATCAAAATAAACTCCATTATTGAATACTTTGCAAAACGAAACGATTAGATCTATCGTGCGCGCTTCCGACATACTTTCGTACGCGTTTCAACGTAACAGACACAACACAATGCCCCAGCAGGCTCGAACTCGGGACCTTCAGATCCGCAAGCCCACGCTCTAACCACTCGGCCACCGTGCCTTCGTCGCGAAAAATAAGTACCAGCCAGTATGATATAAACTTCAAAACAAGAAAGTCTGGTTAAACGCTATTTTAAGGCATTGATTTGTTGACACCTACCATGTTGCTCGTTTTTGCGCGAGACATAATTTGGTGTTGCGCCCGCGGTGGCCGTAACTAGACATTCCACGATCCAGGGCGTGAAAGTTGTGTTAACGACCTTTGCACTGCTGTAGTCTGTACACAGGAAGAATTCATTGGCAGATAGAAACAGTTCTTCTTGTTTTGAGTTATGAACAAAGGAGGTTATTACATTTATTATCAAGACTATTAACAGACCGGGTGATTAAAAGTATAAAGTATAGTGTTCACAACTTATTGACAAACCATCCTGTAGTGTGTGTACCTATGTTTGGCACAAAAAAGAAAGAAAGAATAGAGAAAGTGAGGGAGAGAGGGGAGGAAAGGGAGAGAGGGGAGGGAGGGGAGGAGGACAGGAGAGAGAGAGAGAGAGAGAGAGAGAGAGAGAGAGAGAGAGAGAGAGAGAGAGAGAGAGAGAGAGAGAGAGAGAGAGAGCTAGAAGAGAAGAGATTGAGCGTAAGAAGTTAAAGCTTCACCTTTTAGGCTGTAAGATAAGGTCGGGAATAGGAGGCCAGAAATACATAACGTAGGGAGACCAGAGTCGCCCAACAGAGGGAATGTGCCGGGCGCGGATCTATGTCATCCGGAGGTGGGAAGATTGGAGGGGGATGTTCCAGGGGTTCCGGACCCACCCTCCCCTAACAAAAAAAAATAAAAAAAGAAAATTGAAAAAAAAATAAAAAAATAAAATAATTTAATAAAACAAAAATTAAATCAAAATAAATAACAAGAAATTTTAAAAACGTATGTTGCGATGTCTGCCACATGCATTCAAAGTGTGCGGTCGGATGACGTATTTTATTACTACTGAATGGTTACATCCCTTGGCGTGTCGCCTATCATTTAAAATACCCACATGCACACGCCCTCTCTCTCTCTCTCTCTCTCTCTCTCTCTCTCTCTCTCTCTCTCTCTCTCTCTCTCTCTCTCTCTCTCTCTCTCTCTCTCTCTCTCTCTCTCTCTCTTTCTCTCTCTCTTTCTTTCTTTCTCTCTCTCTCTTTCTCTCTCACACACACAACAGTAAGGCTGACAGCTACACAACGAATACACACTTACAGACACGATCAGTAACAACTATAAACGACAATGAACTTCGACACATAATAAAATACACGTATCCATTTACCAAAACAAAGACTTCAAAATAATGTGCCCATTTAAAAAATAATAATGTAAAAATAAAGTAATACAGTAATACATTAATGTGTATAAATAGATAAGGAATATCTGACATCAACGTATTAACATAATAATAATAATAATAATAATAATAATAATAATAATAATAATAATAATAATAATAATAATAATAATAATAATAATAATAATAAAGTACTGCAGTAATACACCAATGTGTATCAATAGATATGTACATGTATAAATATATATGTACATGTATAAATAGATAGGGAATATCTGACATCAACGTATTAACATCCCTCCACCAACCCTTCACACATATCCCCCACCCCACCCCTCACACACACATCACCACCAGCAGTTGTAGTTGGTTGTTGGCCTGTAATGTTGACAAGTATAAAACGTACCTGTTGTTGCCGTGGTATTGTGCCGTGTGCAAAATATTGTGATTAAAACAGGTATTTAAAAATATACAAGGAAACTATAACAAGGACTGCTTTATCGTTAGACGTTCCAGCAGTGTAGTCTTCCATAACGACCCAACAAAACAGCTTGTACCCAACAAAGTGGGAGTAGCAAATCCTGTTTTATGAAAAGACATTCCTGCCTTGCTGTTTGCATTGCCTACACTGGTGCAGATGAAAGCATAAACACACTGCATGCTTCAATGACTTCCTATTGAAATAGATCTCCCTAGAGGGTTAATAACAGTGCACGCTAAGTTGGTGTAGATGTAGAGTATGATCATCGGGACGTTTACAGTCTGTGTGATGGAATGTATAAGCGCACTGACTTACGATCCTATCTATTCTATCCCGTAACTCGAAGGTCGTTGGGGCACAACACATGATCGTTGAACCAGCGTACTCCATCTTTCTCTGTCCTCAGCAACCCTCATGGCTTCGCTCGGTGTCAAGCCAGTCCTTCCTCGAATGTTGTCCATTAACCTCTTTTTCGGTCTCCCTCTTCTTCTGCCTCCTTGCACCGTGTCTTGCAGAATGGTCTTTGCAAGACCCGATGCTCTGCTGACGTGGCCATACCATCGGAGTTTCCGTTTCTTCACCACTGTGAGCATGTCATCGGTTTGACCGATGGCTTGTGTGATGGTCTGTCGGACTTCGTCGTTAGGGATGTGTTAGGGATAGGAAACGTCGAGAAGTCTTCTGTAGCACCTCATCTCCATTCTTTGTATTCTTCTTTGTTGGTTTGCTGTGAAAATCCATGTTTTGCAAGCGTATAGCAAGGTGGAGATGACAAGGGAGTGCAGCAGCCTTACCTTGTAGTGTAGATTGATTGTCCTGTCTTTCCAATTGGGCTTCAACCTTGTCAGAGCAGCAGTTGTTTGTGCGATCCTGGAGAGGACTTCCTGTCTTGACAAATTGTCTGATAAAATGGCTCCTAAATATTTGAAGCTATGTATTGTGTTGTGGGATTGGCCGTGGACTTTGATGTCCGTGTTGATGCCACTGGTGATGGAGATTGCTCTATCCCCTATGCTGACTGTGACTTCTCGATTTGCAAGGGCAACTGACATTATGCGTTCTGGGAAGATGTTGACGAGTTTTGGAGAGAATATGCATCCTTGACGCACGCCGATTGTTGATCTAAAGCAGTTCCCGATGGCGCTGTTGCATTAAAGAAGATAGAGGGAGAGAGAGTTGAGAGTGAGAAATCAACGTACACCTCATTAATGGAAAAATGTATAGAAGACACCACTAATTATGCATAGCCAACTATGATATGTGACATTGGTAATGGCAGCAGGTGCAGGGTACAAGGCCATGCATAGCCAACAATGACACGTGACACTGGTCATGGCAGCAGGTGCAGGGTACAAGGCCATGCATAGCCAACAATGACAGGTGACACTGGTCATGGCAGCAGGTGCAGGGTACAAGGCCATGCATAGCCAACAATGACAGGTGACACTGGTAATGGCAGCAGGTGCAGAGTACAAGGCATTGTACCTGAAGGGGGAGGGAGAAAGTGAGGGAGGACGTCACAAGGGAAAAGCCAGTAAGGGTTGGGGAGGAAGCTTCTTAGCAAATAACAACGTTATCACCACGGACTTAAGACAAGACAACTACGACTCTTCACAGACAGATTCAATATTTTATATTCGGTAGAAAATAAGTTGTAGCCCTAATTTGCAAATCGTACAATCAGTTCTTCTTTCAGTCACCCACACACTTAGTTTAATAATAAATAAAAAAAAAAAAATAAATAAATAAATAAATAAATAAAGTATCTTCCAACGAGGGCACTTTCAATACCTAATATAAAACTGTCAACCAGAACCATTTAATGTAATTGGGGGACTGAGTGTGAAAGAGGAAAGTCCATTGATGCATAAGTTTCCACATCGTTACCAGGTTATACACCGTGTACTTGAAGCTGTTAAGTGATGCCAATTTCTTTAGCTACAAAAATAACAAATTAAAATAATAAATAAAAAGAGTTCCAAACCAATGAAATTTTAAAAGAGAAGCTAGAATTAAAAAAAAACAACATGAGCGGTTTGGGAAGTTGACAGTTATATTCAGCATGATAGTGTGCAGGGAAAGACATCGGCCGACCACTGAAGTATGGAGGCCATATATTATAGTTTACGTTGAACATCTGTATAATACCACTGAAGTAAGGGCGCCATATATTATAGTTTACGTTGAACATCTGTATAATACCACTGAAGTAAGGAGATGATAGATTGTAGTTTACGTTAAACATCTCCGTATGACTAAATGCTACTTGAACAGTGATTGTTGAGGCAATATTTTAACTTCTTTAAATTGTTCAACTGTTGTTTATTCTCAATTATCGGAGATTACTTTAAGGAAAAAGATCACGTTTCATCTTAAATATTGACAATTCAATTTAAAGAACTAAATACTAAACCTATGAAGATATATGTATATGTAAGAAAATGCACCATTTAAAAGAACTAACACTGACATTTGATTTAAAATGAAAGGAAGCACATGAGAAACAAGAAAAAAAAGCAATAATGTAAAGTGACATTTGCAATGATTTACTGATCCTGACGAATTTCCTGTACAACACCAGCATGTTTACACATACAAATAATGTTTATTTATTTATTTATTTATTTATTTATTTATTTATTTTATTGAATTTATTTAGTTGTTTATTTATTTATTTATTTATTTATGTCACTGTATCTCTTTATTTAGAGAGAGTACACACCGAGGTCTAGTCTATGCACACACGCGTTCTATCGCACGGACTGAAAAAGATTATGACACTCATATCCTACACAAATGCACCCAGCACGCACTGGGGCCCTCCTCCTTATCCCCGGTCATCCAGGATTGTGCTCAGTCGTCTGTCTGTCAAACTGTGCGCAGAAAGGATGCAGATGGGCGCCTCGGGCGGCTTGTGTTAGAAACTGTATCGACCACCGCCTTAAGCAGCTCTTGAGTGTGAATTTTTTTTTAAATCCGGAAAATTATCCTCAAAATAATTCTAAACATTTTGAAGCCCCAAGCTGAACAAATCATAGCTAAAGAACAAGCAGGATTTAGGGCAGGACGAAGTACCACTGAGCAGATTTTCAACTTCAGAATAATCTGCGAAAAATAACTACAGCACCAACAACATTTATATCGTGTGTTTGTAGACTTCAAGAAAGCGTTTGACCGAGTCTGCACGCAGCTCTGTGGGCAACCATGAGAGTGTATAACATCAGCCCTAACATTACTGAAGTCATCAAGACCCTGTATGACAAGGCTACCAGAGCAGTCCTCCACAACAGCGCCATCGGGTCCTGGTTCAGAACAACAATAGGTGTGCGTCAAGGGTGCCTACTCTATCCCGAAATCTTCAACATCTTCCTAGAGCGCATCATGTCAGATGCCTTTGCAGATCACGAAGACACAGTCAGCGTAAGGGGTAGAGCAATCACCAACCTCCGTTTTGTACATGACATTGATGGGTTGGCTGGAGAGGAACAAGAACTTGAACAGCTCGTACAGAGGCATGACACCATCTCCAGAGCCTTTGAATGGAAATGCGTGCAGATGATGACCAAAAACACCAATGGCTTCATCACGTACATCAAAGTCCAAGGCCAATCCCTTAACACAGTGCATAGCTTCGAATATTTAGGACCCATTGTAAAAGAAAATATATCCCGACAAGACGTCCTCTCCAAGATCGCACAAAACAACTGTTGTCCTGACAAGGTTGAAGCCCATTTGGAAAGACACGACCATCAGTCTACACCCCAAGGTAAGGCTGCTGCACTCCATTGTCATCTCCCTCTTCCTATACGCTTGCGAAACATGGACCCTCAGAGGAGACCTACAATGAAGAATACAAAGCATGGAGATATAATGCTACAGAAGGCTTCTGGGCATTTCCTCTACCCAGCACATCACCAGCGACGAAATCCGACAGACACAAGCCATCGAACAACACGATAACTTGCTCAGTGGTGAAGAAACGGAAACTTTGATGGTATGGCCACGTCATCAGAACATCTGGTCTTGCAAAGACCATCATGCAAGGCACGATGCAAGGGGGCAGAAGAAGAGGGAGACAGAAAAAGAGACTGGCTTGCCACTAAGCGAAGCCATGAGGGTTGCTGAGGACAGAGAAAGGTGTCGTGCACTGGTTAAACGATCATCTGTGGTGCCCCAACGACTTTCGAGTTGCGGAATAGAATAGGATTAGGATAGGAAATTTAAAAATGTATTTTGTTCATTCCTTTTGTTTCTTTATTTCTTTTATTTTATTTCTTTTCTTTTATTTCTTTTCTTTTATTTATTTATTTATTTATTTATTTATTTATTTATTTATTTATTTATTTATTTATTTATTTTTTTATTTATAATTTTTAATTGTTATGTAATTGTCACAATCCTATAGTTGATTAGTCACAGAAACCCTGACTGGCGGAGAACACAAACAAATGCTTGTGGTTACTGAAAACTAAATGATGGATCCCGGACAAGCCCCCAATTTGTCACAACAGTGAACTACATAAAAAAGATTAAGATATAGTGAGAAGACAGATTCAGGGAGAAATAGTCTTACCCATTTTTTTCTCTAAAAGATTTGCCTTACTTTGTACACACGCTGAGTGTTTGATTGTTAGAATTATTGTATAAAAAGCCCTCCATTAACAAGCACTGCTTTCAAACTGATTTACTGTCAGATGACTTTCACCTACAAGATCACAATTATACATTATTGTAAGACCTTTTCTTGTTTTTATTAATATAATTTCTATTCGCACTAGTCCTACTACTAAAGTGTGAGTGAGATGCAGTACCTGACCTAATTATTGACTACCATAAATAACTGTTGCGGACTAATTGCCCTAATTGATTGGTCCGCTATTGACTGATTGAACAGACGCATTACTTGATAACTGACTGAAACAGAGTGACAAACAGACTGATCTTACAAACTGACTGAACCCTAGGTAAGCTCTTTACTTTAAGTTTAAAACAAATGCAGGCATTTCCAAAATTTCTGGCACTGTTTGATCTCCAGAAAGAGCGTGTTATAAACGCGGATGCTTGCTTAATCTGCTGACAAGTTTACTGTTAACTATTTTCTTCCAGGTTGTCAATGTACTTTATACATTTAAAATTAATTAGCTCTTACTCTATCTAATTAACTTTCAGATTAATTTCAGACCTTAATAAAGTATTAACTTTAGTTAACTCACTTGCTAACGTTTGACTTACTTGGACACTGCCTGATACTGCCATTAAACCGATTGAGGAAGACACTGTAATCCACTCATCAAGCCTCACAGTAACACATTGTAAACTTTTCGCGTTAGACTCTATAATTATATTTCCTGTGTGGGTTGAACTGACAGTAATGTGAAAATATCCGGGGTATTCATTTCTCTTTGCCTCTGCCTACTACTGGTCTAAACCAGTTGGGGACATAAAACTAGTCAAACAGTTTATTTGTAAAGTAAGGGGTTGGCAGGTAAAAGAGTGGTAGGCATGTAACATATGTGTAGGAATGTAACATATGTGTAGGAATGTAACATATGTGTAGGCACGTAGGATAGGGGTAGGCAGGCAACATAGGGGTGGGCATGTAACATAGGGGTGGGGAGGATGACAAATAGGTAGATAGGTAACTTAGGGGTAGGCTGATAACATAAGGGTAGGCAGGTGATATAGAGTTAGATAGGTAACATAGTTTTATTTAATTTAAATTGTTATTGTTCTGTTAGATAGATATTAATAGTCCCTGGGTGTATGTATGTGTTTATATGTGTCTGTTTAAATGCGTGCATATGTATGTATGGTCTTTATCATCTTGATGAAAAAAGACGTTAATAAAACAACCAACCAGGTAACATAGGGGTAAGCAGGTAACATAGGGGTAGGCAGGTAACATAGGGGTAAGCAGGTAACATAGAGGTAGGCAGGTAACATAGGGGTAGACAGGTAACATAAGGGTAGGCAGGTAACATAGGGGTAGACAGGTAACATAGGGGTAGACAGGTAACATAGGGGTAGACAGGTAACATAGGGGTAGGCAGGTAACATAGAGGTTGGCAGGTAACATAGGGGTAGATAGGTAACATAGGGGTAGGCAGGTAACATAGGGGTAGGTAGGTAACATAGGGGTAGGCAGGTAACATAGGGGTAGACAGGTAACATAGGGGTAGGCAGGTAACATAGGGGTAGACAGGTAACATAGGGGTAGGCAGGTAACATAGGGGTAGGCAGGTAACATAGGGGTATGCGGGTAACATAGGGGGTAGGCAGGTAACATAGAGGTTGGCAGGTAACATAGGGGTAGATAGGTAACATAGGGTTAGACAGGTAACATAGGGGTAGACGGGTAACTTAGGGGTAGACAAATAACACCCTCCTCTCTACTATACCCTATCAACACTATAACAGCGCAAGTGTTCATAAAGTTTTGTCACTATACTATCAACACTGTAACAGTGCAAGTGTTCATAATGTTTTGTTACTGTACTATCAACACTGTAACAGTGCAAGTATTCATAATGTTTTGTCACTATACTATCAACACTGTAACAGTGCAAGTGTTCATAATGTTTTGTCACTATACTATCAACACTGTAACAGTGCAAGTGTTCATAATGTTTTGTCACTATACTATCAACACTGTAACAGTGCAAGTGTTCATAATGTTTTGTCACTATACTATCAACACTGTAACAGTGCAAGTGTTCATAAAGTTTTGTCACTATACTATCAACACTGTAACAGTGCAAGTATTCATAATGTTTTGTCACTATACTATCAACACTGTAACAGTGCAAGTGTTCATAATGTTTTGTCACTATACTATCAACACTGTAACAGTGCAAGTGTTCATAATGTTTTGTCACTATACTATCAACACTGTAACAGTGCAAGTGTTCATAATGTTTTGTCACTATACTATCAACACTGTAACAGTGCAAGTGTTCATAATGTTTTGTCACTATACTATCAACACTGTAACAGTGCAAGTGTTCATAATGTTTTGTCACTATACTATCAACACTGTAACAGTGCAAGTGTTCATAATGTTTTGTCACTATACTATCAACACTGTAACAGTGCAAGTGTTCATAATGTTTTGTCACTATACTATCAACACTGTAACAGTACAAGCGTTCATAATGTTTTGTCACTATACTATCAACACTGCACAGTGCAAGTGTTCATAATGTTTTGTCACTATACTATCAACACTGTAACAGTGCAAGTGTTCATAATGTTTTGTCACTATACTATCAACACTGTAACAGTGCAAGTGTTCATAATGTTTTGTCACTATACTATCAACACTGTAACAGTGCAAGTGTTCATAATGTTTTGTCACTATACTATCAACACTGCACAGTGCAAGTGTTCATAATGTTTTGTCACTATGCTATCAACACTGTAACAGTGCAAGTGTTCATAATGTTTTGTCACTATACTATCAACACTGTAACAGTGCAAGTGTTCATAATGTTTTGTCACTATACTATCAACACTGTAACAGTGCAAGTGTTCATAATGTTTTGTCACTATACTATCAACACTGTAACAGTACAAGCGTTCATAATGTTTTGTCACTATACTATCAACACTGCACAGTGCAAGTGTTCATAATGTTTTGTCACTATACTATCAACACTGTAACAGTGCAAGTGTTCATAATGTTTTGTCACTATACTATCAACACTGTAACAGTGCAAGTGTTCATAATGTTTTGTCACTATACTATCAACACTGTAACAGTGCAAGTGTTCATAATGTTTTGTCACTATACTATCAACACTGCACAGTGCAAGTGTTCATAATGTTTTGTCACTATGCTATCAACACTGTAACAGTGCAAGTGTTCATAATGTTTTGTCACTATACTATCAACACTGTAACAGTGCAAGTGTTCATAATGTTTTGTCACTATACTATCAACAAACTGTCCGCGCTGCACAGGTCAAGTGAAACATCAGTTACCTCCCTTACATACACCATTATCTCACCTCCCCCACCTTTAGACTAACCCCATTCCTCACCCCGCCCCTTGTCACGTGACAGCTGGACTCCAAAATTGACAAGCGCTGGACCCTAACAGGTGCAGCGTACCCTCGCGTGATCTCTCTCTCTCTCTCTCTCTCTCTCTCTCTCTCTCTCTCTCTCTCTCTCTCTCTCTCTCTCTCTCTCTCTCTCTCTCTCTCTTTCTCTCTCTCTCACACACACACACACTAACTAAATATGAAGTTTCAAAAAAATCCGTCCATTAGTTCCAGAAAAAAGTGCGCAAAAAAACACATCTGTACCCTCTCATTACATACACCGATTACAGGAAATGGAAACAACAATTTTAAATATGACGTCATGATGATTACATCACTCACGTAAGATCTTTTTGTTTGTAAACTGGAACAATCGGATGAAGGGATGGGGGGGGGGGGGGGGGGGGGGGGCGGGGGAAGTGCGTTATGTGAGTTATGACATAGTGTAGTACTGTGTTATGATACTGACATAGTGTAGGACTGTGTTATGACACTGACATTGTGTAGTACTGTGTTATGACACTGACATAGTGTAGTACTGTGTTATGACACTGATATAGTGTAGTACTGTATTACGGCACTGACATAGTGTAGTACTGTGTTATGACACTGACATAGTGTAGTACTGTGTTATGACACTGACATAGTGTAGTACTGTGTTATGAAACTGACGTAGTGTAGTACTGTGTTATGACACTGACATAGTGTAGTACTGTGTTATGACACTGACATAGTGTAGTACTGTGTTATAACACTGACATAGTGTAGTACTGTTATGACACTGACATAGCGTAGTACTGTGTTATGACACTGACATAGTGTAGTACTGTGTTAGGACACTGACATAGTGTAGTACTGTATTATGACACTGGCATAGTGTAGTACTGTGTTATGACACTGACATAGTGTAGTACTCTGTTAGGACAGTGACATAGTGTAGTACTGTGTTATGACACTGACAAAGTGTAGTACTTTTGACACTGACATAATGTAGTACTGTGTTATGACACTGACATAGTGTAGTACTGTGTTAGGACACTGACACAGCGTAGTACTGTATTATGACACAGACATAGTGTAGTACTGTGTTATGACACTGACCTAGTGTAGTACTGTGTTATGACACTGACATAGTGTAGTACTGTGTTATGACACTGACATAGTTTAGTACTGTGTTATGACACTGACATAGTGTAGTATTGTTTTATGACAATGACATAGTGTAGTGCTGTGTTATGAAATTGACATAGTGTAGTACTGTGTTATGACACTGACATAGTGTAGTGCTGTGTTTTGACACTGACATCGTGTAGTACTGTGTTATGACCCTGATTTAGTGTAGTTCTGTGTTATGACATTGACATAGTGTAGTACTGTGTTATGACATTGACATAGTGTAGTACTGTGTAATGACACTGACATAGTGTAGTACTGTGTTATGACACTGACTTATTGTAGTACTGTGTTATAACACTGACATAGTGTAGTATTGTGTTATGACACTGACATAGTGTAGTACCGTGTTATGATACTGACATTGTGTAGTACTGTGTTATGACACTGACCTAGTGTAGTACTGTGTTATGACACTGATATAGTGTAGTACCGTGTTATGACACTGACATAGTGTTGTACTGTGTTAGGACACTGACGTAGTGTAGTACTGTATTATGACACTGACATAGTGTAGTACTGTGTTATGACACTGACCTAGTGTAGTACTGTGTTATGACACTGACGTAGTGTAGTACTGTGTTATGACACTGACATAGTTTAGTACTGTGTTATGACACTGACATAGTGTAGTACTTTTGACACTGACATAGTGTAGTACTGTGTTATGACACTGACATAGTGTAGTACTCTGTTATGATTTTGACATAGTGTAGTACTCTGTTATGACAATTACATAGTGTAGTACTCTGTTATGACATGACATAGTGTAGAACTCTGTTTTGAGACCGACATAGGGTAGTACTCTGTTATGACACTGACACTAGTCACCAGGCATTCCTGCACCGCAAACACCAATTGAGTGTGTTTGGATTATTTTGGTTTTTGTTTTATGTGTCGATTTCATGCCTAACTCAGGAGCAATTTTATCATAAAAATGTAATATGAAGTCCAAAGAAGTTCTTCCCTGACACGATACTAGCAGAGTTTCCTAACTGTAAGCAACAGACCCCTTTGTTAGGCTGTGAGGTATTGGGTTTTATGTTGTGCCAATTATATTTCAAGACGGTCGTATCAGTTCACTCCCAATACAACACAACCAGTAATGAGCACCCACGCTCTCCCCTCCACTCTCCTTCCTCCTAGGCCACGTCCAGTAAAGTATCAGAGATCACGTACCGTCTGCTAACCTACTCCGGGAGATTGGAGAGGGGAGGGGGTGCCATGGTTTTTATCCTATCCGCCTTTGCCCATGGAATATTGTTTTCACTTTTGTTAATGTATTTATTTATTTATTTATTTATTTATTTATTTATTTATTTATTTATTTATTTATTTATTTATTTATTTATTTAAGTCAATTTTTTGTGTTTGTTTTTGAATTTCCAGCGGTACTTCCATGTTAATCACCTAAAGCAGCTAAGCACATGAAATATCCCTTTTTGTGAGCTTTTTGTGTGCTTGAGGATTGCTAAGTTTGACTATAATAGTAAAAAATCATGACCAATCTATTTTGTGGTTGACTACGTTGATCGATCGATCGCGTATTTGATGAGGTGTTACAGTTCGCCAAAGTGTTTGACCATGCTGTTTTCTATAGACATACAGAGGTGTTGACAGGGCTGTTTTCTATAGACATATAGAGTTGTTGACAGTGCTGTTTTCTATAGACATACAGAGGTGTTGACAGTGCTGTTTTCTATAGACATACAGAGGTTTTTACAGTGCTGTTTTCTATAGACATACAGAGGTGTTGACAGTGCTGTTTTCTATAGACATACAGAGTTGTTGACAGAGCTGTTTTATATAGACATACAGAGTTGTTGACAGAGCTGTTTTATATAGACATACAGAGTTGTTGACAGTGCTGTTTTCTATAGACATACAGAGTTGTGGACAGTGCTGTTTTATATAGACATACAGAGTTGTTGACAGAGCTGTTTTTATATAGACATACAGAGTTGTTGACAGTGCTGTTTTATATAGACATACAGAGGTGTTGACAGTGCTGTTTTATATAGACATACAGAGTTGTTGACAGTGCGGTTTTATATAGACATACAGAGTTGTTGACAGAGCTGTTTTATATAGACATACAGAGTTGTTGACAGTGCTGTTTTATATAAACATATAGAGTTGTTGACAGTGCTGTTTTATATAGACATAAAGAGGTGTTGACAGGGCTGTTTAATTTAGACATATAGAGTTGTTGACAGTGCTGTTTTATATAGACATACAGAGTTGTTATCAGTGCTGTTTTATATAGGTATACAGAGTTGTTGACAGTGCTGTTTTATATAGACATATAGAGTTGTTGACAGTGCTGTTTAATATGAACATAGAGAGTTGTTGACAGTGCTGTTGTCTATAGACATATAGAGTTCTTGACGGTGCTGTTTTATATAGACATAGAGAGTTGTTGACAGTGCTGTTTTATATAGACATAGAGAGTTGTCAAAGTGCTGTTTAATATAGACATATGGAGTTGTTGACAGTGCTGTTTAATATAGACACATAGAGTTGTTGATAGTGCTTTTTATATAGACATAGAGAGTTGTTGACAGTACTCTTTAATATAGACATATAGAGTTGTTGCTTTAACAAACATGACAAGAAGGTTTTAAAAAATCTCCTGTTTGGTGTCGCTTGTTGTCTTTGTTTTAAATAGAAATCACTGTCTGCTGTTTTGTTGCATTTGATGTGGTTTATGGTAAAGGGTACAGTGTGGAGAGCTTAACTAACACTCAACCACCAACATCAGACAACATAGAAGAAAATGCACAGACGCTCGCGTGCCTAAATGTGCGTCATTTGTAGGTTGCCGTGAGGTAGGAGATGGAGTTAATATATCAACGTAGGGTATGTTTCTTGTGAAAACAAAACTGCTTCCTTAGGTTCAAGCTTTATTACAGTAATAAACATCACATGACAATGGACACTTCAAGCTGAGATTTTATCTTCAAAACTTGTTCACCAACGTACATAAAACGTGTTCACCAACGGACATAAAGCTAGACTGAGGTGAAATGCTGTATAGCTGGTTGCGTGACGTAACGCGATACATTTAAGCCCCCAGTTAAATACGGCGGCACTCGATAAGGTATAATATCTGGTTTACTGCTTTATTTAAACCTTAAGTGCGAGATAATTTTCCCTTTTGTGCATTGTCTAATTTTTTACAGCCACCTCAATAACACCATTTGTGTAACAGAGAGGAGGACGGCACCTGACATTAATATTATTGCATTACTTGTATCGTTGGGACTTAAGTGTCTCCGGGTGAAAGTTTTACTTACTGGATTGTTGAAACCTCTCTCTCTCTCTCTCTCTCTCTCTCTCTCTCTCTCTCTCTCTCTCTCTCTCTCTCTCTCTCTCTCTCCTCTAACAATAAAAAATAGGAAAATAGAAAAAAACTAAGAAAAAAAGACAAAGACCTCAAATAAAACTACTCATAGCAAAAACGTCAAAGAGGAGTCCAAAGCTGTGCGTCTCTCTCCGTCATCTGTGTACTGGGTGTGTGTTTGTAATAGAGAGAGGGAGAGATAGAGTCTGGTGCGTATTAACCATAGGATTTCACAGACATCTTGTGCAGGACGTCTGGAGGTTGTCGTTATTTTGCTTCTGTCACTATGACGCTGGTAGCACTGAACAAGATAAAGGACAGAAAATATCACTAAAACCTGCCATGCCTGTCAATAGTTACCCCCACACACTAATATCATTATGAAGGCGACGTTATATCCAATTGTAGAAAATGCAATACAGAGATTCAATTATTTGTATAGGATCTCTATACTAAATCAATACTCTCTACTAAATCAATACTCTCTACTAAATCAATACTCTCTACTAAATCAATACTCTCTACTAAATCAATACTCTATACTAAATCAATACTCTATACTAAATCAATACTCTATACTAAATCAATACTCTATACTAAATCAATACTCTCTACTAAATCAATACTCTCTACTAAATCAATACTCTATACTAAATCAATACTCTATACTAAATCAATACTCTATACTAAATCAATACTCTATACTAAATCAATACTCTATACTAAATCAATACTCTCAAACCCTTCCCCTCTGAAAAAAAGTCACCCAAAACACAAGTATGTTTAAACATTGTTTCAGTGACAAGCACATAATAGCTCAAGAATGTGATTTAAACTTTCTTTGAAGGTGTGCAGACAAACATGAGAAAAATAAGTTTCTCGTAGATCTCTGTCAATATAGACTACTAGCAGTTTACCCGTGCATGTGCATGTGACTGGAGACCTCATTGTACAAGATACAGCACAGTGGTACACTAACATTTTAATATAGACCTGCCAGCAGTTTACACGTGCATGTGTGGGATTATGTGACTGGATACATCATTGTACAAGATACAGCACAGTGGCACACTAAAATTTTAATATAGACCTACCGGCAGTTTACCCGTGCATGTGCGGGACTATGTGACTGGAGACATCATTGTACAAGATACAGCACAGTGGCACACTTACATCTCACAAAGCTACTCAATTCTATAGATAGAAGACACACCCGTCTGTTGTCCAGCGCGTGGGATAGGAGAAAATGGGAAGAGGAGGAGTGTTGTCCAGCGTGTGCGAGAAAAGGGGAAGAGGAGGAGTGTTGTCCAGCGTGTGGGAGAAAGGGGAAGAGGAGGAGTGTTGTCCAGCGTGTGGGAGAACAGGGGAAGAGGAGGAGTGTTGTCCAGCGTGTGGGATAGGAGAAAGGGGAAGAGGAGGAGTGTTGTCCAGCGTGTGCAATAGGAGAACAGGGGAAGAGGAGGAGTGTTGTCCAGCGTGTGGGATAGGAGAACATGGGAAGAGGAGGAGTGTTGTCCAGCGTGTGGGACAAAAGGGGAAGAGGAGGAGTGTTGTCCAGCGTGTGGGACAAAAGGGGAAGAGGAGGAGTGTTGTCCAGCGTGTGCAATAGGAGAACAGGGGAAGAGGAGGAGTGTTGTCCAGCGTGTGGGATAGGAGAACATGGGAAGAGGAGGAGTGTTGTCCAGCGTGTGGGATAGGACAAAAGGGGAAGAGGAGGAGTGTTGTCCAGCGTGTGCAATAGGAGAACAGGGGAAGAGGAGGAGTGTTGTCCAGCGTGTGGGATAGGAGAACAGGGGAAGAGGAGGAGTGTTGTCCAGCGTGTGGGATAGGAGAACAGTGGAAGAGGAGGAGTGTTGTCGAGCGTGTGGGATAGGAGAACAGTGGAAGAGGAGGAGTGTTGTCCAGCGTGTGGGATAGGAGAACAGTGGAAGAGGAGGAGTGTTGTCGAGCGTGTGGGATAGGAGAAAAGGGCAAGAGGAGGAGTGTTGTCCAGCGTGTTTCATAGGACAAAAGGGGAAGAGGAGGATTGTTGTCCAGCGTGTGGGATAGGAGAAAGGGGAAGAGGAGGAGTGTTGTCCAGCGTGTGGGAGAACAGGGGAAGAGAAGGAGTGTTGTCCAGCGTGTGGGAGAACAGGGGAAGAGGAGGAGTGTTGTCCAGCGTGTGGGAGAACAGGGGAAGAGGAGGAGTGTTGTCCAGCGTGTGGGAGAACAGGGGAAGAGGAGGAGTGTTGTCCAGGGTGTGGGATAGGAGAACAGGGGAAGAGGAGGAGTGTTGTCCAGCGTGTGGGACAAAAGGGGAAGAGGAGGAGTGTTGTCCAGCGTGTGGGACAAAAGGGGAAGAGGAGGATTGTTGTCCAGCGTGTGGGATAGGAGAAAGGGGAAGAGGAGGAGTGTTGTCCAGCGTGTGGGAGAACAGGGGAAGAGGAGGAGTGTTGTCCAGCGTGTGGGAGAACAGGGGAAGAGGAGGAGTGTTGTCCAGCGTGTGGGATAGGAGAACAGGGGAAGAGGAGGAGTGTTGTCCAGCGTGTGGGACAAAAGGGGAAGAGGAGGAGTGTTGTCCAGCGTGTGTGATAGGAGAAAAGGGAAGAGGAGGAGTGTTGTCGAGCGTGTGGGATAGGAGAACAGGGGAAGAGGAGGAGTGTTGTCCAGCGTGTGGGACAAAAGGGGAAGAGGAGGAGTGTTGTCCAGCGTGTGGGATAGGACAAAAGGGGAAGAGGAGGAGTGTTGTCCAGCGTGTGGGATAGGACAAAAGGGGAAGAGGAGGAGTGTTGTCTAGCGTGTGCAATAGGAGAACAGGGGAAGAGGAGGAGTGTTGTCGAGCGTGTGGGATAGGAGAACAGGGGAAGAGAAGGAGTGTTGTCCAGCGTGTGGGAGAAAAGGGGAAGAGGAGGAGTGTTGTCCAGCGTGTGGGATAGGAGAACAGGGGAAGAAAAGGAGTGTTGTCCAGCGTGTGGGAGAAAAGGGGAAGAGGAGGAGTGTTGTCCAGCGTGTGGGATAGGAGAACAGGGGAAGAGGAGGAGTGTTGTCCAGCGTGTGGGAGAAAAGGGGAAGAGGAGGAGTGTTGTCCAGCGTGTGGGATAGGAGAACAGGGGAAGAGGAGGAGTGTTGTCCAGCGTGTGGGATAGGAGAACAGGGGAAGAGGAGGAGTGTTGTCCAGCGTGTGGGATAGGAGAACAGGGGAAGAGGAGGAGTGTTGTCGAGCGTGTGGGATAGGAGAAAAGGGCAAGAGGAGGAGTGTTGTCCAGCGTGTGGGATAGGAGAACAGGGGAAGAGAAGGAGTGTTATCCAGCGTGTGGGATAGGCGAACAGGGGAAGAGAAGGAGTGTTGTACAGCGTGTGGGAGAAAAGGGGAAGAGGAGGAGTGTTGTCCAGTGTGTGGGATAGGAGAACAAGGGAAGAGGAGGAGTGTTGTCCAGCGTGTGGGATAGGAGAACAGGGGAAGAGAAGGAGTGTTATCCAGCGTGTGGGATAGGAGAACAGGGGAAGAGGAGGAGTGTTGTCCAGCGTGTGGGATAGGAGAACAGGGGAAGAGGAGGAGTGTTGTCGAGCGTGTGGGATAGGAGAAAAGGGCAAGAGGAGGAGTGTTGTCCAGCGTGTGGGATAGGAGAACAGGGGAAGAGAAGGAGTGTTATCCAGCGTGTGGGATAGGAGAACAGGGGAAGAGAAGGAGTGTTGTACAGCGTGTGGGAGAAAAGGGGAAGAGGAGGAGTGTTGTCCAGCGTGTGGGAGAAAAGGGGAAGAGGAGGAGTGTTGTCCAGCGTGTGTGATAGGAGAACAGGGGAAGAGGAGGAGTGTTGTCCAGCGTGTGGAAGAAAAGGGGAAAAGGAGGAGTGTTGTCCAGCGTGTGGGATAGGAGAACAAGGGAAGAGGAGTGTTGTCCAGCGTGTGGGACAAAAGGGGAAGAGGAGGAGTGTTGTCCAGCGTGTGGGAGAAAGGGGGAAGAGGAGGAGTGTTGGGGAAGGGGGTGGTTAAGGGACGTACGTTCATTCTGAGCTTCAGAGATAAATAATTGTTTGTTTCCACGCCGCTACACATGATTTTTAAGCTTTAAAGAATGATTGGCAAAGTAGAAAATAGTAGTGGACATTCAAGGTTTGCGCTACATGTAGGTTCGGTTGTAAAGAGCTATCCCGAGTATCTTGGACTAACAGGGGCAAGTGCCATCACCCTCCTTCAGTGTTGTTTGATAACTGTGAGAAGATTCGGAGTTTCAGCTTCAGCTTTTTATTTATTTGTGCCTATGAGAAGATTAAAACCTGGGAACACGGGAAATACTAGAAGTAGAAGTTGGGTTTAGTGTAAAGTATTTTCAGCATTAAAAGTTTTAATGTCGGCTCTGTATGATGTGGTGTGGAATGGAACACACTGTTTCACAACCCGCGTATGTCTTTATTGGGCTGTTAGATGAGTGACTGTTTGGAAGTAGAGTTCGCAAAGAGGGGGGTGGGGTAAGGTGGGTACAATAGTCTTAACACCTTCAATGTCTGGGTAAACGTACAAGTTCATTTGTCATCAGGTGGGTCGCAGCATAATTGTTGGTACACACTAGCACAATGTGATAACCTGTTATACTAACACGTGTAGCACAATGTGATAAACTGTTATACTAAAACATATAACACAATGTGATAACCTGTTATACTAACACATATAGCACAATGTGATAACCTGTTATACTAACACATATAGCACAATGTGATAACCTGTTATACTAACACGTGTAGCACAATGTGATAACCTGTTAAACTAACACGTGCAGCACAATGTGATAACCTGTTATACTAACACATATAGCACAATGTGATAACCTGTTATACTAACACATATAGCACAATGTGATAACCTGTTACACTAACACATATAGCACAATGTGATAACCTGTTATACTAACACATATAGCACAATGTGATAACCTGTTACACTAACACATATAGCACAATGTGATAACCTGTTATACTAACACATATAGCACAATGTGATAACCTGTTAGACTAACACATATAGCACAATGTGATAACCTGTTACACTAACACATATAGCACAATGTGATAACCTGTTACACTAACACATATAACACAATGTGATAACCTGTTATACTAACACATATAGCACAATGTGATAACCTGTTATACTAACACATATAGCACAATGTGATAACCTGTTACACTAACACATATAGCACAATGTGATAACCTGTTATACTAACACATATAGCACAATGTGATAACCTGTTACACTATCACATATATCACAATGTGATAACCTGTTACACTAACACATATAGCACAATGTGATAACCTGTTATACTAACACATATAGAACAATGTGATAACCTGTTATACTAACACATATAGCACAATGTGATAACCTGTTATACTAACACATATAGCACAATGTGATAACCTGTAATACTAACACATATAGCACACTGTGATAACCTGTTATACTAACAGCCCAGTCTACTTCCCTGTTACTACGCATAGCGAGCTTACATAATGCATCACGACGTGTCAAGGCTAATCTAATATCCATGTTCAGCTAAGCTGCATCTCTTTCGCAAACAGAGATGGTTTTAACTGGCATGCACTGGCGAGCGATTTAAAAGACTAATTGAGTAAACTCTTCAACGCTAACAGCAACGGAGTTATTTTCAATAATTGCACTCCAATCAATCTGGGAAAGAAGATTATAGAGTTATTTTAAATGTAGTATTAATGTTGGTTGCACAAGAAATAGTGACGCAAGGAATACAATGATCGCTGTAGATTGCAGGTAGCACTTCAACATCTTTGACGTTAGTACTTAGAAGTTGGTCCTCAACAGGAACAAAAAGAAGCCATCAACATACCATGACAATTGACTTAAATCATGGATTCTTACTTTTGATCAAGCCAACAACATACGATGACAATTGACTTAAATCATGGATATTCACTTGTGATCAAGCCAACAACATACGATGACAAATGACTTAAATCATGGATTGTCACTTTTGATCAAGCCAACAACATACGATGACAAATGACTTAAATCATTGATTGTCACTTTTGATCAAGCCAACAACATACGATGACAAATGACTTAAATCATGGATTGTCACTGTTGATCAAGCCAAGAACATACGATGACAAATGACTTAAATCATGGATTGTCACTTTTGATCAAGCCAACAACATACGATGACACATGACTTAAATCATGGATTGTCACTTTTGATCAAGCCAACAACATACGATGACAAATGACTTCAATCATGGATTGCCACTTTTGTTCAAGCCAACAACATACGATGACAAATAACTTAAATCATGGATTGTCACTTTTGATCAAGCCAACAACATACGATGACAATGGACTTAAATCATGGATTGTCACTTTTGATCAAGCCAACAACGTACGATGACAATGGACTTAAATCATGGATTCTCACTGTTGATCAAAGTAGCGGTGATGCCACTCCTTGTTTTGCTCCCTTCTCACCCCCACACCCTGTCATTGCGTCATCTTGAAATTTGTTACGTCATATTCCGTCATTGATGACACGATCCTGTATTGGCCAGCACCTTGAGCAGCTCTTGAGCGATTAAACCAAGAAATAAAAATACATACAGCAGATGTGCATTGTAGGGAGAGGAAACTCTCCATAGTGACAGTGTCATGCTGTGTGTCATGCTGTGTGTCATGCTGTGTGTCATGCTTTGTGTCATGCTCTGTGTCATGCTCTGTGTCATGCTCTGTGTCATGCTCTGTGTCATGCTCTGTGTCATGTTCTGTGTCATGCTGTGTGTCATGCTCTGTGTCATGCTCTGTGTCATGCTCTGCAACCATCACTTTTTGGTGCAAAATATGCCCCCATTTTAGACATCTAGCCGTGTCAGTCAGATAATATTCTACTTTTTTTTCTTTTGCCGGCTGCAAGCCACATAATCAACCATTCAAGTTTCAACCAGTTTGAAAAAAAAATAACCATTTATTGTTTTAAACAAAATCAATGTGTATCAATAGATAGGGAATATTTGACATCAATGAACATCCCTCCACCAACCATTAACACATGTCTCCTCACCCCACCCCTCACACACACACACACATCACACCACACCACCAGCAGTTGTAGTGGGTTGTTGGCCTGTAATATTGACAAGTATAAAACGTACCTGCTGTTGTCATGGTATTGTGCCGTGTGCAAAATATTGTGATTAAAACAGGTATTTAAAAAATAGACATGGAAACTATAACAAGGACTGCTTTATCGTTGTACGTTCCAGCTGTGTAGCCTTCCATATCGACCCCCCAAAACAGTTTATACCTAAAGTCCGCAACAAAGTGGTAGTAGCACATCATGTTTTATGAAATGACATTCCTGCCTTGCTGTTTGTATTGCTTACACTGGTGCAGATGGAAGCACACCCACACACACACACACACCCACACACACACACACACTTCAGTGACTTCCTATTGAAATAGATATCCCTACAGGGTTATTAACAGCGCACGCTAAGCTGGTGTAGATGTAGAGTATGATCATCGGGACGTTTAAAGTCTGTGTTATGGAATATATTATGTGCACTGACTTTGGATCCCATATATTCTATCCCGTAACTGGAAGGTAGTTGAGGCACCACAGATGATCATTTAACCAGCGTACTCTATCTTTCTCTGTCCTCAGCAACCCCCATGGCTTCGCTCAGTATCAAGGAAGGCCATTCTCGAATGTTGTCCTCCCACCTCGTTTTCGGTCTCCCTCTTCTTCTTTCTTCTTGCGCCGCACCTTGCAGGATGGTCTTTGCAAAACCTGATGCTCTGGTGACGTGGCCATGCCAGCGGAGTTTCCGTTTCTTCACCACTGTGAGCTACATGCTACATTGGTTTGTTCGATGGCTTATGTGGTGGTTTGTAGGACTTCGTCGTTGGTGATGTGCTGGGTATAACAAACGCCCAGAAGTCTTCTGTGGCATCCTATCTCCATGCTTTGTATTATTCGTTGTAGATCTGCTGTGAGGGTCCATGTTTCGCAAGCGTATAGGAAGATGGATATGACAAGGGAGTGCAGCAGCCTTACCTTGGAGAGTAAACTGATGGTCCTGTCTTTTCAAATAAGCTTCAACCTTGTGAAGGCAGCAGTTGTTTGTGCGATCCTGGATAAGACTTCTTGTCGGGACCCATTGTCTAAATATTTGAATCTATGCACTGTGTTGAGGAATTGGCCTGGGACTTTGATGTCCGAGTTGATGCCTTTGATGTTGTTGGCCATCATTTTGGTCACATCTGCACTTATTTTCATTCTAAAGGCTCTGGAGGTAATAGCAAGCCTTTATACCAGCTGTTCAAGTTCTTGTTCCTCTCCAGGCTATCCCTCAATGTCATCCGCAAAACGGAGGTTGGAGATTGCTCTACCTCCTATGCTGACCGTGACTTCTCCATATGCAAGGGCATATGACATGATACGCTCTAGGGAGATGTTGAAAAGTGTTGAAGTGAGTAGGCATCCTTGACGCACACCGATTGTTGTTCTGAACCAATTCTCGATGGCGCTGTTGTGAAGGACTGCACTAGTAGCCTTGCCATACAGGCTTTTAATGACTTCCATAATGTTAGGGCTGATGTTGTACACTATCATGGTTGCCCACAGAGCTGCATGCCAGGCTCGGTCAAAGGCTTTCTCGAAGTCTACAAACACATGATATTGATGTTGTTAGTGCTATAGGTATTTCTTGCAGATTATGTTGAGGTTGAAAATCTGTTCAGTGGTACTTCGCCCTGCCCTGAATCCTTCTTGCTCTTCAGCTATGATTTGTTCAGATTGGTGTTTCAACCTGTTGAATATAATTTTCTGGAGGACCTTGCTGGTTATGGCTGATAAGGCTGATTACTGCGGTAATTTTCACACTCCTGAAGGCTATTCTTTTTGGGAAGAGTAATGAAAAGCGACTGGGTCCATGGTATAGGCCACTCCCCACTCTGCCATATTGTGTTACAGATAAAGGTGAGGGCGTCAATCATCGCTTCTCATACTGCTTCAAGCAATTCTGCAGGTATGTTTTCCACTCCCGCTGACTTCCTATTCTTTAGCCATTGCACTGATGCCTCAACTTCTTCTAGGAGAATTGGGAGGATTTTTTTTTTCTTCTTCTGTGTTCTGGGGACATGCTAGAACTGATGGGTTTGGTGTGTGGTTGAAAAGGTCAGAGCAGTACTGTGTCCATCTATCCAAGACATCTTGTTCTTCTGTACGGCATATGCCAGAAGTGTTTGGGTCGTAGAGACCTTGGGCATTTGCCAGCCGCTTCAAAGTCTGGTAGGCCTTCTTGCTGTTGTTCTCGTTCAGACTGTTCTCTATTTTCTGGCCTTGATCTTCTATCCAGTTTTCCTTTAATGTGTGCATGTCTTTTTGGATGCCAATGGTGATTTTTCAGTAGGCATCAGCTCCGTTTGAGGTGTTCTCTTTTTCATCTCTCTTCGTTTATCAAACAGGTCCAAAGGTTCAGGCTTTATCCACGGTTTCTTCTTTGGGCGGTGATTGCCAAGGATCTCAATGGCGGCCTCTGTCACAGCTTAGTTTATGGTGATGGTCATGGTGTTGACATCTACTTCAGCAGTTCCAACATGAGCAGTGGTGAAAATTGCCCTCTTTAAGATAGAACCTTGGTTTACTTTCTCATTCTTATCTGAAGTAGTGGATTTCAGACTACTACTACTACTACTACTACTACTACTACTACTACTACTACTGCTACTGCTACTACTACTATTACTACTACTACTACTGCTACTACTACTACTACTACTACTACTACTACTACTACTACTACTACTACTACCAACACCACTACAAATAGTAATAATAATAACAGCAACAATATACTGATTTATATAGCGTATATATCTCACATTACGCGGCAGATTATTTATATACCGCACATATCTCACGTTACCTGGTGATTCTTGACGCAATTCACACACACACACACACACATACACACACACGCACACACACACACACACACACACATACAGGAGTTGACCCCGTTAAGCGGTCTTTAACAATTTTCCATCATTACGCTGCCGGTATATATCTGGCTACCGAACAGCTCTATGAACTCCAAATTATTCCAAATTATGGAATTTGCTTCGTTTTTGCATTCTAAGAGCTGTGGTATAGAAATTATTTCTCTAAAGCAACAAACATGGAAGTGTGATTTCTTACCATCATTGTGCAGCCATTGTGTGTGACCTCTTTGGCACTAACATTATGTGGTCATTGTGTGTAAGCTCATCTGTATCAACATTATGTGGTCATTGTGTGTAAGCTCATCCGTATCAACATTATGTGGTCATTGTGTGTAAACTCATGTGTACCATCATTATATGATCATTTTGTGTATGCTCATTTGTACTAACTTTATGCGGTCATTGTGTACCATCATTAAGTAGTCATGGTGTGTAAACTCTTATGTACCATCATTATGTAGTCATTGTTGGTAAGCTCATCTGTACCATTATTGTGTAGTTAATTTGTGTAAACTCTTATGCATTATTACCAGGCGGTCTGCAGGTGTACCATCATACTTATAAAGATGTTACATTCTAAAATCACATAATTTGTAAACTGATTTCAAATACATTGAATTGAAATCTTCAAAAAGACTTTATTGTAAATCTTTAGTGGATTTTAGTTAACTAGCAGTAGAACATGTTAAAGACATTTGTATTATGATGCTGAGAATATGAATAAACTTTTCTTGACTCACTATGAAAACTGCTTTGAAGTTTGATGCAGAATGTGCTTTAATAAAACTTATGTAATCGTAACTGAGTTGAGCAACAGAATGAGAAAAAGATAGAGAAAAAGAAAACACAAATCGGTCAAATGGCTTCAGTATAAATGTATTAAAACTGTAATACATATTTTAATGTTCAAACAACTGGTAGCGTGCAGTACTATGGACAAGACATAAACATGTGTGGTTTGCAGACAGTGGCAATGGGTGAGCTGGCATCTCAAATATAGAAAATCACACTGGTTTTGCTTGCTTGATTGATTGATTAATTGTTGCTTTAGGTCCAGCGGACTCTTCCGAGCCAAATCAGGACCGGACAACCCCCGATCCGCATAAAAGATCTGCTGAAACACCCCTAGTGAGAAAACTGAATGCCCTCCACAGGCCAGTCACTTTACAATAAAGACATCCCACGCAGGGGACGGCTGAGGCTTTACCCCAACTACTCGAACCCCCGGTTACAAAAACTAAATAGAATACAAACATCATTATAAATCATCAACAAAACATACATATAAAATGCCTACAGTGCTAAATAATAACATCATAGGAAGCCCCAGTGACCACCCGGCAGAAAGCGTCCAATACTCCCAAGCTGATCCAACGGACCTCATACACAAACAAGGAGTCTTGTCCAGGAAGAGTTTTCAAGAAAAAAGGTAGGTCATTGATCTAGCTCAGAAGAAGATAGTATAGCAGAGTGATAGGACAGAATGATTGATTGATAGTTGCTTTAGGTCCAGCGGACTCTTCCGAGCCAAATCAGGACCGGACAACCCCCGATCCGCATAAAAGATCTGCTGAAACAACCCTAGTGGGAAAATTGAATGCCCTCCACCGGCCAGTCACATTACAATAAAGACAGTCCCCTATACGCTACTGTGTCCGGGGACGGTAATCTACCCACTGAACTGAACTGAACGCTGAGGCTATACTCTTAATTTATCGAACCCCCGTTTACAAAATTGGAATAAAAATATGATAAAATATTAAAACAAAACACATACATATAAAATGCCTACATTGCTAAATAATATCATAGAAATCCCTAGTGTCCATTTGGCAGAGAGCGTCCAATATCCCCAAGCTGACCCAATACACAAACGAGGAGTTTTGGGAGAGTTTTCAAGAAAAAAGGTAGATGACTGGTCTAGCGAAGAAGATAGTAGAGCTAGCTATAGAACAGAGTATGAATACGAAAACAACAAAGAAGAAAGACTGCTACAGTGGGAATTTAAACTACAGCACTACATTTTCAGAAAGTGAGGATGCTATTCATACAGAAACCCCCGGTCACTCCACGGTGGTGTTACTTCCAACACACAAAAAATAAAAAAAAATAATCAGTCAACTAACAAGAAAATGTAACAAAAAATGTGTTTTTTTTTAATTTAAAAAAGCACATATTTAACAACAAAAAACAAAAACAAAAAAGTGGGGAAAAAACCTACAACAACACTTATTAAAAAACATAAAAATCAATAAATTGCACATTTTGCAGACATCTTTACATACGCACGGAACGCACATTCATCACTCAGACATGCAAAGTCACTATTAGAAGATGGAAAGGGAATCTAATTTTAATTTTGAAATGTTTAGATTGACTGCATCCAATATTTTTATTGAAGGGAGCGAGGAAACCAGAGTACCCAGAGAAAACCAACAGTGACCTGAAAAGCCTCGTACCTAAAAGTCGCACAAGTTCATCCCTTGATATTTGATATTCGAGCTTCGATATTTTTATTTACACTGCCCAAGCACGAACATCGACATAAGAGATTCGGCTATTAATTTGCATAAATTCGTGTAACATAAAATTAATATGGGTGCTTGGGCTGTGTCAATAACGAATGGTGGTTTAATTGAATGAATGATTACAAGTACATCAATGTCTTATCAATTTCCTGAAAACCTGTAGCAGACTACTTAGTAAACAGGGCAACATACAAACCATTATTTCAAAGTGCTGCAGTCACACAGAGCTGTGCACGGTATCTACTATGATTGCTAAAGGATGCTCTAAAATAAAATAGAAAGATCATTCAAACACTGAACCATTTCACTATAAGTATTTAGGGCACTGTTCGGGATGCATCTTTGCAGACAATAGGACAGAGCTGCTCAAAGTGCTGGCCGATACAGGATCTAGCCAAAGCGGCCCAAGGCGCCAACCTGCAACCTCTGGGCGCATAGTCTGATGCTCAACCTGCAACCTCTGGACATATAGTCTGACTCTCAAACGACTGAGCACAATCCTGGGCGATGAGGTATTGGACCTAGTTGAGTGCAAAGTGTATTTGGGTAGCTGGCACTCGCCCAGCTAGAACATGAGCGTCAAGATCTTTAAAGTCCGTGCAATGGAATGCATGCATGCAAACTTGATCTCAGTTTATACTCTCATCTGAAATACTAAAAGAAATGTTATCCTTTCCAATTGCCCACTGCATGCTTACCTAAACTAAACACTTCAAAATATAATCGATTTTTTTCACGCGCACCCAACTGTCTTAATTATGTTCATGGCATTGTACATGTGCCCTTGACCCATCCAGCTCACACGAAATCTCTATTACCAATCATACTTGGCACTCACCCTAAGACAAGCATACATTTAATTTTGATCTTTAACGATTCTTACATCTCATGAAAACTGACAGTGGACACATCAAAATATTGATTACACCTCATCAATAAAGATCATGCATAGTCCATTTCGCCATTTCCATTTGTTTGGTCACTGCTCCCTCTAAACATGACTCAGCACACTATTCAATTTCAACAAGTTAGATTGTCAGAATTTTTTAGCAACAATTTATTCACGGACTAGAGAAAGCAGTACCAGCACAATTTGTGTCCCCAACGATTCATGCTTTCAGTCACATACTGTCCTGTACAACGAGACGGAAATACTGTAGAATTACAGAAGGAAAGAACACTGAACGTTTACATTACATTACATAATTGTTGCTTTAGGTCCAGCGGACTCTTCTGAGCCAAATCAGGACCGGACAACCCCCAATCCGCATAAAAAAAGATCTGCTGAAACAACCCTAGTGGGAAAACTGAATGCCCCCCCACCAGCCCGTCACTTTACAATAAAGACATCCCACGCAGGGGACGGCTGAGGCTTCACCCCAACTTATCGAACCCCCGTTTACAAAAACAAAATAGAATACAAACATCATTATAAATTATCAACAAAAAACATACATATAACATGCCTACATTGCTAAATACTAACATCATAGGAAGCCCTAGTGACCACCCGGCAGAAAGCGTCCAACACTCCCAAGCTGATCCAACAGACCTCATACACAAACAAGGAGTCTTGTCCAGGAAGAGTTTTCAAGAAAAAAGGTAGGTCATTGATCTAGCGAAGAAGAAGATAGTATAGCAGAGTGATAGGACAGAGCAGGAAAGGGAAAGAGTAAATGAGGAAGACAGCGACAGTGGGAATTTAAAGCACTAAATTTCCAGAAAGTGGGGATACTATTTATACTGAAACCCCCGGCACCCCAAACAAGGAGTCTTGTCCCGGAAGAGTTTTCAAGAAAAAAGGTAGGAGACTGATCTAGCGAAGAAGACGATAGTATAGCAGATTGATAGAACAGAGCATTACATTACATTACATTACATTACATTACATTACATGATTATTGTTTTAGGTCCAGCGGACTCTTCCGAGCCAAAATCAGGACCGGACAACCCCTACCAATATCATGTAATGTGGACAAAAATGTTGGTCATTAGACAGAGACACTTAAATCCCAGCAAAGGTACAGAAAAACTATCATTATCAATAATGTTGTGCAACTGATTTTTCTGTACCTTTGCTGGGATCCAAGTGTCTCTGTCTAATGACCAACATTTTTGTCCACGTTACATGGTATTGGTGTTACACTCTGTTTGATGATGGTGTTTTCTATCAGTATCTGATTCAGCCCCGATGCTTGAATTCCTGATAGTTGTGTAACTCAGATTCGTTTATTCACACAGCCCGTCCAAACAGCATACAATTCACAAAGTCGACGTATGAAGTTTTCCACTTTTATTCAGCACACATCAACAGCTGCATACAATTCTCAATTCAACTCAACAACTTTCACAGCAACTTTCCAAATCACTATCAACAACTTTACTGTCCCTCAACAGCAATTCGGCACACGATTAAATAACCTCTCTCTTTTCTGGAACAATTGGGTACAATGTAGAAATGACGCACTGCCACCAATCGAATAAAAGATCGTCATCACTGACTTACGTCAATACATATTTTTATATCTTCCAGAACGACCTCTTGCTTCTACATGTATCAGGAAATTTCTATCAAGAGTAAACACGCATATCCAGAAGATTCTCAAATAATATCGACTAACGCAAATTATCAACGTTATACAAAGCCTCTCCTAACAACAATGCAAACTCAAATCAAAGGTAAATAAACACCATTATTGAATACTTTGCAAAACGAAACGATTAGATCTATCGTGCGCGCTTCCGACATACTTTCGTTCACGTTTCAACGTAACATAACCCCCCACTCAAGAAGAAATTTACCCAATTTCTTTCAACAACGTTGAAACGTAATGCACAAACAAAGCACAGAATTAAAACTTACTTCAGTCTGTCCGAACACTGTCAATGTTCTCAGTTCATTCACACAGAGTCAATGGTTTTTATCTTCAAGTCTTTCTGGATACAGTCAATGTTCTTTCATTCGCAAGGAAACGACGCCCTCGTCAGTTGCGGTCGTCATCGGCCCAGGGTCAAAGACGACGATCACGTGGGCTTCCCTGGAATCAGTGCGTCCTCCGTTGTCTCCTTCTTCCATCGGATGTCCGACGCAGTCGACGTTGTCGGCTCCCAGGATGCATTCGCTGGGTCTCACGGTCAAGTTGGCTTCTGCGGGACGGTGGAACAGCTCCCTCAAGGTCTGCAGATGCTCCTTCCAGGTCTGGGTGTGAACTTCATGTTCGACCAAAGTCGTAGAGCCAGGGACATCGCTGAAGTTGTGGGGAAACTCGCCCATAAGGTCCTTGAGCTCCATCTTTTGACCTTCCGTCAAGCTTGGTCCTAGCTTAACGTCATCGATGCCTTCTCTGCTGTGGAAGTCTCCCAGTTCCAACAGTTCTTCGCTGTCAAAGCTGTCGTCGGTCACAGCTACTGTGGCTGCGTGCACAGTCTCTGATGGCCTTTCCACGTACAGCTTAAGGAGGTTGGCGTGGTATATCTTGGAATGCTGGCCGACCTTCACCTTGTAGTCGTTGATTCCCACCACGGTCTCCACTTCGTACGGGCCTTTCCACTGCATCAGCAGCTTATTATGATCAGTAGGTAGCAGCACCAGCACTTTGTTGCCAGGTTTAAACTTCCTGTTCACAGCCCTACGGTCATAGTAGTGCTTTCCACAGTCCTGGGACTTCTTCAGGTTTTCTCTGGCTATCTCGAGAGTCTGCTCCAGCTTCTCTCGTAGCTCAAACACGTACTGGTAACTGTTCTTCACCTCTGGGGTGTCCACTTCCTTCGTCCACAGTTCTTTCAGGATGTGCATCGGCCCTCGGATGGTTCTTCCGTACAGCAGCTCGAACGGAGAAAAGCCGGTGGACTCCTGCGGTACTTCTCTGTAGGCGAAAAGTAAGGCGTTGATATAGCGATGCCATTGTCTGGGCTGCTCGCTGCACAGTTTCTTCAGGGTGGACTTCAGCGTAGCATTGAACTTCTCGACAAGCCCGTTGCACATCGGATGGTAGGGTGTCGTAGTCAAATGCCGGATGCTCAGCAGTCTGTTGACCTCCTTCATACAGTCAGAGACGAACTGTGTCCCGAGGTCTGTCAGAATTTCTTCAGGCACTCCAAGTCTACTGAACATGTCCACCAGTGCCTCTGCTACAGTTTCAGTGTCAATCTTCTTCAGCGGCACTGCTTCTGGGTACCGAGTCGCATAGTCCACTAAAGTCAGTACCCACCGATGACCTTCTTCACTCGGAGGTCTTATTTCGCCGATTAAGTCTAAGGCCACCCTCTTGAAAGGTCGGTCGATCAGAGGCATTCTCTGCATAGGCACTTTCGGGACCCTTCCTCGAGGTATGGTCTTCTGGCAAATGTCACATGATCGGCAGAAACGGCTGACGTCCGCATGAAGTCCTGGCCAGTAGAACACCGCCTGGATTCTATCCGACGTCTTCTTGATACCCAGGTGACCTCCCATGATTGAGTCATGCGCTACTTCCATCACCTGGCGCCTTAGGGGTAACGGTACCAAGACTTGACGTAGTGGTTTACCTCCGTTGACCCTCGGGTGCTGGAAGATTCTGTACAGGATCTTGGCCTTCACCTCGAAATAGACCGTACCACTGCCTTTGGTCACGTGGTCTTGGCGGTTCCTGTACTTGTTTAAAGTACTATCAGCTTCCTGGAGCTGGATCAGCTTATCTCTGTCCACGATGGCAGCTTTAGAGTTGTCGGCGACCTTCAGTGGCGTAGACGTCTTGTCTCTCTTGGCCTGGGCCCTGGTATTAACAGCACCGACGATCTCTGGTCGGCAGGGCTGAGCCGGAGTAACCACATTGTCCCGTAGCAGCTCTGTAAGGTTTCCATCGGGAAATGGCAATGGATCCTCCTCCACAACTTCGACGCGTTGGGTTGAGGCAGGACTCCACTCTGGATCGGGGTTGTCGGGTCGTCTCGCGCCGTCGATATTCCCGATCATCAAATCATACAGCGGCTTCTTCAGGCAAACCGCTTCGACTTCGCCTATGTAGAAAGGGGTGTTGACATGAATTTTTGCAACTGGCGCTTTCACACATTTGCTGTCGGCCATGAGTGTCCATTTAGAATCGCCAGTGAACTGTTCTTTAGCGATTAGGTCTTCTCTGACGATGACCCCACTGCAGCCAGAGTCTCTTAGAACAGTCACTTCATGATTTCCGACGCGTCCCTTGGAAACAGGCATGTTCTGGACGGTCACAGCTGCGCTGGCGACGACGGGGATGGATTTTCCGTTGGCAAGGAGAAGTTGGCCATCAGTCATGCACTCTTGCACGTCCGCAGGGGTAGCTGTGCGCTTGGTCTCACTCGGAAGAATGACGCTCCCGCCGCACACTTGATGGTCAGATCTACTGTTTTGCCGTTGATTGGAGAACCGCCTCTGCCGGTTGCCCGCCGCTGCATTGTCCGTACTGCTCCGCTGTCCGCTATTTCTGCTTTGAGGGCAGCTGGCAGCTCTGTGGTCTGTAGCGTTGCAGATAAAACAGCCTCTTGAGTGCCCTTCCCTGGGAGGAGGCGTGGAGTCCGTCTGTCTCTGGCTCGTCTGGCTCCCTTGGACCTGGTTCCCATGGTTTGCAGTCTTCTGAAAATGTTTCGTCGCGCTGGGTAGCCCCAGGGTTTTCCCATGAGCGATGAGATATCTTTCAGCAGCCTCAGTCACATCTTTAAGCGTCTGCAGCTTTTGTTCTTCTAAGTAGGTCGCTAGGTCCTTGTGACAGGCATTGAGAAATTGTTCTTTCACAATCAGGTCATGGAGACTGTCGTAAGACTTCATTTCGCCTGATAACTCCACCCACTTGTGTAGATATGACGACAGGCGCTCCACAAACTGCTTTGGCGTCTCGTCTGACTTAGGCCGGCATTCACGGAAGCGTTTACGGTAGCCCTTTTCTGTAAAGTTGTAGCACTGCAACAGGGCCTCTTTCAAGACGTCGTAGTTTTTGGCGTCATCGTTCGACAGTCTGGTGTAAACTTCGAGAGCTTGCCCCGTCAGAAGTGCACTCAGTCGAATCGCCCAGTCTCGAGGTTGCCAATTGGAGCTTTCGGCGAACCTTTCGAATCTCGCCAGATAGCTGTCGATCTGGTCCTTCCCGTCGACGAAAGCTGGCAATTTTGGAGCCGTATGGTCGTTGGTGACTTGTGGCGCATGCTGATTGTTCTGGATACGCGCCAACTCTAGCTGGTACTGACGATCTCTTTCTTGCTGCTGCTGTTCAATTTCCAGACGCTTCAGTTCAAATTCTCTGTCTTCACGACGTCGCTGCTCCTCTATTTCTCTTTCTTCGCGACGTCGTTGCTCTTCTTTTTCTTGACGCAGCTCTTCTAGTTCTCTTTCTTCACGGCGACGCTGCTCTTCTAGTTCTCTTTCTTCACGGCGACGCTGCTCTTCTAGTTCTCGTTCTTGTATTCTCTCCTGGGACTTGACGTACTCCGTCAACTGTTTCCCTTTTAGATTCAGTTGAATCCCTTTCTGCCAGAAGTCAGCCATCTTGATGCTTCTGGAAAGTTCTTTTTCTAGAAAGTTCTTGACTGTGCTGCACCCTTCTAGACTGTTCTAGAACAGCACGCTTTCTGCAGTAGCGCTGATGCTTGTCACTAGTCGCCTTCGCTGACGCAGGCCCCGCTGTCCTCGTCGTATGCGACGCTGCACCACGCTGGTGTTGATGTACACGCTCCTGTGCTGAAGTAGACGCGACGTCCGCTCGCCGCTCTCTCTAATACTGGCGATGTAGCTCCGAGACTGTCCCTCGACGTAGTCTTACGGCAGCAACGTAGTCCCGATCTGTTGTTCGCTCACGAAGCAACTCTTCAGCGACTACTCGCCCTTGCAGTCAACCCGAACCTATCGGTGATGTAGTCCCAGTATGTTGGCCCCTCTCGACGCAACTCGTTGGCGGCTACCCTCGATGACTGCCTCTCGTAACGTTGACTCGCTTGTTGTAGCAGTTGAACCCTTGGCTATGGCGTGAATCGCGGCTTGACCCCCAAAATGTTACACTCTGTTTGATGATGGTGTTTTCTATCAGTATCTGATTCAGCCCCGATGCTTGAATTCCTGATAGTTGTGTAACTCAGATTCGTTTATTCACACAGCCCGTCCAAACAGCATACAATTCACAAAGTCGACGTATGAAGTTTTCCACTTTTATTCAGCACACATCAACAGCTGCATACAATTCTCAATTCAACTCAACAACTTTCACAGCAACTTTCCAAATCACTATCAACAACTTTACTGTCCCTCAACAGCAATTCGGCACACGATTAAATAACCTCTCTCTTTTCTGGAACAATTGGGTACAATGTAGAAATGACGCACTGCCACCAATCGAATAAAAGATCGTCATCACTGACTTACGTCAATACATATTTTTATATCTTCCAGAACGACCTCTTGCTTCTACATGTATCAGGAAATTTCTATCAAGAGTAAACACGCATATCCAGAAGATTCTCAAATAATATCGACTAACGCAAATTATCAACGTTATACAAAGCCTCTCCTAACAACAATGCAAACTCAAATCAAAAGTAAATAAACACCATTATTGAATACTTTGCAAAACGAAACGATTAGATCTATCGTGCGCGCTTCCGACATACTTTCGTTCACGTTTCAACGTAACAATTGGTATTGCTTACTATCCAAAAATCCTATTTGAATCAATTATAAAAAATATTCACATTATAATATTTAATAAAAAACAACAAGAAAAAAATGCATGCGCACAAGCACACACATCACTTACGTGCAAGCACACCAATCACCCAGTTACATGCATATGAGAGCTAGTAGGCCTATGTCTCCACCAATCACCCAGTTACATGCATCAGAGCTTGTGGGCCTATGTCTCCACCAATCACCCAGTTACATGCATCAGAGCTAGTGGGCCTATGTCTCCAGCAATCACCCAGTTATAAGCATATCAGAGCTAGTGGGCTTATGTCTCCACAACCTCCCCGGTTGGTCATGATAAAAGTAAATAAAAACGAATACTTTTCCATGTACAAACTGTTTTTTCCTTGCCACTAGTTGTATTCTAACATTCTTTATACTTCTCAATAGCTAAGGTAAAAATAATGAGTCTGAATCAGGACTGTAGAAATATCTACAGTTGGCAGGTAGAGGTGGTGGGGACGCAGGCCTACTAACTCTGCTACACAGTGTGATCGAACACCACATAAATGAGGAATGTACATGTCCATGGTATTCTCTCTCACCTCTCTTCACTCCAAAGCCAATAAAGTTTCTGAATTTTCCTTTCTTGCCAAGGTCGACAAACAAGTCGAAGGAAAGTGAAAGTGTTTGCTCGAACATTTCAACTTGCAAACACAATTTAGGCTGCTTGACCGTTTCTACCGGCACAGTTCTGCAGTTCAAAATATAGTTCTCAGTTTCACAAACCTAAAAAATAGTAGGGATCTTTCACACATACCACTTGATGCTACATGGGTCATTTTTGGTGCCATTCATATACAGGCAATTGCCTTGGTCACAGAATTTTCAGTAATTGGTTTCAAACGACGTTCTACATTACATTACAAATTGTTCCACAAAACCACGCTGTCATCAAAGGTTGTCTACACAGTGCATACACGCAGCCATTTAGTGCATGAAGTCTTTACCAGTGAAAAGGTTTAGTGTACTTAAAACATGAGGAATCACAACATCACACTATTTTTGGAGAGCTGCAATGGAGCAGTAGTCTCAAAAATCCAGAGTTTGGCATCTAGAAGTTTCTGAAGCAGTGCAGGTGTGACTGAAAAGAATCGAGTCCCTCATACACAGAGTTTGTACACAGTGTTTTTATCTAGCTGCGTTAGCTGTTGCTGTGGCCCGATTTCTTACAAAATCTTTGATGTTTTTCCAAGTTATGTGCCTGAGAACAGGTTCTTTTTGAAGGCAGTCTTCTATAACAGCTTTACCAGGTAAGGTGTGGGGGTGAATGTAGCGACCCAACTGTCGATAACAAGCTGCTACTTCCTCTTTACTCCATGGACGCCTGGCTGGATGCTCTGCAGAAAAACCCAAATGTTACTTCAGGGGCGTCGCACACGGGGGGGAGGGGGGGGAGGCAGGGGGGGCACCGGCTCCCCCCCCCCCCCCCCCCCCCATAATAATTGGCCAAAAAAAAAAAAAAGAAAGAGAGAGAGAAAGAAGAAAAGAAGAAGAAGAAGAAGAAGAAGAAGAAGAAGATTTCAATCGATAGAGGAAGGCAGGAAGAATCAATAATTAAAAAAATCACCATATTTTTAAACCGTAGTGTAAAGGGCTAACGTACGAAATAATATTACAATAATCTATTAGCATGTGCCGGTGTTTCACAACAAAATATTTCGTGGCGCTAACGCAATCACCGGGCAGCAGAGCTGGCTTTCGCTGTTTGAAAGAAGTGTCATTTCATCACGCAAAGAGCAAAATTAACAAAACAATGGAATCGTCTGTTTTCCAGGTTTGTTGATATCAATTATTTACTTTAGTCTGTAAAATGAGTAAGGCAAGGGTGAATGTGCAAGTGTCAATAAATAGTTGAGGTGCGCGATATTTTTTAATTTAGATTTAGTTTGTTGATAGGCCTACACGTGCACGTACTTTGATCGCAAAAGGGGAAAAAAAGGACCCGTTCGCTTTTCTGGGAACAGATAACGTGGGCTTGACTGCTTTGATTATTACACCACCACCCCCACACCCCACCCCCCATTATAGGTTTCACTTGGTTTGTTTGTTTGTTTGTTTTGTTTGTTTATGTGTCCGCGAATAGATCTCCGATGTTTGTGGACTGAACTAGCTGAGATTTTGTTCATGGACTACTAGTAAGATCATCTGTGATCACCAAGACAAAAGGCACTCAGACAGACAGTATTTTGCTTTAGAGAAACTGCGAGTAATATACGCCCTAGTAAAACAAATTGATCAATTGACTGATTTTCTGAAACTGGAACGAACGAACGAAAAACGATGCTTAACGTCCTATTGCATGAGCGTTAAGGACAATAAAATTGGGCTAAAAAGCCCTCATCATACATATTTACCAGACCATTTGGTCTGGCTCGTTTGGTCATTATATGTATGCAATATGCAAAACGAGTTGTGATTTATAGAGAAGACACAATTTCAACCTAGATGATCTTGCGGCAGGTAATTAATGTTCGTGTTTCCTGGTTTTAATCATTATCACATATCGCTAATCATGTATTTGTAGTTTCTGGAAATGAATCTTGTATTTTCAGTAAAGAAGAACATAAATAATTAAATGTTTTTACTCTCAGTCTTTCAGTTGGATGAAGGTACGAGGATATATTACAGGGTGCGTCCCGCTTGTCAGCCCCCACCCCCCCCCCCCACCTCCCCGTCGACAGGGTTGCCCCCCCAATATTTTGGACCGTGCGACGCCCCTGTACTTGTTTACTATATAAAGCCCAACTGTGGTAATATTTTACAACCGACCGTAATTAGTAAATTGTGTGGGGTGGGAGGAAGAAAATAGGGAGGATGTGTGGGGGTGAAAGAGGGTGTCCACTAGGGATAAATCCATAGCTTCAAGAGTTTTTAAGATATAATGTGGAGATATTTCGAAGCACAATCAACAGGTTTTCTACTTTCTAGGTGCAGCCAATGAAAGTGTCGGATAATTAATTATATTTACTAGTTTAGATGTGAATATCAATATAACATTTTCCAAGTATTTAGCAGTCAGGTGAAACTTTTTATTTATTGCAACAATGTGACAATGTTACGGATATAAAATTAAATGCTTTACTGTCATAAGCAAGCAGAATTCTAAAAAAAACAAAAACTAAGTGGTCGGTGTTGTATACCCGTCCTGTACTGTGCAGTCAATAAATGCTTGATACGGTCTAACAACCCCTGTTTTTAACTGACAGTACGAGTTCATTACAGCCACCTTAATAAACTGCACGGTCTCTTTGTTAATAAAGAGAGAGACAGAGAGAGAGACAGAGAGAGAGAGACAGAGAGAGAGAGAGAGAGAGAGAGAGACATATAGAGAGAGACACAGAGAGAGAGAGAGAGAGAGAGAGGGGGGGGAAGGGAAAGGCAAAAAAACCCTAAAATCAACTTTATTAAATGTCCGATACATTATGGCGAAGTTAGTAGATAATTTTGGAGAAAATAAAAATAAATATAACATAGTGTCAACCACAAACACTATCCTTTGTACCCAGGCTTCTGTAATTTGTTAATTTCTAACCTTCAAGCTGAATTATATTTTTCAATTTCGTATTTTATTTTTAGATATTTGTTAAATGCAGAATTTTCCATCGTTAAGTCAGCTAAAGATCACATCCGGTACATTCACCAACATTTAGATCTCGGCATGTGTATGCTGTTTTTGTACAGTAGTTAACTGTCACTATGTGGCAGTGTTAGCTTAATGCAGTTGCCAACACTATGCGGAGATTGTGGTCAGTGACCTTAATCAGTTTCAAGTTCATGCAAGTATGGACACTTATGTACAAAGTAACACTATCATAATAATATAAATAAATGTAAAAGTCAGAAATATTAACTAATAAAGAACTTTCTGGATTCAAATTTTAAATATACTTACTTTCTGATTGCTTTCCAGGCGAATTGTAAACTTCAGAATTTCCAGAACATTCTAAAAAAGAAAAAAATCCATAAGTACTCAATGACTGTCAAATTAATGACTGACAAATGTGGCAGTGTTAGCTTAACACAGTTTCTTACAAACACTATATGGACATTGTGGTCAGTAACCATATACTACTATTGTTTATTTATTTATTTACATATTTACATCTGACAATGTTGTTCATACAAAATGGCATGCATCTCCCTTTAGTCGTCGGTTGGTGAATGGACCCTGAATTTCACCAACACTATGTGAATGGTTGTGTATTCTGTTTTTGTTCAGTTGTTTACTTTCACTGTACCACTACTAGTAGTATAGGAGCAAAATGAGCATGTGATTTTCCTACACATTTCATTATCATACTCATAGCAATAAAATATATTTTTAAACTGTGGAAGTATATCTAACTGGTGTTTAACGTTATTTATGCTTGGTGCATTATTAAGTGAAATAGCTAGATTAGTCCAGTTAGTAACAACTCTGCTAGAAAACAAAAACTTCCTATTTTAGTATTGGAATGTTGAATAAATACTTTTCCTTCCAACATTCATGTAAAGAAAAAACAAACATCAGAACTGATAATTAATTTGAATTAACCAACGTGATTCTGAAGCAACAATGGAAGGAAACAAAGTAGAATTAGATCTAGAACAGTGCTGTCAGTAGAAGAGGGATGGAGACGCAGCATGCCATGAAAGTGGCACTAGCTTCAATGGACTCTCCACAGAAAAAGGGAAGAAAAAATGTTGAATTTTCACTGACAGCATCCATGGTTTTCTCATAATAATGGCACAAATACATAAGCACTCAAAGTAAATAATTAACAAACGAAAAATCAACTAAAGCACAGCAACTTACCAGTGGCTCTTTTCAATTCAAGATGGCGACGAGTTGTGCACATTTGTTTTCAAAAACTAGCCACCCTCTCTCTCCTTGGTGTGTGAATTGACGTATACTTTTTACAGCACAAATGCTGCCGGAATACACACACGTGTGTAAAAGGTCGTGTGTGACGTACAATGAATTTTCCGCGTTATGCTGCCTAAACCAATCACAGCTCGGAGTATAATTTATGCATATTTTAGAGGTTAGGGAGTTCAAAAATCGCAATATTGCATTATGCGGTCGGCAGCATAATGAGCGCGGCAGTATAACGTGAGTGTGTAACCATACGATTGGCAGCCTAACGGGGTCAACACCTACGCACACACATGAGACACCAGCATCTTGTTATTATGGATCTGTTGTGCGACATTTTGATGACTGTTCTAAACTACAAGCTGTTGTTTGACTCATCTGATAGAGCAATCACTGCCAACAGCTGGGTTGCGTTCACGCTCCACTACCCTCATACAATATGTAGAGGCCGCTACAGTGTGCGCGTGAACCGTGTGTAGCGCAGCAAATTTACGCGCATGCTCACCAGCTTTACTTCAGACTATTATGTTGGAGTTAATTGACGATTCGGACGAGGACGAATGTAGAGGGGACTCGTTAAAACAATTTATGGACAAATAAAAAAAAACTGTGGCACATATCTTTCGCTACCGCCAGCGTCCGCCATTTTTGTATGAGCTTTCATACAATCCACTGCACGCTCGAGAGGTGTAGGAAAAAGTAGCACTACGTGTTCATACGCAGTGACTGTGAACGGCTGCGCAGCAATACATAGTCATACATAGTGTCATCGTGAACGCAACCCAGGTAATTATTTCTGGTAATTACATTTGACTTTGCAGTGATTGATTTATGTTAAAAATATCCTTCGATTGACTGTTTTATTATTTTAAAATTTTGTTGAAGTGACTGACTGTCATATTTAACATACAGGTAGGTATATATTTTTGGATTCTGACCTAAGGTAGTGCCTCGGGCGGCTTGAGTTAGATCCTGTATCGGCCAGCGCCTTGAGCAGCTCTTGAGCTGGAAAAGCGCTTTATAGAACGATTATATAAAAATAACAGGTACAGTTATATGTACCAGCCTTTATTCAGCCAATGGCATGCGCTACATTCAACGATCTAATAGTTATCTCATTGATCCTAGATGTAATGGTTATCTATCTAATCGATTATAGTTCCCAAGCTGTTTGAAATTAATTCGTTTCCACGGTACACAGTGCAAAACCCCCAGCATTGTCCTGAACTAGTTGTATCCTGTAAACTGCAGGGCAGTGTATGCGCAAGTCGTGTATTGAACGTTTTGCTTAATGTAAACTAAAGCCATTGATTTTGTCTTGTGCTCGAGACGCGCTCTATGGCAGCAGCTGAACTGTTAACACAGTTTGTCTCTTTTCTGTTTTATTGTCACTGCAGATATTGTTGCTTGTGTGTGTGTGTGCGGAGGAGGGGGGGCGCGACCATGTGTGTGAGAGAGAGGGGTAAGAGTGTGTTTATGTGTGTGCGAGTGTGTGTGGGGGGAGGGGGTGCGCGACCATGTGTGTGAGAGAGAGGGGGAAGAGCGTGTTTATGTGTGTGAGAGAGAGGGGGAGGAGTGTGTTTATGTGTGTGAGAGAGAGGGGGAAGAGTGTGTTTATGTGTGTGTGAGAGAGGGGGAAGAGTGTGTTTATGTGTGTGTGAGAGAGAGGGGGAAGAGTGTGTTTATGTGTGCGTGAGAGAGAGGGGATGGGTGTGTTTATGTGTGTGTGAGAGAGAGGGGGAAGAGTGTGTTTATGTGTGTGTGAGAGAGAGGGGGAAGAGTGTGTTTATGTGTGTGTGAGAGAGAGGGGGAAGAGTGTGTGTGTATGTGTGTGAGAGAGGGGGAAGAGTGTGTTTATGTGTGTGAGAGAGAGGGGGAAGAGTGTGTTTATGTGTGTGAGAGAGAGGGGGAAGAGTGTGTTTATGTGTGTGAGAGAGAGAGGGGGAAGAGTGTGTTTATGTGTGTGAGAGAAAGGGGGAAGAGTGTGTTTATGTATGTGAGAGAGAGGGGGGAAGAGTGTGTTTATGTGTGTGTTAGAGAGAGGGGGAAGAGTGTGTTTATGTGTGTGTGAGAGAGAGAGGGAAGAGTGTGTGTGTATGTGTGTGAGAGAGGGGGAAGAGTGTGTTTATGTGTGTGAGAGAGAGGGGGAAGAGTGTGTTTATGTGTGTGAGAGAGAGAGGGGGAAGAGTGTGTTTATGTGTGTGAGAGAAAGGGGGAAGAGTGTGTTTATGTATGTGAGAGAGAGGGGGGAAGAGTGTGTTTATGTGTGTGTTAGAGAGAGGGGGAAGAGTGTGTTTATGTGTGTGTGAGAGAGAGAGAGGGGAAAGAGTGTGTTTATGTGTGTGTGAGAGAGGGGGGGAAGAGTGTGTTTATGTGTGTGTGAGAGAGAGGGAAGAGTGTGTTTATGTGTGAGAGAGAGGGGGAAGAGTGTGTTTATGTGTGAGAGAGGGGGAAGAGTGTGTTTATGTGTGAGAGAGAGGGGGAAGAGTGTGTTTATGTGTGAGAGAGAGAGGGGGAAGAGTGTGTTTATGTGTGAGAGAGAGGGGGAAGAGTGTGTTTATGTGTGAGAGAGAGAGGGGGAAGAGTGTGTTCATGTGTGTGCGAGTGTGTGATTGTGCCATGAGTACATGTGGGCATGCAAAGAAAGAGAGAGACAGACAAAAGACAGACAGACCGACTTACTGATTGAGACGCCGGGACGAGAACTTGTTTTTTCCAACCTAGTTCCAGTCATTCGCCGAAAAAGGCAATTACCGAAGTCGAACGAAGCTCTCCGAGTCGAGCGAAGCTATCCGATGTTTTACATGGCAGGACTACGTGAAACCACAGGCTGGGAAGTCTCGTCTTTCGTAGGCCTCAATTACATACTATACTTCGTACGTATGTAGGAGGCCCACGAGTTTACGAAGACAAAAGAAAAGACTTCAGAGCCTGTGGTGAACATCCGTGCATAAAAATAGCCGCTGTTGCTTCTAGATCTAATTCTTTGCCTGCCAATCGACGATATATCGTCGATCTGAGCCGCCATGTTTGTGCCAATCGACGATATATCGTCGATTTCAGTATTCCGTTTCGTTCCGGTTTTTTGCGCGGTCCAATCCAAGTTTTATTTTAACCAAAGAGAGATAACTTTCTACTTTCGTTCTCGATCGAAACGCGCGTGGTTTCTTCAAATTGATTCGTTTTTAGAGTGTTTTTTTGTGCATTTTACTAAGCAATGTGATGGGCACAATCGACAGTGTGTCAAACTCTGCTAATAATCAATATAATTTCAAACTGTAAAGTGTATTTTGTTTTTAAATAAATTTTCTTTCTGGTGTGTGAAGCTGATTCAATGATTGGAATTATTCCTCCAGATTTTTTTTTTATCGCTGTGGTATGTAGAAATATTTTTATTTTATTTTATCATTTCAAAAAGATCAACATGCTTTCAAAACACATATTTCAATGACATAATCAAATTAACATTTTTGTGGTGTTTTTTTTTTCTTCTAATTCTTCACTCTTTTACCTTTAATTTGATATGAAATATGTCTATTTAACAACTATTATTGAAAGAAAAGTAGCTTAAATGCCTAAGGTACTGAACTTTCTTTCCGGTGCCAGAGAAATGTCTGGCACAAACGTGGAAACATGCCTGGCAGGCAAAGAGTTCTGTTTCAATCTGCACAGCTTCAAGATGTAAGTCAAGTCGAGATTCGCATTTTGAAGCAGTTAGTATTATTATTATTTTATGATGATTAATATACTGACACAATTAGTAATAAAGAGTAAAAGCAATACATAACACATAAAGCACACATACAACGATTTCACATCTATACCAACAATAAAACCATGACAAAAACTTCAAAGCGATATTGATACGTTGATGTCCCTTCAGCACAAGGCAAAGCAAGTTTATATGGTCTCAAAAAACAGTGACATTTTTATTGCAAGCACCAAAGCAATTATTTATTTAACTAATATTATTCTTTTTAAATGATACAGTAAATTTGTTATATGTATTTCAATGATATGTATTTTAATGAGAAACGTATTAAAAAAATGTTGCGTGGCAGGCGGAAATTTCCATAATTCATCTGAAAACTTTGGTAAATCTATAAGAAAAAATAACCAGTAACACCATCTGAATATTTCGGGTTACACCCAGCTTCAGCAAAAACAAACAAAACGTCACTGACCATATTTACACCATTGAGCATGCACAGCAGCACACTATTCTTTTTTTTTAAAAGTAGGAATAACTACTACTACTACTACTACTACTACTACTACTACTACTACTACTACTACTACTACTGCTACTACTACTACTACTACTACTACTACTACTACTACTAGCGAAGTTGTGTTCCTGATTCGGCTCTTTGCAGTCCGCTCGACCCTGTAAGCAATGAAAAACTACTTAGCTATTAATGTCACTCTGATCTCGAGTTGTCTTGATTTTGTGGTCCTGATTCGCTGGACCCTGTAAGCAATAAATAAGTAACTAACTATTAGTTTAACTCTGATCTCGAGTTATATATTAAAAAAAAAATTCGCTTAGTCTACTCGTCCTTCTCCGGAAATTTAAAGATTCGAATATTATAAAGTATAGGCATAAATATTATTAATTAGAATAGATATAGTTTATACATTTATTTACGTATAAAACAAACAATACAGGTCTAATAATTATATTCAGCTAGTGAGCTTCTTTGCTGCGCGGAGACTGACTTATAATATATAATGTAGATTAAGACTGTGTATACTGTATAACAGTGTCTACTTGGTTCTTGGCAGGAAATGGTGAATGCTATTATTAGCCTACTGCTGAGAACTAACAAAATGCAAATCAAGGAACGCAACTATTAAATATGGTCGATAATAATTATGCTCATATTAACAAAGTATACCGTTGCGAAATGCTAATCTGTGTAAATCGAACAGAATTAGAAGCAACAGCGATCATTTTTAATGTCAACTAGTCGTAGTCATGCAAACATCATTTCGTAACACATCGGAGAGCTTCGTTCGACTTCGGTGATTGCCTTTTTGGGCTGAATGACTGGAACTAGGTTGGAAAAAACAAGTTTGCCGCCAGGACAGGCAAACAAAAGAGACACCACATTTTAGGTCAAGGTCATCACCTTATTTTCATGCAAGAATGTAGGAAATGCCGAAACGTCCGGGACTAAGTGTATACACATTCCATGAATGTATAAATATATCTGAAGCTCGGACATACTTGCGCACTCTTTGGATGTCATCTAAACTTACGGAGATGACACATCGGTAACACAAGATGATTTAGGGCTTAAGTTTCCACTGTCAGTAAGCTTGCTTGCAGATGACGCATGTTCCATTCAGTCTTGTTTGTCATACAGACGAATATTTTGAGCTATGTGCAGCTCTTTGGGCTAAACTATGCACCATAATATAAAAACAATACTTCTTTTCGCGATTGTTTCAGTGCTTTTGTCGTGGAATCGAAGATGATGAAGAGTGTTTTGTGTTGTTATGTGAATGATGAAGCAGCACGTGCATTTTTCAGACAAGAACTTAGATGCATTTCTTTCTGTTCGTTTTTATTTCTCAGCGAACTTAATTCTTTTAAAAAAATCCTCCTCTTAAATCTGTTCATCATTCTTTTTTCTTCTTTTTTTGGGGGGGAGAGGGGATTGTGGGGGGAGGGAAGGGGTTGTTTGTGCTTGTTTCTGTTCTTTCTTAGTTTTTGTCTTCTTTAGTTTTCTGTACCGTCGCCTTGTTTTCACATCTTTGAATTTGTTTTCTCTAAATATTTTTAACAGTTATTTTTTTTCCCTGTAGCATTTCTCTCTATTTCTTTCTCTTTCATAACCACTTTGATATGTGTATCAAAATAGTTTGGGACTAGAAACCGAGATTCAGCATACATGTATTTCCATGGGCAACAAGACCAAGTTTGGTAGACATCGGATAAAAAGTTGGGCAAAAATAGCCACATAAAATTTGACTGTATAACTGTAACAAGAGTCCCGTTTCCACTGCTTTTGAGATTTTGCTTGTTTAGTCAGTAGCAAAACTTAGAATGTTACTGGTGGTCTATAGTAGACGATTAAGGTATAACTGATGTGTACACACACTGCGAACTTGACGCGAGCCGTGTAGTGACATCATCGCAGCCTACGATGGCGTTTCGAATTTAACAGCCACTTAGATTCTTCATCCAATAGAATACAGGTAGAGTGGATAGAACCAGTTCTGGCCGATTCAGGCAAAGCCAGGTAGAGAGTCAGTCTAGTTTGAAACGCTGAGGAGTACACAGTACTCTCTGACAGAATCTCTCCTGAGAAGATTAGACAGCAGTACTTGTTGAAAATTCGAATTCAATCAAGTAGCCACGGCCTGACATTGTCAAACAGGTAAATGAACATACTTCTGTTTCATCATGATGCATTTATCTTATTGTTGAATTATGTTTGTCTGGTCCTGATTTGGCTCGGAAGAGTCCGCTGGACCTAAAGCAATAACCATGTAATGTAATGAATTATGTTTGTGAAATTTGTTATGCATAGAATGAATTGTTAGTCCGATTTTGCGTGACCACGTGGAAGAATCCGACCACAAGGCAAGCATGACCAGTCGCCGCCATGTTGTATCCCTGATGGAACCACTGTTGTTTAACCTATATGTATGCTTGCAGACCAGTGGCTGTACCAGAGAATGGTTATAATATTATTTTTTTCTTTATGTGTATAGTTACCCATGATTTATATTTATATATGTATAGGAAGTTAGAGTGGAGATTCCAGTGGACCACGGACTTAGCAGAATGTTCGTCACTTAGGTATAGAGATGTGGAGCTACCACTGAGGGCTACTTTGGCCTTCAGTGAGACGCTCTGCACAGACCTATTATACAGGGTTGTGCAGAATTTCTTCTCATATGTTACAGACGAGCAGGCGTTATATCGTGAGCACAACTCAGCAAACGACAACAACCACGTCGACGCGAACAGTTGGCTGCTGAGGCATCTACAGCATTGAGCGCAGATAGCTCAACCGTCGAACCACACAGTCAAAGATTCAACAACACAGCGTGTCGTAGAAGCGACCTCAACACAGCGCTTCAACCCCACAGTTAAGTGCAACAAGAAACTGTGCACTAAAACTCTGTATAAACAGGACCACAGTAGTCCACTCTTCAAAAACGCTGTCCCTTAAGGCAGAAAGTAGCCAGTGCCCGATGAATAAAAGGTAGCTGCCTAGTGTATCAGCGAGCGAACCATTCGCATTGACAATTGAACTTTTAAGTTAGTTTCGTACTTCGAAGATCGTGTATAGAGTAGAAGAAATAAATGTAAGATTTTTACTGTTCTCAAGTGGCTGGACTACATATGATTCATAGCCGTATGAAAGCTAGTGTGACAGTGATCTTTTACCATTTTTCTATATATCTCTGTACCCCAGCCTAAACACAGACCGAGCTAAACAAATAAATATAGTGAAGTCAAAGGGAGATACCTAGCTATCCCCATCGACTAAGACGAGGAGGTAATAGCTGTCCATTGTGCAGAGCCCAGCAACAATAAACCCACCGTCACAATAACCAATGGCCACGTGTAAACCCAAAGCTTTGAGTTTGGAACCTCATCTATTCCTATGGGGCCAGAAGCCACATACTAAAATTGGTGGAAATCGAACCAAGGGTTGCGGAAAATACTTTTATTGCTGCCAGCTTTGCGGTTTGATTATTTTTTTTTTCCGGCTCTAAATGCACGGTGTGTAAACTAAACTGGTACTTAAATCCTTCATCCGTTTGTGATTACACACTGTGTATAGCTCACAATTACCTAGTGTCAGTTTCGTACGTAAAAAAAATGTCACACAGGTACTTAATTAGTGGTTTTGTACGTACCGGCTGGTACGTAATGTAGGCTACTCTACGTCCGTGTATGTGTGTTTGTGAAGGGGAGGAGAATGGATTTTTGAAGTGGACTGTGGACTGTGGGCAGGGTGTTGATTATATAGTGACAGAAATTTGGAAGGGATGGTAGAGTAGAGGATTGTTATTGCCCACCCCTATGTTACCTGCCTACCCCTATGTTACCTGTCTACCCCTAAGTTACATGCCTACCCCCATGTTACCTGTCCACCCTATGTTACCTGCCTACCCCTATGATACATGCCCACCCCTATGTTACATGCATATCCCTATGTTACCTGCCTAACCCTATGTTACCTGTCCACCCCTATGTTACCTGTCTACCCCTATTTTACATGAACACCCCTATCTTACATGTGTGCCCCTATGTTACCTGCCCACCCCTAAGTTACCTGCTCATCAAATACTGGCAATCACGCTTGGTCTCCACAAAATATCCAGACGATGGACATGGCACAGTCCCGGCGGGGAGCATCAACCAGATCGACTTAATCATGGTCAAGACACGTTTCAGATGACGCATCAACATTGGCAGGACACGCACTTTTCCAGGAGCAGAGCTCAGAAGTGACCACGTCTCGTGATGATGTCCTTCCGGGTCCACTTGAAGAGAGCAAATACAGCAAAGTGCACTAGACTGAAGATCGACCTAGCCAATCTGCAAGACCCGAGGTGGCAAAACTATTTCAAGCTATAATTGGAGGGATATTTGAACCACTGCTCATTTTGGGACCTGGTGAAGTACATGTCCACACCATGACCACAGCCTTCAACTCAGCTGTGACAGTTGCCGCCACTGAGATTCTTGGCAAGCATCGCCCAAAGAAGAAACCGTAGATCACACCTGAACTTTTGGATATATGTGACACACGAATAGAGATGAAAAAGAGAATGAACTTCTCACAGGGAGCTGATGCCTACCGAAAAATTAACAATGACCTCCAAAAAGGCATGCGCACTGCAAAGGAAAACCGGATAGAAGATCAATGAATAGAACAGTTTGAACAAGGACACAAGCAAGAAGGCCTACCAGACTGTGAAGCTCCTGACAAGTGTTAAACAGCCCAAGGTCTCCGCGATCCAAAACAAGTCTGGCATATGCATTACAGAAGAAAAAAAGCCTTGGATAAATGGACAGAGTACTGCTCTGACCTTTACAACCACACACCAAACGGAGACCCATCAGTTCTTGCCTATCCCCAGAACAGAAAGGAAGAAATCCTCCCAATTATCCGAGAAGAAGTTGAGGCAGCAGTGCATTCGCTGAAGAAAGGGAAGTCAGCGGGAGTGGACAACATACCCGCGGAACTGCTACAAGCAGGAGGAGAAGCGATGATTGATGCACTCACCATTATCTGTAACAAGATCTGGCAGAGTGGGGAGTAGCCTACCCCATGGACCCAGTCACTTGCCATCGCTCTTCCCAAATAAGGTAACCTTCAGGAGTGTGAAAATTTCCGCACCATCAGCCTCATCAGCCATCACAGCAAAGTCCTCCTAAAAATAATACTCAACAGGTTGAAACCCGAAGCTGAACAAATCATAGCTGAAGAACAAGCAGGATTCAGGACAGTGCAAAGTACCACTGAGCAGATTTTCAACCTGAGAATAATTTGCGAGAAATATCTATATGTACAGCACCAACAACATCTCTATCATGTGTTTGTGGATTTCAAAAAACCGTTTGACCGAGTCTGGCATGCAGCTCTCTGCGCAACCATGAGAATGTACATCTGCCATAAAATTATTGAAGTCATCACAAGCCCGTATGACAAGGCTACCAGTGCAGTCCTCCATAACAGCGCCATCGGAAACTGGTTAAGAACAACAGTCGAAGTGCGTCAAGGATGCCTACTCTTCACGAAGGCACAATCAGCCTAAGGTGTAGAGCAATTTCCAACCTCCTTTTTGCGGATGACATTGATGGATTGGCTGGAGAGGAACAAGAACTTGAACAGCTGGTACAGTGTCTTGACACCACCTCCAGAGCCTATGGAATGGAAATAGGTGCAGAGAAGACCAACATGATGACCATCAACATCAATGGCATCAACATGGACTTCAAAGTCCAAGGCCAATCCTTCAAAACAGTGCATAGCTTCAAATATATAGGAGCCATTGTATCAGAAAATGGGTCCCGACATGAATTCCTCTCCAGGATCGCAGATAAAAACAGCTGCCCTGACAAGGTTGAAACCCATGTGGAAAGACAGGACCACCAGTCTACATTCCAATATAAGGCTGCTCCGCTCCCTTGTCATCTCCATCTTCCTATACGCTTGGGAAACATGAACCATCACAGCCGATCTACAATGAATAATACAAAGCATGGAGATGAGGTACAACAGAAGACTTCTGAGCATTTCCTATACACAGCACATCACCAACGACGAAGACCATCACACAAGCCACTGGACAATATCATGACATGCTCACAGTGGTGAAGAAACGGAAACTCCAATGGTATGGCCACGTCAACAGAGCATCAGGCCTTGCAAAGACCATCATGCAAGGCACGGTGCAAGGAGGCAGACGAAGAGGGAGACAGAAAAAGAGGTGGGAGGAACATTCGAGAATGGACTGACTTGACACTGAGCGAAGCCATGAGGGTTGCTGAGGACAATGGAAGATGGAGTACGCTGGTTAAACGATCATCTGTTGTGCGTACCCCTACGACCTTCGAGTTACGGGATAGGATAGGGTATGATAGGACAGGATAGGATAGGATAGGAGGTTACCTGTCCACCCCTAAGCTACCTGCCTACCCTTTCAATCACAAATAAACCGTGTTCACTACAATGTTGTCAACTTGTGTAAAGCAGCAGTAGACAGGGGCACAGCGTGTAAATAATAGCCCTGGTACGTCGCCTTCCTGTCCATTCAACCCGCACAAAATATAAGAGCGTCTTACGCCACTGGTTAGCAAGCAATTACCACTTGTTGCTCAACGTGCCAGTGGTGTTGACCACAGTGTTTTACTCATTGGGTTTACTGACAGTATCAGGCAGTGTCCAACTAAGCAAACACGTTAGCCAGTGACCTTAGGTTGTCAGTAATTTAAACTACTGCCCACAGCCGCACATCGTGCGGCTTGATTTTCTGCTTCCTGTGTTCTCAAAAACGTTCGCCGTGCGTGTATTATTCGTCAGCATTCTGTAGTCACCAAAGAAGGGAGGTAACAGCAGTAACTGTTGGCAAAGCAGCTAGAAATCTCCAACCAACGGTTCTTTCCCTTTGACTGTTATAAATTGTAAAAACCGAAATTGGTACAAGATTTGAAATACCAGTATTTCTCAGTCTTCAGTCATGAAGCCAAAATGGCGGACGGTGGTTGATGAGAGGGTACTACGAGGTCTGTTTTCAGAGGATATTCAGCACTTGAAGTGCTTCAAAAGGTCCTAAATGATCAAGAAAGTGATGATGAAGACCTTATCACACAAAATTCATATTCTGGAAGTAGTGTGTGGACTTTGGCTGCTCTGTGGGTTGTGACTTTGTTAGTGGCCGAGTCTCTACAGCTGTGGAGTATGATTGGGACTGGCCTTACCATAGACAGGTACCCCTTATTTCTGTGGATGATATAGCAGTGAAGTTAATTTCCAAGTAGTTTAATGAGTGCTTGATGTTTGTCCTTTTGTTACACCAGTTTTATGTGGTGTTCTGTGCTGCATTTTTTGTGTTGATGTGTGTTTTTATGTTCCAAAAATGCTTGACCACGGACAAAAACAAGAATAAATAATTACTTAAAAAATTTATGTCTTGTCAAATGAAACTATTTTTACTTGAAATTGAAGCCAGGGATGTTACAAAAAAAACTTGCCAAATATCTAAGAGATATATCTTCAAATGCCTGAATTATTCACGTTTTAGTGAACACACCCTCAAAAGTCAAATTTTTGCTCCGGCATACAGGAGTACAGGTGCGTTTTTTTATTCCGGCAGGTAAGGGGTTAAGTTCTTCAATCAGTCAGAATTACGTTAGTAAGCTAGTTAAGTTATTATCTTTTTAAGTTTTAAATTGTCAAATAAATTAACAATCGGGAAGAAGACTACTTAAAGTAAATGTTTTAGCAGATTAAATCCAAGCATCCGAGTTTATAAAACGCTCCTTCTGGAGATTAAACAATGCCAGGAACTTTGGAATTGCACATCTTGTAGTGTTTTTTTTTTAAATCCAGTAGAGAGCTTACCTACATGTAGCTATCAATCAATTTGTAAGATCAGTCTGTTTGGCACTCTGTTTCAGTCAGTTATCGACCTCTGCATCTTTCTAAATCAATCAATAACGACTCAATCAATTTGGGCTATTAGTCCGCAAAAGTTTGTTTGAGGTAGTTAACTATCAGATCAGTTACTGCATCTCACTCACATTGTGCTGTCATGACTATTGTGAACAGAAATTTTAAGTGAAACATTTTATTAATTATATAATTTAACATATAAAAAAATATGTAAATAAATATTTACGTACCTAAGTCTGACAATAAAGTACAAATGTGACATTGGAGATAAAAGAAACCTGAGATTAAGTCAGTTTGAAAGCAATGTTAAGTTTGTCAAAACTGCCACTTCATACGTTTACCCTGTAACCACCAACCACTCAGCGTGTGTACAATTTACGTCCGTCGTGGGCATATTGATTGAAACCAATGGGCAGGGTTACTACTTTTAGTATCGGTATTTCTCGTATTTCTCTATCTTTTCTATGTAATTCCCTCCTGACTGTGGCAATTGGGGATCCGTCCGGGGTCCGTCCGTTTTTAATTCAGTAAACACATTCACTGGTGTTTCCCCGCCAGTCAGGGTGTCTGTGGCTTATCAGCCAGTAGGTTATGGGAATTACATAACAATAACTAAATGAGTAAATAAAATCCTCTGTGTACGTGTAAATATGTTGGTGTAATGTACAGGAGATTCTTCAAAAGGATTGACCATCGTTCTTCCCAGCCCTTTGACAAGACCGCCTTGTAAAGGTAGGTACCTGTTTGTATTTACACAATCAGTGAATTACTGCAAATGTCACTAATTCATTGTTTTGACTTATTTCTCTTTTGTTTCCTTTCATTGTATTTTATAGCAAAGTTTTGTGTTAGTGTTTGTGGTTCCTTTTCATATCAATACATATATATTCATTGTATTTTATTGCAAATATTCACACTTTTCTGCTATCCTATGCATCAACGGGAATCCCCTCAATGAAACATACTTCCGGTTTCTTTCTCCGCGTGTTTTAGTGAGTTATTTCCAAATATTCAAGAATAATAACATGGGTCACTGGCCACCAGTATCGTACCCTCACATATATTTTATTGATATATATATATTGCTGCAGTTTATTATTCCTTTCTATCGCCAGTGGCGCGCCTAAACCCTACCTACCTAATCATTATTTGTGAATTTTTGAAAAATATTCAAAAAAACATAACGCCCAGATGCTGGCTCGAACCCACACCTGTCAGGCGCCATTGGTTTCTGGCTTGTGGACAAGGCAAGTTAGTCCCGCCTTAGCCCACTGTCTTGGCCACAACGCTCGCCTAACATAGTAAACTACTTCATGTTTTGTGAAGGTTGCGACGGCGAAGCTATGGAAAACTACAAGAGTCTTCAGGTCCTGTTTCACTTTCTGTCGATGATCGACGCACCTCCGAAGTCGCCACAAATACAGGCCTCTACGATTGTTTTTTGCTTCCTTTCATTGAACATGTACTTCCTCCACCGTTTTTATACTTATCCCACTCGTTTTCTGGCTCTAACAATCGTCGTTTTCGGCAATTTGCCATATTTAAAAGTCACGCATCAAGCTTTGATAAAAGCAAAACAAGCCAGGCCGGAACTTGGTTTCATTCTAACCTCGTTTTAATTTATAATGGCGACACCCACGAGTTTTTATGAGAGGTGCCGGAAAGTTGTGAATATGTGTTAGTGTTTGTTGTTCCTTTTCATATCAATATATAGATATTCATAGCTTCTTTGTCTCTGTCTCTGTCTCCCTCCCTCTCTCTCCCTCCCTCTCTCTCTCTCTCTCTCTCTCTCTCTCTCTCTCTCTCCTTCTTCCTCCCTCTCTCTCAATCTTCTGTTCCCCTCGACTACCTTCCATCACCCTTCCGTCTGGCAATGTTGTCCACAATGTAGTATTAGTGCCCCGCATGAAGGTTTAGACACAACTTTACTAAAGACAAACATCAACGTGAAGTAGACAGTGATAATAAAGACAAGCATCAACGTGAAGTAGACAGTGATATATTACATTCCGGCTTAGCAGGTTGTTTTGAAGACTAGGCTCACGCCACAAATACATCATCTATGAGTCTTGCAAAACTCAACACTAACTTCTACAACATTGTATCTTTATTGAATGACTTGATGTTTTATTCCATACTGACTGGGTGGTGTCAATGCTATGGTCACAGACTTGTTGTACTGACTGGGTTGTGTGAATGCTATGGTCACAGACTTGTTGTACTGACTGGGTTGTGTGAATGCTATGGTCACAGACTTGTTGTACTGACTGGGTTGTGTGAATGCTATGGTCACAGACTTGTTATACTGACTGGGTGGTGTGAATGCTATGGTCACAGACTTGTTGTACTGACTGGGTTGTGTGAATGCTATGGTCACAGACTTGTTATACTGACTGGGTGGTGTGAATGCTATGGTCACAGACTTGTTGTACTGACTGGGTGGTGTGAATGCTATGGTCACAGACTTGTTGTACTGACTGGGTTGTGTGAATGCTATGGTCACTGACTTGTTGTACTGACTGGGTGGTGTGAATGCTATGGTCACATACTTGTTGTACTGACTGGGTTGTGTCAATGCTATGGTCACTGACTTGTTGTACTGACTGGGTGGTGTCAATGCTATGGTCACAGACTTGTTGTACTGACTGGGTTGTGTCAATGCTATGGTCACTGACTTGTTGTACTGACTGGGTGGTGTCAATGCTATGGTCACAGACTTGTTGTACTGACTGGGTGGTGTCAATGCTATGGTCACAGACTTGTTGTACTGACTGGGTGGTGTGAATGCTATGGTCACTGACTTGTTGTACTGACTGGGTTGTGTGAATGCTATGGTCACATACTTGTTGTACTGACTGGGTGGTGTGAATGCTATGGTCACTGACTTGTTGTACTGACTGGGTTGTGTGAATGCTATGGTCACAGACTTGTTGTACTGACTGGGTGGTGTGAATGCTATGGTCACAGACTTGTTGTACTGACTGGGTGGTGTGAATGCTATGGTCACTGACTTGTTGTACTGACTGGGTTGTGTGAATGCTATGGTCACAGACTTGTTGTACTGACTGGGTGGTGTGAATGCTATGGTCACTGACTTGTTGTACTGACTGGGTTGTGTGAATGCTATGGTCACAGACTTGTTGTACTGACTGGGTGGTGTGAATGCTATGGTCACAGACTTGTTGTACTGACTGGGTGGTGTGAATGCTATGGTCACTGACTTGTTGTACTGACTGGGTTGTGTGAATGCTATGGTCACAGACTTGTTGTACTCAGCGAAACATTTTTGCATCCGTTTGTTGGGCCACAAAAGATTCTGATTTTGTTTTTGAATGTATCAATAATTATGTCAATCTTTGTATCATTTTAAAATCAAAACACGATTAGTTTCTTTACGATGTTAAAAACTTGAGACATTCGGGAAATTGTAGTTATCCACTTTTGAACGTCGGTCCATTAATTGTTGTATACAGGGCAATCCCATAATGTGTAATAAGGCCAGTTGTTGTTGTAGGCACAATGTACATAGGGCAGAGAGAGAAATAGGCCTAAGGTATAAAACACGACTTTCAATTCAATTCAATTCAATGGTTGAATTTATTGTCTCTTCACGACAGTGATATTAGACAATTAATTTAGTTACAAAACAATAAAACAAACAACTGTAGTGATATCAGTTACAACATGATGACGTTTACGATATCGTAAATAATAGGACTTCGCACAACTTCTCGAATGTCACAAGTTCTTACGTTTACACCATTGTCTTTGTACATTGATTGCAGCACTGAGCAATCAACAATCAGATGTTGGACTGTAATGTTTTCTGAACATATACATGTAATATCTTTCACATATTTCGTACTCCATGATTTCAATCGCAATTTATAAACCAGCCTTGACACAATTCTAGGTCCTTTTACAGCACTTCCTAGTTTAACATTTCTGTAAGCAACTTTTTCCAAAAGTGCAAAATATTCACATGCAGCTAAGTCAACCTTGAGCATGACAGCGTCAGAATTGTCCGCTCCTGACTTAGCCAACGCATCGGAGAGCTCATTACCATAAATACCTACATGAGATGGTACCCAAAAAACAGTCACACTGGTACCTCTCATACGTAAACAATGTATAAGAAATCGTATTTCAAACAATAAATCTGTACGATTTTTGCTTTTCCAATTTCTTAAGGCAAGGAGCACAGCCTTAGAATCAACACAAATTGCTACTTGAAGTATTTGTTTAGGAATAGATAAAATGTAAATTAAAATAAAATAAAAATAGATAAAACACGACCTGTGTGAACAATGTACATAGGGCAGAGAGAGCAATAGGCTTAAGGTATAGAACACGACCTGTGTGAACAATGTACATAGGGCAGAGAGAGCAATAGCCCTAAGCTCAAACTTCTGGCCCTTGACGTCAATCCCAGGCTTATCCTGTGGATAGTCAGCTTTCTAGTTCACAGATCTCAGTCAGTCTGCTTCCAGCGAGCTCTCTCCTCTACTCGAACTACATCAACTGGCTCCCCTCAGGGCACTGTACTATCTCCTGTTCTGTTTACTCTGTACACCAACGATTGCACCGGCTCTGAAAATACACCTCTCATTAAGTACTCAGATGACTCTGCCCTTCAAGACCTCTCCAACTCTGCAACTGTTTATCTAAAGGAAGTGCAAAGGTTTATTGCATGGTGCACAGAGAATTTTTTTAAATATAAATGTGAAGAAAACTAAAGAACTGATTATTGATTTTAGAAAAAAAAAAACATCTGCTGTGCCTGACTTAGTGGTTGATGGAGAAAAGGTGGAGAGAGTCTCGGAATACAAATATCTGGGAACAATACTTGACAATAAGCTTACCTTTGATTCCAACACTACTTCCATCCATAAGAAATGTCAGTCAAGAATATATTGCCTCCAGAAATTGCGCTCTCTGAAAGTCAACAAGTCTGTTTTATGTAACTTTTACAGATGTTCTATCCAATCGGTGCTGACCTTTGGTTTTCTTTGCTGGTTTGGAGGTCTCAGTGTGAGGAGTAAGAATGTGTTGGATAGAATTGTGAAGGTGTGTGGGAAAGTGGTGGGTGAAAAGCAGGAGAGTTTGTGTGTGTTGTACGAAAGGCAAGTAAGAAAGAAAGCGAGCATGATTGTAAGAGACTCCACTCACATCCTAGCCCAGCACTACCAGCTCCTTCCTTCTGGTCGCCGTTTCAGAGTGCCAAATGTTTCTACAGTTAGAGCTAAGAACAGTTTTGTACCCAAATCAGTACAAATTCTTAATAAGTGTTGACTGAATGAGTTGGGTGCGAGTGGTTTATGGGAGTACTAGAGATGAATTTTATAATATTTGCAGCTATTTTTCAACTATTCAGTATGTATCTAGTTAACTAATGCATAAGTTTTAAAATCTGTGATTGTCAGTGCTAGAATGGTACGCAGAGTTTGATGATTGTATATTTTTTTTAAGATGCTTTATAACGTTTATAATTTTATAATCTAATGTCTAACCCATGTGTGTGTGGATGTGCGTGTGTGGGTGTGTGTGTTTGTGGGTAGGTGTTTTATTTATTTATGTTGAAGTGCAATAAGTACATGTAGTGTGATATGTATTTTAAGTTTTACAATGTGTCGGAAATGTTCTTGTTAATATGTACATAAGCGTGATTACACGTACATGTTTACATGTTTATAGTATTGTTACATTTTATTACCTTTTGCTGACAGCAAATCCATGTTAGAATTTCTCCTTGGAGATAATAAAGTTTTCTGAATCTGAATATAGAACACGACCTGTGTGAACAATGTACATAGGGCAGAGGAAGCAATAGGATTAAGGTATAGAACAATGTACATAGGGCAGAGGAAGCAATAGGATTAAGGTATAGAACAATTTACATAGGGCAGAGAGAGCAATAGGCCTAAGGTAAAGAACACGACCTGTGTGAACAATGTACATAGGGCAGAGAGAGCAATAGGCCTAAGGTATAGAACACGCCCTGGATCGTGAAAGGCCTACATGTAGTTACGTCCACCGCAGGCGCAACACCAACTTATGTCTCACGCAGAAACGAGCAACATGGTAGAATGATGTCTCCACATAAATCCCTTAAAATATGATATAAATAGGCTTTCTTGTATTGAAGTTTACATCATACTGGCCGGTACGTACTTCTGTAGTTTTGAGTTAATTTATAAGACGTCGACACCTCAATGTATAATTTGCACGTACTTCGGCATAACGTCGAATGCCACTGTTCCGCAGGACACAACAAGACCTAATTAACATATTATAATATAGCCTAGGCAACTGTGCTTCACAATATCTATAATAAATAATGTTACCCGCCACACATACCTTAATAGGGCAATTCCTTTGCCTTATATGAACTCTGCTTCCTCATGCGGGGGTCCGACACGGATGTTGTTCCTGCGGTGAACACAAATTAGGCATTCCACGGTCAAGGCGTGACTTTGCTTGACCGTCTGGCATCTTGAAAGACTGCACATAATTACATGAATGTCTGTTGTCTCCTTGCAAAACATCGCCGTGCGACATGGCCTTCAGTCACCTAGTTATGTCAAGGAATCTGCTCCTTGCAAGTCATTTGGCCTGAGACCTGAGACTGAGGTACCAATTGCCAGCGTTGATGTTAGTCCCACCTGTATTGCTGTTAGTCCCACCTGTATTGCTGTTAGTCCCACCTGTATTGCTGTTAGTCCCACCTGTATTGCTGTTAGTCTCACCTGTACATCTGTGACACAGCGTACTTTTATCTATCACACATTTGATAGCACCAACAGTCTGGCCTAGAATGACGTTTTGTTTTCTTTCAGACCAACACCTTTACCGCTTCAGAGACAAAACCTTTTGCAACAATTGGAATAAATGTGTAGACTTGACTTGACTTTTGAACAGAAAGGCAACAGTCAGAGACACGCAAGCCAGAGACGCGCAAGTCAAAGATACATAAGTCACAAAATCATACGGCACAGGAGGTGGAGCGATGGCGGCGAATAATCCATGTCGCACTGCACAGGAAGAGTGGCGGGACTTTGTGACCAACCTCTACCCTAACGCCACCACAGGAACCAATTGTGTGCCACCCTTCAACTTCAACCGTGTGCCTTATACGACACAAACTGTTCCAGGCACCAGCGAGATTGCTTTTGTCCTGCCTGTCCCACCTGCTGCTGCTGTCCCACCTGCTGCTGTCCCACCTGTTGCTGTCCCACCTGCTGCTGTCCCACCTGCTGCTGTCCCATCTGCTGCTGTCCCACCTGCTGCTGTCCCACCTGCTGCTGTCCCATCTGCTGCTGTGCCACCTGCTATTCCACCTGTTGTCCCGCCTGCTGTCCCACCTGTCCTACCTGCTTCTGTGCCACCTGTCCTACCTGCTGCAGTTCCATCTGTCCCTGGTCCCAGTCAAATACTCTCACCCCCACAAGTTCTATGGACACCAGTATCGCCTCATGTCGCTCCTGTTCGAGTCCAGGAAAGCGACTTCAGTGATGATTTTGGCCAGCAGCATGTCGTCACCAACCTGAAGGCCCTGGGAACAAATCAGCAGGAGGTCATGTTCATCCTCTCCCAACTTAATTTCGGACAATATTTGAATAAACCCACGTATGCTGCGTCCATTGCACAGCTACAGATCCCACTGCCAAAAGACTTGGACACGCGGCAAACCAAATACTCACATGGCGAGGCAGATGTAATAATAATACACCGCCGTTACGGCGTTCTGATCGGAGAGCTCAAGTCCGTGGGCAGGTGGCATGTTGTCATGCAAAACGCCACTGCCCTTGACCGCGATGTGGCCAAGAGGGTGGAGAAAGCCCTCACACAGCTGGATCATTCGGAGAAAGTCATCAGTCACGTGGTCAGTGACCTGGCTCCAAATCTGACAGTGCGCAAAACACTGTTCCTGCCCTACGTCACCAGTGTCCAGCTACACAAGGTGCTGACGTCAAACAGTCCGTTATTGCAGGTAATTCTCTCTCTCTTTCTCTCTCTCTCTCTCTCTCTCTCTCTCTCTCTCTCTCTCTCTTTCTTTCTTTCTTTCTCTCTCTCTCTCTCTCTTTCTCTCTCTCTCTCTCTCTCTCTCTCTCTCTCTCTCTCTCTCTCTCTCTCTCTGACCATACTTCTATATTTACATGGGCAGTAATTTATTATAATTAATGTGAGGGTGTATGTGTTCCCACGCGCGTGTGCGTGCGATATTGTGGGTGTGTCTGTTTGCGTATGTGAGTGTATGCGTACGTGCGTGCGTGTATGAGTGTGTGTGTCTCAAATCGCCATTGTGAGAGCAGGCTAAGGCTTAAGCTACAGTGTCCACCACGATACTAGACCTATATAAAGCTAAGGCTCAAGCTAAAATGTCCACCACGATACTAGACCTATATAAAGCTAAGGCTTAAGCTTCAGTGTCCACGAATGACACTGGATTTACTCAGCACCATTAATCGTATGCATTAAACAAAAATGCGGCGGCAAATCTAATTGTATAAATCTAACATTATGTCTTAGTTATTTTTAGACCTTTTCAGGTCCTGAAGAATGCCGTATGCGTTTGAATTTTTTAACAATAAAAGATTTTTAACTGTTTTAAATTATGTAGTCAATCTAATTTATATGACCAAGTTCGGACTATATAGACATGTTTGTATGAACTTATAGTATGTTTTTAATATTCTTGACCTTCCTAGGTCCTGATATAATGTTGTATATTTTGCGACTTATCTTAACATTAAAGTTTTATAAAGGCTCTTAACAATATATAACTGATTAAGTTTACTTTTTGCTTAAGTTTTAAAATTTTAACAGGACTCTCTCAGGGGGGCCCACTGCACTGCCACACGCTGATCGTTTCAGTAACTTTCTAACTATCTTTGCTCGGCGCTGCGCCGGCCTTGCCCTTGGACGTTTTATTTTATATGCCGGACCTGGTCTGGTAGGATGTCTCTTATTTGCTGGCATATTTGCCTAAGTATTTTTGTCCTTAACATTAAAAATAATAATAGGACGTAAATCTCCCAGTTTCTGCTGCTCAGTGTCCACCACGATTCTAGGCCTATATAAAGCTAAGGCTTAAGCTACAGTTTCCACCACAATACTAGTCCTATATAAAGCTAAGGCTTAAGTTACAGTGTCGGTGGGGCCGGGTAGCTCAGTTGGTAGAGCGGCTTACTAGTAACCGAGAGGGAGGCGCGGTGGCCGAGTGGTTAGAGCGTTGGCTTGTAGATCTGAAGGTCCCGAGTTCGAGCCCAGGCCGGGGCATTGTGTTGTGTCCTTGGGAAAGACACTTTACTCCCGTTTCTTACTCCTTCGGATAAGAGTATAAACCGAGGTCTAGTCTGTATCGCATGCATTCCATCATAACGGACTTTAAAGATCCTGACGCTCATGTCCTAGACGGGTGAGTGCCGGTGACAAAAACACACCCAGCATTACCTTGGGTAAAGCGCTTCACTTGGGGCTGCTGTACTTTCGAAAATGAAAGTGACCGAATTTCATCTTGGTGATAATAAAATTGTTAAAATAAAATATTAAAAAAATAAAAAGGTACCTGTTTCGAATTTAGGATTGGCCAACGTGTGACAATATTATTTTCCCCTTACCATCACCTGGTTCGCTGGTGTCAGAATACTGTGTCCAGTAGTCGCCTATACGATCCGGTGTAGAATGACTATGATCTACAATTACCTTACCTACAGTGTCCACCACAATACTAGGCCTATATACAGCTAAGGCTTAAGCTACAGTGTACGCCACACTATTAGGCCTATATAAAACTAAAGCTTCGGATAAAGTGCTCACCTCAGCATTAGGTGTATATGTTACAATAAATAAGTCAGAGCAGTAAATACGTCTATTTACTAAAATGTTAGTAAATAAGCTTATTTTCTGTTTCGATCAGGGAATAAGGTTATTTACTAAAATGACCAGTAAATAGACTTGTTTACTGGAAAAAACGGGTCGGATTATACTTATTTACTGAACTTATTTACTAGAGAGAGAAACAAACGGGTCTGATTACACTATGTAACACAATTTTTGTTCCTGGCTTCTAAGTGTTATATTTCAATTGCTTATGTCTAAAGTACGTGAAAAAATGACTTCATTAAGCACAAACTTTGCTTACACGACAACAGCACGAAGAAAACTCGTTTTTTGTGAAAATAGAACGACTTTTTTTCATTTTCGTCATTTTTATCAGGTAAAACCAAAAATTGCACAAAGAATAGACAAACACAGTCGGAAACCACTCAACAAGGTTCAGAAATGTGTAGAT
>CM072522.1:54514406-54534406 GCA_036898135.1 Oncomelania hupensis
ACAGCAAACACATCTATCACTCAAACATGTGACACACAGCAAACCCATCTATCACTCAAACATGTGACACACACAGCAAACACATTTATCACTCAAACATGTGACACACAGCAAACACATCTATCACTCAAACATGTGACACACAGCAAACCCATCTATCACTCAAACATGTGACACACACAGCAAACACATTTATCACTCAAACATGTGACACACAGCAAACACATCTATCACTAAACATGTGACACACACAGCAAACACATCTATCACTAAAACATGTGACACACACAGCAAACACATCTATCACTCAAACATGTGACACACACAGCAAACACATCTATCACTCAAACATGTGACACACACAGCAAACACATTTATCACTCAAACATGTGACACACAGCAAACACATCTATCACTAAACATGTGACACATACAGCAAACACATCTATCACTCAAACATGCGACACACACAGCAAACACATCTATCACTCAAACATGTGACACACACAGCAAACACATCTATCACTAAACATGTGACACACACAGCAAACACATCTATCACTCAAACATGTGACACTTACAGCAAACATATCTATCACTCAAACATGTGACACACACAGCAAACACATCTATCACTCAAATATATGACACACACAGCAAACATCTATCACTCAAACATGTGACACACACAGCAAACACATCTATCGCTCAAACATGTGACACACACAGCAAACACATCTATCACTCAAACATGTGGTGTAAAGGCAGGGAGATCGCTATTAGAAGACGGAAAACTAAACATGTGACACACACAGCAAACACATTTATCACTCAAACATGTGACACACAGCAAACACATCTATCACTAAACATGTGACACACACAGCAAACACATCTATCACTCAAACATGTGACACACACAGCAAACACATCTATCACTCAAACATGTGACACACACAGCAAACACATCTATCACTCAAACATGTGACACACACAGCAAACACATATCACTCAAACATGTGACACACAGCAAACACATCTATCACTAAACATGTGACACATACAGCAAACACATCTATCACTCAAACATGCGACACACACAGCAAACACATCTATCACTCAAACATGTGACACACACAGCAAACACATCTATCACTAAACATGTGACACACACAGCTAACACATCTATCACTCAAACATGTGACACTTACAGCAAACATATCTATCACTCAAACATGTGACACACACAGCAAACACATCTATCACTCAAATATATGACACACACAGCAAACATCTATCACTCAAACATGTGACACACACAGCAAACACATCTATCACTCAAACATGTGACACACACAGCAAACACATCTATCACTCAAACATGTGGTGTAAAGGCAGGGAGATCGCTATTAGAAGACGGAAAGGAAATCCAATTGTTTTTGTTTGTCAATTGTTTAGATTGACTGCATCGAGTACCATTATTGAAGTAGTCAACTGAATATCCGATAGCGTAATATCATCTAAGTTATCTATATTATAAGGGAAACTGCATATTTAATCATGACAGATTTAACTTCACAGTTTATTGGCTCTTAGTATTTTATATGAAGTAACAAAGACAAGTTGAATTTCAACAAACAAACTAAAACAAATGTCGATTGTTTTCTTCTCCAAATTCAAACGTTATGGTGACTGCAAAATTATGATTTCTGTAACCAGGCTTTATATCCACCTTCTGAACAAACTACCAAACAAGATCAGAAATGAGGAAGAAGTCTAAACGGCTTTTCTGGGAGGGGGGAGGGAGGGAGATGTGTTTCTACTCCAAGTATATCGTTGGTCGTCAGGATTAGTGGATCTCCATGGATTTGGAAAAATAACTTATGTTGCCTATCATTAGTTTAACCAGTTCATGAGCTCTTAACAATGTTTATCTGTCTGTAGTTGTTGCAGTCTAAATCGAAATCTAATACCAAGTTCCAGTCTCCCCCAAGATTGCATGTTGATACTCTTCATACAGCTTTACCGTTTGCTCAATTCTATATATAAACTGGGATCATCATTGTTTGGCCCATACACACTAACAATCAAAACATCTTTTTCATGTATCTTCAAGTGTATTATAAGCCAGTTGCCATTTACAACTCTGTGAACATTACATATTTTATATTCAAAATTATTTTTCAAAAGAACCGCAACTCCCCCTACTCTGTGGGTCACCCTGACGGTGTCCTGACAGTAAACACATCCTACACACAACATCCTGAGCAGTGCACACCTCCATCCAGTGCCCAAACTGTAAACAGCGACTACACACAGTTTTGTTTCCATGTTTGTGTCTGTTTTTGTGGTACAGTGTAGCTTTCATCTCCCCAGTCTGCACAGTGGTTTGTCTGGGACAGTGATGTACAAAACATTCTGCCCGTGTAAAAACGGGTCAGCTTTTCCTCCCAGAACCTTATCTTCTCATAGAAAATCTTGGATCTCAGCACGCAGCCTAGTCGAACTAGGGATGTTTCGATTGTCATCACATGGCAAAGGAATATCGGAGATCCACAGTCTCGTAGCAACTGTTTCTTTGCCACCATCTTTGAGAATGAAAAGATTTTTGTCAAACAATATGACCGTATGGCACTAAGCTTAATCCCTTCAGCTTCAACCCTGCAATCCACAACCTAGAGAAAGTGCGTCATCGCCTTTTTCAAAGTCTGCGATGTTTGGGAATCCTGTAAATTGCGTTAATGTTTGTGAACACGCCAGCTTATAAAACGGCGATTGGATCTCGTAATACATTGATTTAGGCTGTGTTTCTATTCATCCACGCTACTGTTGTCACCGACCTTCATCTGTTTTAGCATCTCCTGATGACGAACACACCGACTGATACAGTGCGATAATCTCCTTCCATTTAGCGCAAGATTAGTGCGAGGAGCAATCGCAAAACCATGCGGTTCATTTGCAAGGATGGTCATGTATTGGCTTTAGGCCTATTAATTGTCTTCTGCCGGAAAACCGAGAGCCATGGGGGACTAATCAGGCTTAACGACATTTCGGTTGTCCGGAAAAGATAAAATACATATGATGGCTGCTTCGCTTTATTTTTGGATCACCTGAGCCCCTCTCTCCCCCCTCCCACTCCTCTCCCCCCCCCCCTAAGCCACTGCATGCGCAATGAACATGTCTACCGACGTGGTGGATCGCGCAATACAAGACATCAACATCAATATCAACATAGGATCTATTTTCTTACGTTACATTACATTACATGATTATTGCTTTAGGTCCAGCGAACTCTTCCGAGCCAAATCGGGACCGAACAACCCCTGATCCGCATAACAGATCTGCTGAAACAACCCTAGTGGTAAAACTGAAAGCTCTCCAACAGCCAGTCACTTTACAATAAAGACACCCCGCGCAGGGAACGTTATGGCTATACTCTAATTTATCGAACCCCCGTTTATAAAAACAAAATAGAATACAAACTTTATTATAAATTACCAACAAAACACATAGATATAAAATGCCTACATTGCTAAATAATAACATCATAGGAAGCCCTAGTGACCACCTGGCAGAAAGCGTCCAATATTCCCAAGTTGATCCAACAGACCTCACACACAAATAAGGAGTCTTGTCCCGGAAGAGTTTTCAAGAAAAAAAAGGTAGGTGACTGGTCTAGCGAAGAAGAGTATGGTATAGCAGATTGATAGAACAGAGCAGGAAATGAAAAACAACAAATGAGAAAGACAGCGACAGTGGGAATTTAAAGCACTAAATTTCCAGAAAGTGGGGATACTATTTATACTGAAACCCCCTGCACCCCAACCTGGGAATCATCATTTTACGTGGATCGTATGCATATACCTAGGTGGCTATGGGATGGATGTACTGGGTAGCTGCTGTCACACTTGCCGTTGTAGTATGATGTCGTAACATTGACTGTTTGCAATGCTTCACTGTTGCAATCTTTGCAGTTTTTCACTGTTGTAGCATGAGGTTCTAACAGTGACTCTTTGCAGTGTTTCGCTGTTGTAGACTTACATACTGTATTTACTTTTGCAAGTTGCAGATTTTACATGATTTTTCTGTTTACTGTGTGATTTCCTCAGTTCATGTCATATTTTATGCTTTTTACTCGCTTCCAGCGTTGACTTACCGAGTAAGTGCTTCTCAATGTCATCACCATCATCATCATCATCATCATCATCATCATCATCATCATCATCATCATCATCATCATCATTATCATCATCATCATCATCATCATCAGCTCGAGGGAGCGTTGTAGCCTCGTGATCTAAGGCGGGACTAACTTGCCTTGTCCACAGGATGTGGGACCGATCTCGCCTCTGGGCTTTAAGTTTCTCCGAATATTATTTACTTTCGACTAGGGCTACGTCTCGCTGTTTTTCTGAGGGTACTCGGGTTTGCTCCCCCCAACAAAGTTTCAATTCACTACTACTATTAGATAGGTGGGGTTTGGTCGCGCCACAGGCTGCGACTACGCCTTCCCCAGAAGAGGCGGCCCACAATTTTCCAATAAAAAAGGACAATAAAGAGTTTTTGTTTAAATGTCGTCCATCATCATCATCATCATCATCGTTATAATTTAACCAATATGATAGTTCACTGAGACTGGCTGTGTGACCAAATGTAGCATCAAATGTCTTTACAATAGTCCTATTGCCCGTAAACTACTGTCACACCACACATAAATACACACAAGGTGTTAGATTTATATTGCTAATTGCAAGCTCTACACGGATAACTGTTCTTCAAAATCTAGTCCAAGACTTCTCATGTTGGGTCAGCCTGGGAATATTGGACGTTTTCTGCCAAATGGTCACTAGGGGTTCCTATTAAATTATTATTTAGCAATGTAGACATTTTATATGTATGTATTGTGTTGATATTCTTAAGTGATGATGTATTCTATTTTGTGTTTTTGTAAACGGGGTTTCGATAAATTAGAGCATAGGCTCAGCGTCCCATGAGTGGGATTCCTTAATTGTAAAGTGACCGGCTGGTGGAGTGCCTTCATTGTTACCACTAGGGTTGTTTCAGCAGATCTTTTATACAGTTCAAGAGTGAATCCTCAACTTTCAGCCTCTTTTTGGTCTTGATTTTGTGGCCCTGTTGCGGCTCTTTGCAGTCCGCTGGACCATATAAACAATGAATTTCTAACGATATTTTATTCGGATCGGGTGTGAGTCCTCTTTCAACCAATTTGTGATCCTGATTGGGATCTTTGCAGTCCGCTAAACTCTATAAACAATGACTGACTAATTTGATCATAAACTACATTAGATACGAAAGTCAAAACTTGTAATATTTAGAGAAAACAGCTTGATCTTTCGTTCCCTTTTTGCGTTGATCATGAAGGTCAAGGTTTCATTGTACAGTGCAATGGGTCCTATATGAAACCCATTGTATGCTACGACTGTGGGTTATTTGATTATACATAAACATCAAAGGTCACGTAAAGGCCAAGGTCATCTCAAAGGTCAAGGCCATTCCAAAGGCAGTCTTTTTTGCATACTACAATTTGTTTGCTGTAGGATTAATGTTTTTTGTTTTTTGTTTAGCTGGAGGGCAAGGTTATCTCAAAGTCAAGAGCATTGAAGGATCTAAGAAAATACTTTGCAATCTAATGTCATTCATTTTTATGTTAAATATTTTAACGGACCATGCGAGTCATATGGGCTTAACCCTTCTAGTTAGATTTTATAGGCACGAGAAAAAATCGGGAGTTAGCCTGTTGTATGGTAACGAGCGCCTGTGGCAGTGGCGAAAGGTTTGATACCAAACAAAACAAGAAGGCAAGCAACTCCAGTGTATTTCCAGAAACGCATATGGCTGAAAAGCAGCTTTTCCTAAGGTGTGAAAGTTTTTAGTTTTTAGCAGTGCTGTTACTCGGCTTTATCCCAACGAAGCAAAATGAAAACATGGAATGATCGACAACTATCTGGACCATCTGCAGCGCCAGCAAACACAATTTAAAATCGGTTCAGCCAATTTGGATATTAAAAAAAAATGAACCACGTCGACTTTGACCCTTGAGAGAGTGTAACTATGAATGACATAACATGTTAAACAGTAGGTAAAGCACGTGCATAGGGAAAATTGTTCAAAATATGTCCAGTATTCTTGAGGTAGGTCTAATGCAAAATGTGCTTTCAACACAAAAAAGTTAAATTTATAGAAACAAACGACCGACAGTCTGACTGGGCTATACTGAATGATTGAGCATAAGATGAAGTACCTGTATTCCAAAAAGTCTACAAAATTGGGTCCACCATCTGTTTGTTTGTTTGTTTGTTTGTTTGTTTGTTTGTTTGGTTGGTTTTTTTTTTTTTTTTTTTTTTAAGGAATAGAGCAAAACGTCTGTAGCAGCAAAGTGACTCCAACGACATTGACCTTTACGATAGAGCAAACATGATGGCATGGAAGCTGGCAACTAGTTTAGATAATATTACTGTGAAGCTTGGTCACAATCTGTTCAGTGGTTCTTTGGATATGGAGGGAAACGGATCGACTGACTGAACGAAAGACCGACCTACAGACAGACAGACAGATTAACGTGCGGTTTGCTCGTTCTGATTTCCGACTATTTAAAAAAAATGACATGCTCGCCGTGCGACGCCGTGCAAGGAAACTGAGCTTATCTTTACCACAGACCTACAGTAGCTGGATCAATGGCCTCTGCGCTAGCAATGTTCATCTTCCAAATTTCTTTTTAAGCCTTTTTGTGTTGCTTGCGCACCCCAGATTGTTAGTCAAGTATAAACATGGACGTAGGCCTATTTGAGGGTTCAGCAAGCAACTTTGAAAACGGAGTAGGTGTAGAGAAGGAGACTGTTGCCCTTGTTCAGCATTGTATAACTACAGTGAGGATGAAGTGTTGATATGTTTCCCTATCCATTGTATAACTACAGTGAGGATGAAGTGTTGATATAGTTCCCTATCCATTGTATAACTACAGTGAGGATGAAGTGTTGATATATTTCCCTATCCATTGTATAACTACAGTGAGGATGAAGTATTGATATGTTTCCCTATCCATTGTATAACTACAGTGAGGATGAAGTGTTGATATATTTCCCTATCCATTGTATAACTACAGTGAGGATGAAGTGTTGATATAGTTCCCTATCCATTGTATAACTACAGTGAGCATGAAGTGTTGATATAGTTCCCTATCCATTGTATAACTACAGTGAGGATGAAGTGTTGATATGTTTCCCTATCCATTGTATAACTACAGTGAAGATGAAGTGTTGATATTTTTACCTATCCATTGTATAACTACAGTGAGGATGAAGTGTTGATATATGTCCCTATCCATTGTATAACTACAGTGAGGATGAAGTGTTGATATATGTCCCTATCCATTGTATAACTACAGTGAGGATGAAGTGTTGATATGTTTCCCTATCCATTGTATAACTACAGTGAGGATGAAGTGTTGATATATTTCCCTATCCATTGTATAACTACAGTGAGGATGAAGTGTTGATATAGTTCCCTATCCATTGTATAACTACAGTGATGATGAAGTGTTGATATAGTTCCCTATCCATTGTATAACTAAAGTGAGGATGAAGTGTTGATATTTTACCTATCCATTGTATAACTACAGTGAGGATGAAGTGTTGATATAGTTCCCTATCCATTGTATAACTACAGTGAGGATGAAGTGTTGATATAGTTCCCTATCCATTGTATAACTACAGTGAGGATGAAGTGTTGATATAGTTCCCTATCCATTGTATAACTACAGTGAGGATGAAGTGTTGATATGTTTCCCTATCCATTGTATAACTACAGTGAAGAGGAATTGTTGATATTTTTACCTATCCATTGTATAACTACAGTGAGGATGAAGTGTCGATATATGTCCCTATCCATTGTATAACTACAGTGAGAATGAAGTGTTGATATGTTTCCCTATCCATTGTATAACTACAGTGAGGATGAAGTGTTGAAATAGTTCCCTATCCATGGTATAACTACAGTGAGGATGAAGTGTTGATATAGTTCCCTATCCATTGTATAACTACAGTGAGGATGAAGTGTTGATATAGTTCCATATCCATTGTATAACTACAGTGAGGATGAAGTATTATTATGTTTCCCTATCCATTGTATAACTACAGTGAGGATGAAGTGTTGATATAGTTCCCTATCCATTGTATAACTACAGTGAGGATGAAGTGTTGATATAGTTCCCTATCCATTGTATAACTACAGTGAGGATGAAGTGTTGATATGTTTCCCTATCCATTGTATAACTACAGTGAAGAGGAATTGTTGATATTTTTACCTATCCATTGTATAACTACAGTGAGGATGAAGTGTCGATATATGTCCCTATCCATTGTATAACTACAGTGAGAATGAAGTGTTGATATGTTTCCCTATCCATTGTATAACTACAGTGAGGATGAAGTGTTGAAATAGTTCCCTATCCATGGTATAACTACAGTGAGGATGAAGTGTTGATATAGTTCCATATCCATTGTATAACTACAGTGAGGATGAAGTATTATTATGTTTCCCTATCCATTGTATAACTACAGTGAGGATGAAATGTTGATATATTTCCCTATCCATTGTATAACTACAGTGAGGATGAAGTGTTGATATGTTTCCCTATCCATTGTATAACTACAGTGAGGATGAAGTGTTGATATATTTCCCTATCCATTGTATAACTACAGTGAGTATGAAATGTTGATGTAGTTCCCTATCCATTGTATAACTACAGTGAGGATGAAGTGTTGATATAGTTCCCTATCCATTGTATAACTACAGTGATAATGAAGTGTTGATATAGTTCCTATCCATTGTATAACTACAGTGAGGATGAAGTGTTAATATGTTTCCCTATCCATTGTATAACTACAGGGAGGATGAAGTGTTGATATAGTTCCCTATCCATTGCTTTCTTTTTATTTCCCTGTGGGGGTGGGGAGGGGGTGGGTGGAAGGAAGCTTAACGTTTTATTGAGTTAGAGTTAATCCCCACGTCGCCACCTTGACAACAGTGATCACCATCATCATCATCATCATCATCATCATCATCATCATCATCATCATCATCATCATCACAAAAAGGGTACCAGTATATGGTGCACGCGTGCAGCCAATTGTAGTTATTGTGATGTGTGAAAGCTGTATAGGCAAAGAATTACCACTTCTTAGTCTGATATCCCGCGCCATGAACATCCGTGACCTTTTAGGTGTGTCGTGTGATGTCTGGGCAGACACAGGCAACACATAGCAATCTCTATGGTAACAGTAAATATCTTTGGTGTGTATGCTAGATTTGCGCTGCTTCTTTCTGTGTATGAAGATAAAATACTAGTCTTGTACTCAAAGAGAATCAAACAGGCCTGAATTTTCCAAGCTGAGGAACATTGCATATCCAGTGAAGATGGGATGGATAATTGTACACACAATATAAATCACTGCACGCATGTAGCAGACGACAGTTTGGCCAGACTGCCGCACACGAGAAAATAAGTCAGTAGATCAGGAAAAGTAGCATGATTAGAAAGCACTGCATATCTAGGGCTGCTGAGGACAGACAGATGGAGTATGCTGGTTAAACGATCATCTATGGTGCCCCAACGACTTTCGAGTTACGGGATAGGATAGTATAGGATTATATATAGAGTAGGCGCATCTAGAGAAATATCACCACGTCGTCTTCACTGCCTTATAGGATTGATTTTCCCTTTGTACAGATCTTGTTTTTCGTCTCAAGCTGCACAACCACATTATGTATTCTTCATCATTCTTGTTATTTAGTCATCATCATCATCATCATCATCATCATCATCATCATCATCATCATCATCATCATCATCATCATCATCATCATCATCATCATCGTCATCATCATCAGCATCATCATCATCATCATCATCATCACAATACTGCTGGGCCTACATCCATCATCATCATCATCATCATCATCATCATCATCATCGTCGTCGTCGTCGTCGTCATCATCATTATCTTCATCTTTTTTTTTCTCTTTTTTTTCTTCTTCTTCTTCTTCTTCTTCTTCTTCTTCTTCTTCTTCTTCTTCTTCTTCTTCTTCTTCTTCTTCTTTCATGCATTCATCCATTTAGTTATTAATCCCTCATCATCATGATGTATCCGTATACGTGTGCAGGTAAAACAATACTGCTGGTCCTACAAGGACTTCGTTGGCTGTCCAGAGGCCATGACGTCCACGTCATCAGTACACGCACTGGAGCTCTGTCTGCCAGTCGTCTGATCCACAACCAGCTGCAAGTGACCATGGCTGCTGATCCCACAGCGCCCTCTGCCGCGGTGCACGTTCACTCCTATGATTTCAACGGCAATGCTGGCGATGTGGACATGGCATTCAATGATCTGTCAGCGGCTGTACGTAGGGGCACGCTCTGTGTCCTCTTCGATGAGGTGGACTTTAGAGATTTGTGAGTAGCAACAAGGTGTGGATGATGATGATGATGATGATGATGATGATGATGATGATGATGATGATGATGATGATGATGGCGACAAAGACAATGATGATGATGTGGTGGTGGTGGTGATGGTAGAGGTGATGATGATAATTATGAAGATGATGATGATGTCAGATGATGATGATGATGATGATGATGATGATGATGATGATGATGATGATGATGATGATGATGATGATGATGATGAAGATTGCGACGACAACAATGATGATAATGATTATGATGATGGTGATAATAATAGTGTTTTCATGTCATAGTCCTGTGGATTGTACAGATGTTTACAGTAGCCAGTGGACTGTTGTTGTAAGCTATAGGCCTATTTCTATAATAGTAAAGCCCACTTTCTGTTTTATCTAAAAATAGCATAACCAAGATGATGTAACCTCACCTTTAATTACAAAAAATAGTTTTCTTGGATTATTTCATCATCATCATCATCATCATCATCATCATCATCATCATCATCATCATCATCATCATCATCATCATCATCATCATCATTATGAGAGTTATTGAGTCTTGAGTATCTGCGCTATGTAACAGGCAGGAGGTGCGTGGCATCAACCCCTGGACTGCGCTGAGTCCATCAAGTAACAGTACAGGTTTATTAACACCGCCAGTAACACTTGTTGTCTTCTGTGGTCAACACGTCATCAAAACACTTTCTCTGTCTAACAGCATGGTGTACGGTCCACGTACACAGGAACTGGTGTGGAGATTACAGAGCAGCGTGCAGCATCTCCACCTGTGGTGTGCTGGTGTTATTCACACAGACATTCCAGCCTGCCTGCAGGAAGAGGTGGTGACCACGCCCCTTCGCTCCGCACCCGCCGTCCTCAGGTGGGTAACTCATGTAATAAGTAGTAGTAGTAGTAGTAGTAGTAGTAGTAGTAGTAGTAGTTAGAGCAGTAGTAATAGCAGTAGCAATAGTGTTAGCAGCAGTAGTAGAAGTAGTAATAGTAACACTAGCAGTGGTAGTAGTAGTAGTAGTAGTAGTAGTAGTTGTTGTTGTTGTTGCTGTTGTTGTTGTTGGTGGTGGTGGTGGTGGTGGATGTGGTGGTAGACACAAACTTACTAAGGCATGGGGACAAGGAATAAGAATAAGATAGAAAGTACTTTGCTGTCCTCAGGGAGGTGCGGCCAGTGATGCAACAGCTTCCCGGTGTCCGTGACTACAGCGACAGCGTGCTTCCTGCCCCTGGGGACGGGCCAGCAGTGATCACACTCGTGCACGAGGGGGGCGGCCATACAGGACTTAAGCCCGTGGAGTGTGAGGCGTGTGGACGGGGACTGGGCCAACTGCTGACAGGACGACTTGATGTGGGCCCTGCAGGTGAGTGGTGTTTTGTGGTCACTGTCAAGGTCTAGGCTGCTTTGTGTTGCCTTCCTGATGATCACCTGCATTGACCCTTGACCTCTGTCCCACCATCCGACTGCCGCTGATAGGATAGGATAGGGCATAATAGGATATGATAGGGTAGGAAAGGATAGGATAGGATAAGATAGAATCGAAAAAAAATAATTACGGACACAGGCACAAGTCATACAAAATGAGATCCATTGTCTATGTCATGTGCCTATGCCGGGGACCAGACTTGGCCGGTTTTAGTCTAGACGTAGATCAGACTGCCGTTCTCTCCATTTGGATAAAGATCCAGTTTGGCTCCCCACCAAAGTGAGCATTGCACGGCACGAATGTTAGGGTTTAAGTTTGCGATAAATCAGGATTAGGGACAGTGTTAGCCAACCCTATCTTTACTCCTAAACCTAACTTCAGCCCTAACCCTAACGAAATCATTATTTTTCTAAGCGCGACGTGGCCTCTTTGACGAACAGAAAGATGTGCGATATGGGAAGGTAAAGTGGACCGTTAGCGTGTTGGCCACAACAGACGACAATACACTGACAGCAATGGTGGTGTGTACATAGTGCGTGCTCTCTGTCTGTCTGTCTGTCTGTCTGTCTGTCTGTCTGTCTGTCTGTCTGTCTGTCTCTCTCTCTCTCTCTCTCTCTCTCTCTCTCTCTCTCTCTCTCTCTCTCTCTCTCTCTCTCTCTCTCTTAATAAATAAATGGATCAGGCCGAAAAGTTAGAAGATAAAATTGACAGCAGTTGTAAAAAATGAGCATAATTTGATAAACAACAAAATGACAGTAGCTCAGTGCATCATTTTTTTTTTACATACAGTGTTTGACGTGAAAACAACTCGAAATGAATAAAACAAATAACATGTATAAAATTAAATCAACGGTAATTAATTAGGATAATTAGATAAAATAAAATAAAACTACATCAAAATAAATTAAATTATAAGCATTATTTTTGTGAACAGGAACGCGTTCCATAGCCTGGCGTGACGTGCTCATTGCCACGAGCAGTAACGAACTCCATGACGACGTGATGGACCAGCAAGGGGTGGTGACCGCCAACAGCGCCTGTGGCTTAGCCCTGGGCCTCCGAGCTGTCGGTGTGCCGCTGGCAGTGCTGAGTGGCGATGTGAGGAGACGTGACAGGCAGGAGTGGAACAGGCGGCTTGTCACGATGGTTACCGCCCAGGAAGACCAGGTTACTCTGGCGCACTATAGCTTTGTACAAGGCCTGGAGCGCCCTGTGGTCATTGTAGTTAATGCTTACAGTATTGATTTCTTTGACAGGATGTACCTGGTAACAAGGGCCACCACTCAGCTGGTGATTGTCACCCTGCCTGGGTAAGTGACTGATGCTGGTGATAATGACGACGACGATAACGATGATGATGTTAATGACGACGAGATGATGATGATGATGATGATGATGATGATGATGATGATGATGATGATGATGATGATGATGACGATGATGATGACGGTAACGATGATGATAAAGGTCAATAACGGTAACGGAGGGCAAGATAATAATGAGGGTGGGGGCTGGTCCTATAGGCATGTGCTATTTTTAGACTGCAAGGCGGAGATGAAGCCATGAAAGAAGGTGGCGTTGTTTTTGATTGACTACATTAAATTTTGTTTGACCACTTCTGTCACTGTGTGCTGTTCATAACACTAACATCTATCTCTCTCTCTCACTCTCTCTCTCTCTCTCTCGGATTCGCTTGCCAACCGTCGAAGGGTAAAGACGTGTCTCGCAGGAGCTCCCGGAAACCTGAGCACTGTTACCATGCACTGTTGTGGAAAAAGGACTGACTGAAAATTTCGAACTATATCGCTGCAGTAAATGGACGGTTTTAGTATAGTCTATGAAAAGGTATGGTTATACAATTTTGTAACCACTTCTACAATGGTCTGAACTGACCAACTGTCTGGACATAGCTGCGGATTGGACTTCGTTTTAACTTCTGCATTGGTTTTTTCCCGTTATCACTACATTTCTTTTAATAGGACAGCTGCAGTAACAACAGCAAGATAATGTGGTTGCAGTTTATTGTGTTGGTGATGTTGTTTGCTTGTGCTGGTCTTTGGTCAAGTTAGAAATGGACAACGCCATCAGTAGATCAGATTAAAAAAAATTGTTAGTGCAAGAAAACCAACAAAAGTACATTTGAACTTAGACTGCATAAACAGCAAGTTGCTTTGGTTGGAGTACTCTTACACACGCAGTAATTATTAACTTTAATTGAAGAAAAGTGCTTTGCTGAACTGATACTCATATTAATTAGTTATCGATAATTGAATCACGTGCAACAATGGGCTGTTCATTGGAGTTACACAGATGTAGAATTGGGCTGTTCGTGTGTGTACTTAATAACATTCTCACGAGGAAAGCAAAAATAGCTGCAGCAAGAGTGCGTGGCCTAAAAATACAAAATATTTCGTCTCTGCTGGCGGTGAGCTGTTTGTTGTTGATGTTGCAAATTGGCGGAGTAGAACCAAATCCCGGCCCACCACAACCATCGGCATCGGTGACAACGCAAACTGAAAAAAGACAGTGTCTCAGACAGGCGAAGCACAAAGAAGGTTCAGAACAGCAACCAGGATTAGAGACGATGGAGACGGCTCAGGTGATAAACGGACTGTCGGAGTCAGTGCAGTCTTTGACGGAGGTGATACAGCGACTGGAGGCGGGACAGCGACAGCTTGCACACAGCATGAATGAGAAACTCGGCAGCATACAGAGCACTATTGGCGACAAGCTTTGTCAGTTGAGTGGAGAACAGGAAGTGCTACGTCTTGACGTGGATGAGCTGGCCAGCAAGCAGGAAAGGGTGGAAGAAGATACAGCGACACTCAAGGAGAAGGTGCAGGAGTTGACGTCGAAAATTGAATGGCTTGACACAGACAGAAGAAAATCTAACCTTATCTTCTTTGGCGTGGCTAACCGCGTAGGCACATCGTGCGAGCGGCTAATCACGGAGGTTCTGCGAGACCAGCTACACATGACGACGGACATTGCGATTGAGTATGCCTACTGGACCGGCAAAGCTATTCTGGTGCGTTTCCAGTCTCTGAAACAGCGCACAATGGTGCTAACACAGGCCAAGCAACTGAAGGTGAACGATATAATCTCTATCAGAGAGGATCTCCCCAAGGCAGTTAACAACAGACGTAAAGGCCTTGTTCACATGTACAGACAACTCCGTAAGGACGGCAAGAGGGCGACGCTCAAGGCAGACAAACTACACACTGATGAAATGGTCTTCACATACAACGAGGAGCGACAGGAAATCGTCACACTGGACACGCCTGGACGTCTGAACAGGAAGCAAGGTATACCTGGCGTTGGGGGCAATTGTGACGTAGCTGCCGGTGCCGCCATCAACAACACCAACAATGTTGGTAAGCAGAGGGACGACCGGAGAACGGAAGTGACAGGCGAAGCGGATAGTAACGGCACTGGCGGCGGCGTCCTACGGCCCTCGGCGTCTGGTGATCGGAGATCTACAACCTGGAACGACGTCTCATGGTCATCAACGCAGCTGAAGTCGGCATCTTCCAGCGATCTTCATCACGCGGATCAACACGAACCCAGCAGTCACATCAACATGTATTCACACACACAGCACACAAACACAAATAAGCCTACTCCTCAACCTGATGAAGCATCAGCTTCAAAAAACGAGTGACAGGGGAATGCACAAACCAACGACGTGAGAGTAGACAAAGGCCACCCGATCATAACAAACCTCTGTCAGGCGGTGTCGGTAGTAGCACAGTAAGACATAGCACAGTGGATAACAATGCAGACGCTAACGACGGAGAGAGCACAGACGAGAAAGTCACATTGTCCTTGCTTTCCTGGAACATTGAAGGTCTACATAGTAAAATTTGTGATGGTGATTGTAAGAATTTTATAGGATCTTTTGATATTGCAATCCTCGTAGAGACTTTTGTAGAAAGCTCATATGACTTAACGCTCCATTTCCCAGACCACATTAAGAATGCATGCTCTGCGGTGAAACTGTCCCATCAGGGCAGGCGATCCGGAGGTGTGGTGGTGTTAACTAGAAAATGGTTATCACGTTACCTTGAGAAAATAGACACGGAGTTTGATCATATTATTGTTATAAAAATTGCAAAGCACTTGTTTAAAACCAGCCGTGACGTAATGTTTATTGCAGCTTATATCCCTCCCCAGGGTAGTACTTACTATGACACGGCTGATAGCAACTGTCATTTACAGACAGTAGACAGTTGTATTTGGTACCTTATGGAGACGTACCAGGACTTTCACTTAATACTGACGGGTGACTTGAACGCCCGCACAGCCAGGTGTCAAGTTAGCCTAGGAGAAGACTCGTTATTGCCATTTACCGACCCCTTTGGCACAGATGCTAACACACGCAATTCACTGGACGATATTCTTAATGATTTTGGCAGAACACTTTTGGACTTGTGTTTTTGTTTTGATTTGCACATTCACAACGGAACGACAGAAGGGGATAGTGAGGGCGCGTACACGTACATCTCGCAACACGGGAACAGCGTAGTAGACTACTGCATCACATCAGCAGAATTGGTAGATCGTGTACATGATATGAAGGTAGTCCCAAGAGTAGAATCTTTACACATGCCAGTTGTATCGAGTTTCGCCTTGGACTATAAAGACAATAGTGAGACGACAGCCTTTGCAATGGATAAATACGTGTGGCAGGCGGATAAGGCAGAACAGTTTATGCAGCAAATGTTTTCTCAAAACAGCATCAGTATGATGACTGATGCTTGCAGTTTTGTTGATGTAGACATAAATCAGGCCTTAGACATGTTTAATAGTTGTCTACTTAGTGCAGGGGAGAGAATGCGCATAACCATCAAAAGTAAGGGTAGTGCTCGTAGGCATAACAGTGAGTGGTTTGACAGAGAATGCATGGACAGTAAAAAGGCAACATGTAGAGCACTGAGGAGGTACAGACAAACAGGCACCACAGACACCAAACAGACTTACTTAGCTCAAAGAAAGCAGTACAAAACGTTGCTGAAGGACAAAGAGAGTTCCTATAGGGCAGAGCGTGTGCGTAAACTTGAAAGCGCAGTTTCTGATACAGTGAATTTTTGGAAGGAAATTAAGAAGTGTAGGCGGTCACATATAGTACATGGAAATATATCGGCAGTAGGTTGGTTTGAACACTTTTCCAGGCTGCTAAATTCTGGTGTTTCCACCCACGACACACCCGTCCTCCCGGAAGGGGGCGAGCAATATGATGCAATCTTAGACTGTAAAATAGCCGAGAGTGAAGTTAGACTAGCCTTAAGAAAGCTAAAGTGCGGCAAGGCTGCAGGTCCAGATTTAGTGATAAGTGAATTCCTCAAAGCGTCAGAGCATTTGCTTCTACCGTTCTTGGTCAGGTTATTCAACAAGATGTTCGAGGATGGCGTCTTCCCTGATGAGTGGACAAAGTCCGTTATCGTGCCGTTGCACAAGAAGGGCGATCGTGACAATCCCGATAATTATCGGGGCATCAGTCTACTCAGTTGCGTAAGTAAAATATTTACTGGTGTGTTAAACGCCAGACTTATGAAATGGGCAGAAGACACTTCAATCATTACGGACGCCCAGGCAGGTTTTAGACGTAACCATTCCACAATGGACCACATCTTCACTCTGTATGCCATGATTGAGAAACAGTTCGCACGAAATGCAAAGTTGTACGTGGCGTTTGTAGACTTTTATAAAGCATTTGATACGATTTGCCACTCTACTCTATGGATGGTACTTTCTAGAGCAGGCATACAGGGCAGGATGTTAAGAATGCTTCGTACGATGTATTCTAGCATTAAATCGTGTGTCAGAGGTACCGGCGGTGAACTGACGGATTACTTTGAATGCCTTCAAGGCCTAAAGCAGGGCTGTTTGTGTAGCCCGATTTTGTTCAGCTACTTTATAAACGAGTTAGCTAATGATATAGTACAAGGCGGTACTCACGGCATTCAGCTGCTACCAAACCAAATAGAATTATTTCTCCTGCTTTTTGCAGACGACCTGGCACTATTGTCGTCAACTGTAGTAGGTCTCCAAAATCAGCTTAACGCGTTGTACGAGTCCTCACAGAGGCTAGGACTGAAAGTCAATACTGATAAAACCAAAATCGTTGTCTTCCGCAAGGGAGGCCACTTGTCAGCGAGAGAAACATGGCATCTTGGTGAGGAGAACCTGGAGGTCGTCGGGAAGTACAAATATCTAGGTTTATATTTCTCCACCATGATGAGTTTTAATATAGCAACTGAGGAATTCGTCACACGAGGGAAGAAATGCGTAGTAGAAATAGTTAAAGCCTTGAAGACATACGGTTGCTTCTCTAGTGATGTGTTTTTCAAACTCTTTGACGCACAGGTTGTACCCTCTATGCTGTATGCGTCTGAGCTCTGGGCTACAGAGAACACAAACAAATTGAGAAGGTTCATTTGTACGCTTGCAAACTGTTCATGAATGTGCCTATGATAACTCCAAATGACATGATTTACGGCGATTTAGGTCGTTACCCTTTACTCATTGAATCCGCCGCTAGATGCATTCAGTACTGGTTTAGAGTCCTGAAACAAGCAGATTGTCGCTATTCTAAGATGGCATATTTATCACTGCTAGGTATGCATGATAGAGGGCACCAAAATTGGGTGACGAAGATAAAGTCACTGCTATGTGGATGTGGCTTTGGTCTTGTGTGGCTGTTTGGTGGTGTGGAAGACGAAAAGCGGCTGCTATGTGACTTTAAAGAGCGCTTAAGAGGAAATTATTGCCAACAGTGGTTTACCCATTTGCAGGACAGTGCACGTTTTGATGTCTACCATAGCTTTAAGGACTGCATTGGGAGAGAAATATATGTAGATACAATTAAAGTGTCCCTGTACAGAACTGCATTTGCCAGATTCAGACTAGGTGTGTCTCCTTTCAATGCACATAGCCATCGGTACTCTCAGAATGAGGACAGTAGAACGTGTCCATTTTGTCTTGGCGTCATTGAAGATGAAGTGCATGTTGTCTTCCATTGCCCAGTCTATACTGATATCAGACAACGTTACATTCAACAGGTTGATAATGTAGAGAGTCATGCTGTGATATGCAATTTGCTAAAAAGTCAAGAAGAGTCAGAAATTGTTAGATTAGGGAAATTCTTGTTCTTGGCGTGGCAGGCTCGGCAATCACGCATAATAACTTAAAGACCATATGTTAATACTGACGTCTTGAAAGCTATTATTATTTCAGATTATAACGGATTGGAACACACGTGACTATATGAACAAAACCAGAATTAATAAATGTGACATTCCCCTTGAAAGAAAGTCAAAGCTCCAAACATATTGTAAAGGTTGTGAGTTTGACTTAAGTGTTTGAAATTAATGTTGGTAATCTAGCAAGCGAATGCGTTTAATATGCAATTTTGATGGAAATGTACAGTATTCTCTATTTTCTATTGGCTAGTATTTGTTAGTACTAATATTTATCTCGTTGTACCTTTTGCAATGATCACTCTTGTGTTCTGCATTAAAGTTCTGAAGTCTGAAGTCTGAAGTCTCTCTCTCTCTCTCTCTCTCTCTCTCTCTCTCTCTCTCTCTCTCTCTCTCTCTCTCCCTCCCTCTCTCTTTCCCTCCCTCCCTCTCTCTCTCTCTCTCTCTCTCACTCACTCTCTCATTCTTCTATATTAATTAAGATGCTAAATATAAAAAAAGTTAAATGTTTAGCCGATAGATGATGACAGCGAGTACGACAGTGACGACGATGGGATTGAGGTTGACGATTAGTTGGCGTGGATGTGAACACTGTTTGACTGTTGCAGACACAACCGTGGTCAATGAATGCAGTGTGTCCACTAGCGATGCTGAATCTTTCTCAGTGGTTCACTCATGCTGACGTCTTGTCTGTTTTCAGACGGCCTGGATCACGACGACGACGACGATGGCTGCCACGGCAGTGCCGACTTCAGTAGAGCTGCTTGCAACAACAGTAAGAGTCCTAGTAACAGCAGCGCTCTCTCTCTCTCTCTCTCTCTCTCTCTCTCTCTCTCTCTCTCTCTCTCTCTCTCTCTCTCTCTCTCTCTCTCTCTCTCTGCCG
>CM072522.1:54539406-54541906 GCA_036898135.1 Oncomelania hupensis
GTCAGTAGCAGCAGTAACACCAACGATAACCGTAACTCTGTCAGTAGTAGCAGCAACACCAACGATAGCAGTAACTCTGTCGGTAGCAGCAGTAACACAAACGATAACAGTAACTCTGTCGGTAGCAGCAGTAACACAAACGATAACCGTAACTCTGTCAGTAGCAGCAGTAACACAAACGATAACAGTAACTCTGTCGGTAGCAGCAGTAACACCAACGATAGCAGTAACTCTGTCAGTACAATAACTCTGTCAGCAGAACATAAAACAGCTCGAACTAAAAATAACAATCACAATATCAACAGCATAACTCACTGTCGTAGTAGCAACAGGAACGATAACATGAACTCCGCCAGTAGCAGCAGCAACGACTGCAAAGCACATGTATAACATCAACAACATGGACAGCAGTTAAGGAAGATCATATTTTCTGCCGAGTTAATTGCAATTCTTATGGCTTTGACATGCTTATCTAGTTTAGCGGTAAATATAATTAAAATTGTTATTTGTGTAGACTCAATGTCTGTTTTAGAAGCAATAAAAGCAAATCATCACAGTGAAAGAAGAGAAATAATCACTGAAATAAAACACATAATTCATGAACTGATTATTAACGGTTCTGATATTAGCTTTTGTTGGGTACTATCTCATTGTGGTCTTGTATACAATGACTGGGCAGACAGATATGCAAAAAGAGGTGCTTTAAATATTGACTCTCAATTTATTAAACTGCCCATGTCTACTAAAGAGATTCAAAGTATGATAGAAAAAAGGTCTAAGCAAATCCATCTCAACATTACTGTCAAATTCCATTCGAACAAAATACTGCAAAAATGTTTCCTGTGTATGTTCCAACCTTTTAAGTCTTCAACATGTATTATTGGAATGTACAGTTTTGAACCCACTGTTACCCAACAATGTTTCGCTTACTTTTGACTTCGATCAAAGCGTTCAATTAGCAAAAATATGTTTGAACTCAGAAATTGCTAGCATGCTTTAACCCTCGTTCTGGCGGAAGCCGGTCTGTCTTTCCTCGGCCGGGTGCTGGTACGGGTTGGGCAGTATAAAACAAGCAGCTGGGTCTGCGGAACATTCAGGAGGCACCTGTACTGGTGTACGCTCTGGTTGCTCCCTTGATGTATTGCAGGCCCTGCCATCCACTGGGGACTGTCCGGCTTGTGCCGGTGCCTGGTATGGGGGGAACTGATCTACTCTTGCCGGGAGTAGGGTTAACCCACTCACCCCTCCTCCCCTCCTATCTTTTTCTTTTGTTTATAAACTTCAAGTTTGTTTTAGTTTCAACGTCTTATCATCTTTGGTGTAAAAGACGATAATAAATCAACCAACCAACCATCTCTCTCTGTTTCTCCCTCTCTTCCATGGACACGCATAACTAAAAGTGGTTAATGTCATAAGTTCACTTCCCTATGTAAGTGAATCAATGAACAACCATTTACACAAGCTGTGCATGAAACACAATATTTTCTGTTAGCCTTTACGAAAGCCAATGTGATCCCTGTATCTACAACAAATGGTGCTTGATCACTTCTTATCATTGCATTTTTATTTTTATATAAAGAAGTATATAATATAATCTATGAATATCTATATTTATCCCCAGCATGCACTAGGTCCCTTCTCCACTCTCCTTAGTAGTTGACATTGGTGGTGTTCAGTGGTCTGTGGAGACAGGCGATGTAGCTTACATTGGTGGTGCTCAGTGGTCTGTGGAGACAGGCGATGTAGCTGACATTGCTGGTGCTCAGTGGTATGTGGAGACAGGCGATGTAGCTGACATTGCTGGTGCTCAGTGGTCTGTGGAGACAGGCGATGTAGCTTACATTGGTGGTGCTCAGTGGTCTGCGGAGACAGGCAGCAAGTGGGCGTCTTGGGCGGCTTGACTTAGTTCCTGTATTGGGCTGCGTCTTGGGCGGTTTGACTTAGTTCCTGTATTGGGATGCGTCTTGGGCGGTTTGACTTAGTTCCTGTATTGGGATGCGTCTTGGGCGGTTTGACTTAGTTCCTGTATTGGGCTGCGTCTTGGGCGGTTTGACTTAGTTCCTGTATTGAGCAGCGTCTTTGGCAGCTTGACTTAGTTCCTGTATTGGGCAGCGTCTTGGGCAGCTTGACTTAGTTCCTGTATTGAGCAGCGTCTTGGGCAGCTTGACTTAGTTCCTGTATTGGGCAGCGTCTTGGGCAGCTTGACTTAGTTCCTGTATTGGGCAGCGTCTTGGGCAGCTTGACTTAGTTCCTGTATTGGGCAGCGTCTTGGGCAGCTTGACTTAGTTCCTGTATTGGGCAGCGTCTTGGGCGGCTTGACTTAGTTCTTGTATTGGGCTGCGTCTTGGGCGGCTTGACTTAGTTCCTGTATTGGGCTGCGTCTTGAGCTGGAAAAACGCTATATCATTATAAGACCCATATATCACTATTGAGCCTACTTCCTTTTTGTCAGTAGATGGGTTGAGGGGGGGGGGGAACCAATCCCCGTCTGCCACATCGC
>CM072522.1:54544406-54614406 GCA_036898135.1 Oncomelania hupensis
ATATAAATCCTATATATCCTACCCTATCCTATCCTATCCTGTAACTCGAAAATGCTGAGACACTATCCATAATATTTTAATGAACTTTGAAACTTGCATTGTATTCAAACCAGATAACTTTATCAAAGAGCCCAGGGAACAATCTGACAAGGAGACAATGGCGTCTACTTCATACATCACTACAAAACTTAGTATATGAATGAAATGGTAATAGAAACAGGACACAGTCTACAGTTTTGTGGTATACTTTGCACGTTAGCTCGCTAGGATCAAGGACAACAGTCGAGTTTATTTTTTTAAGGCTCTACTCTAATCTATGCTGCTTAAAATAGTCTCATTTACAAAAAGTCGAAAGAGTTACAACTAACATTGTTGCATGTAACATTGTAGCCTCGGGGCCCGATAGTATCAAAACCCGTGCTATTTAAATTGACAATGCACCTCTCTGATAAGATATATTATTTTCCTATGATTGTACTATTTAGCACTATAGGCATTTTATATGTATGTGTTTTGTTGATGATTTATAATGATGTTTGTATTCTATTTTGTTTTTGTAACCGGGGGTTCGCGTAGTTGAGGTCAACCCTCAGCCGTCCCCCGCGTGGGATGTCTTTATTGTAAAGTGACTGGCCGGTGGAGGGCATTCAATTTTCCCACTGGGGTTGTTTCAGCAGATCTTTTATGCGGATCGGGGGTTGTCCGGTCCTGATTTGGCTCGGAAGAGTCCGCTGGACCTAAAGCAACAATAAATCAATCAATCAATCAAAGATATATTATTCTCTCTCAAGATATATATAGATGTATATCAGTATACTCAGCATGATTGAAGTGTGGTAGCCGCATATGTATTTATTGTACCTGTTCCAAAACAGCAATTCATCGTAAAGACAGAAACAAAGATGGCGGTTCAAATAAACCACTGGAAACACTCTCCAGACATTCCAACGCCTCTTTTATCCACTCTCAAGTACAAAATATAAACTACCTACAAATCCAAATTCTTCAGCCAGTGCTTCAAATAGTGCGGTATTAAAATCCTGGTGATACATAGGCATACATAATAGCTCACTTTCCGTCTAAAACGTTTTTCGTTAGTTTTTGTTTATTTTTGTTCGTTTGTATGATTGGCTGTTTGATTGCAGTTAGCTCAGCCCTGAATTTGATTTTGAAGTTTAAATAATTAGGGAAACTCACAATGATATGGAGTACGGTTTTGAACGTCCAAACACATTGCTGAAAGGGCTTAGAGATGTCCCTGAAAATATTGTTTCCTCTGTTTCCAGATGATGTGCTTCTACTCATCGTGTCGTGATATTTCTCTCAACTTGTACCTCATTTCATAAGATATAAATCAATATTTATTTGATAAAATATGAAGCGATATTTTATGTTGTATCGAGTGTAACAGAAAAAAAATTGACCTCAGCCCCACTTTAACAAAATCTATATTACAAATCGAGATACAAGTTCTATCACACGGCAGACACTACAAGATGCACTATGACCAGGATCCAACGATAAAGGCACTTAACATTGGTTACTTGGCAGGTACAGATAAATAGAAAACTCCTCTGTGATGTTTAAACTTGTTTTCCTTTGTACAATTATCTTGCTGGATTAATCTAAAAGGACAATGTCCCTGTAATAGAAACAATAGAAGGGCAATATCTTTAGTTTGCTGGATTAATCTAAAGGACAATGTCCCTGTAATAAAAACAATAGAAGGGCAATATCTTTAGTTTGCTGGGTTAATCTAAAGGACAATGTCCCTGTAATAGAAACAATAGAAGGGCAATATCTTTAGTTTGCTGGGTTAATCTAAAGGACAATGTCCCTGTAATAGAAACAATAGAAGGGCAATATCTTTAGTTTGCTGGATTAATCTAAAGGACAATGTCCCTGTAATAGAAACAATAAAAGGGCAATATCTTTAGTTTGCTGGATTAATCTAAAGGACAATATCCCTGTAATAGAAACAATAGAAGGGCAATATCTTTAGTTTGCTGGGTTAATCTAAAGGACAATGTCCCTGTAATAGAAACAATAGAAGGGCAATATCTTTAGTTTGCTGGATTAATCTAAAGGACAATGTCCCTGTAATAGAAACAATAGAAGGGCAATATCTTTAGTTTGCTGGATTAATCTAAAGGACACTTTACCTGTAATAGAAACAACAGAACGGCAATATCTTTAGTTTGTGTTTTACTAATGCGCTGTAGGTCTATTATTTAATTAATTTCAATGTAAATCAGTTCGTTTCATTTAGGCCTATCTGAAAAGGTTTCTGGACCGACTATCAAGAAAGGTGCCCACAACCTCAGATATATTGAAGTAGATGGGGACTTTAGGATGATTGTCAATATATCCGATTATTGAATATAGCCGACATTGTTGAATAAAGGCAAAGGGCAATGAGAGCCAAAGCAGGTCTTGAATTTAAGCGTTCATTGAATGTAGGCGGACTTGAAAGTAGTTTATTTGAATCTGCATGTATTAGTAATGTAGTGTTGGGATACAACGTTTTGTTAACAGTTCTTTGGAGAGAGAGAGAGAGAGAGAGAGAGGGGGGGGGGAGGAAAAGAAAGAAACACTTATTTGGCAAGAAGAGGGTGGGAGAGGTGGTGATCTCTCTATGGCTGTGTGTGGATGGCTGATGAGTGGATAGGTGTGTTTGTCTCTGTTTGTCCGTCTTCATGTGTCTCTGTCTGCCTGCATGTCCGTCTTCACGTGTCTCTGTTTGCCTGCATGTCCATCTTCCTGTGTCTCTGTCTGTCTGCATGACCGTCTTCCTGCGTCTCTGTCTACTTGCATGTCCGTCTTCCTGTGTCTCTGTCTGACGGCACGTCCGTCTTCCTGTGTCTCTCTCTGCCTGCATGTCCGTATTCATGTGTCTCTGTCTGCCTACATGTCCGTGTTTCTGTATCTTTGTCTGCTTGCATGCCCGTCTTCCTTTGTCTCTGCCTATTTGCATTTCCGTCTTCCTGTGTCTTTGTCTGAAGGCAAGTCCTTCTTCCTGTGTCTCTCTCTGCCTGCATGTCCGTATTCCTGCGTCTTTGTCTGCCTGCATGCCTGTCTTCCTGTGTCTTTGTCTGCCTGTATGCCCGTCCTCCTGTGTTTCTGTCTGCCTATATGTCCGTCTTCCTGTGTCTCTGCCTGCCTGCATGCTCGTCTTCCTGTGTCCCTGTCTGCCTGCATGTATGTCTTTGTGTATTGTGCCAAGCAGCGTATCATGTACTATCACCACCGCACTTGATATACCGTCAACAATAATTGTTATCAAATGTTCCTATTGAACTGATAAAGCTCGCACTGTTGTTTGTCCAGATATGCTCAGTGTCATGTGAACAGGATCCACAAGGATGAATGACTCCACACACGCAAATGCGATAAAACCGATAGAAATGCTTGCTCTACACTGATTAGCGATAACTAATTACTATTGTTTGATGCGCTGTAATCAGCGGGCAGTTATTATGGAAGGAGATGTTGTAGATGAAGACTATGAAAAGGTCAATATATCTATTTATGTATGTGGGTACCAACGCCTATCATGCAGCCAACGGTGGGCGTAGACGTTACACGTCACAGTTCATGTACCTTAGTCTTCATGTATAGTGTAGTCCTGTTTTCCTTCATGTATAGTGTAGTATTGTTTTCCTTCAGCGCCTTCAGCAGCTGCTATGAGCTGGTAAAGCACTACTACTACTACTACTACTACTACTACTACTACTACTACTACTACTACTACTACTACTACTACTACTGCTACTACTACTACTACTACTACTACTACTACTACTACTGCTACTACTACTACTACTACTACTACTACTACTACTACTACTACTACTACTGCTGCTGCTACTACTACTACTACTACTACTACTACTACTACTACTACTACTACTACTACTACTACTACTATTATTACTACTACTACTACTACTACTACTACTACTACTACTACTACTACTACTACTACTACTACTACTGCTACTACTGCTGCTACTACTACTAGTACTACTACTACTACTACTACTACTACTGCTGCTACTACTACTACTACTACTACTACTACTACTACTACTACTACTATTATTATTACTACTACTACTACTACTACTACTACTACTACTACTACTACTACTGCTACTACTACTAGTACTACTACTACTACTACTACTACTACTACTACTACTGCTACTACTACTACTACTACTACTACTACTACTACTACTACTACTACTACTGCTACTGCTACTGTTATTGTTACTACTACTGCTACTGTTTCTACTACTGCTACTGCTGCTGCTGCTACTACTACTACAACTACTCCTACCACTACAACTACTACTACTGCTATTACCACTGCTACTCCTACTACTACTGCTGTTGCTAATACTACTACTGCTTCTACTACTACTATTGTTACTGCTACTGCTACTGCAGCTGCTACTCCTGCTATGGCTGCTGATACTACTGCTATTGCTCCTACTACTACTGCTGCTTCTACTGCTACTGCTGTTATTACTACTACTGCTACTACTACTACTGCTACTACTATATTACATCTGCTACTAATACTTCTGCTGCTGCTGCTACTGCTACTGCTACTACAATCCTTATATCTTTACTTCTGTCCTTGTTTAATGCCTGGCTTCCTTCTTGTTGTACTTCACAGAGAGCCAGAACTGTAGACTATTTTTGAAGGAACAAACAGCAGTTGCCTGAGATTCCATATCGTGTACCAAGAACAGTGGACCATTTTTGAAGGAACAAACAGCAGTTGCCTGAGATTCCATATCGTGTACCAAGAACAGTGGACCATTTTTGAAGGAACAAACAGCAGTTGCCTGAGATTCCATATCGTGCACCAAGAACAGTGGACCATTTTTGAAGGAACAAACAGCAGTTGCCTGAGATTCCATATCGTGTACCAAGAACAGTGGACCATTTTTGAAGGAACAAACAGCAGTTGCCTGAGATTCCATATCGTGTACCAAGAACAGTGGACCATTTTTGAAGGAACAAACAGCAGTTGCCTGAGATTCCATATCGTGTACCAAGAACAGTGGACCATTTTTGAAGGAACAAACAGCAGTTGCCTGAGATTCCATATCGTGTACCAAGAACAGTGGACCATTTTTGAAGGAACAAACAGCAGTTGCCTGAGATTCCATATCGTGTACCAAGAACAGTAGACTATTTTTGAAGGAACAAACAGCAGTTGCCTGAGATTCCATATCGTGTACCAACAACAGTAGACTATTTTTGAAGGAACAAACAGCAGTTGCCTGAGATTCAATATCGTGTACCAAGAACAGTAGACTATTTTTGAAGGAACAAACAGCAGTTGCCTGAGATTCAATATCGTGTACCAAGAACAGTAGACTATTTTTGAAGGAACAAACAGCAGTTGCCTGAGATTCAATATCGTGTACCAAGAGAGCGGTCAACAACACAACACTTAACAAAGAGCTGAACAATACAAAGCAACATTTCAGTAAAACACACTTCCAGTCCATAATAATCTAACATTTCAGTAAAACACACTTCCAGTCCATAATAATCTAAGCAATACAAAGCAACATTTCAGTAAAACACACTTCCAGTCCATAATAATGTAAACATATGAAGCCCTTCCCACTCCACCCCAACCCCCAACCCCATCCCCCAAATCCACCTGAAATTATTATTGAAAATTGTGTGAATATTTTAATAAATAACCGATAATCCGTTGTGGTAGTCCACCTCTCTTTGCTCAAGATACAATATATGTATCATTTCCTTAGTGGTGTTGTGGTAGTCCACTCCTCTTTGCTCAAGATACAATATATGTATCATTTCCTTAGGGGTGTTGTGGTAGTCCTCCTCTTTGCTCAAGATGCAATATATGTATCATTTCCTTAGGGGTGTTGTGGTAGTCCACTCCTCTTTGCTCAAGATACAATATATGTATCATTTCCTTAGGGGTGTTGTGGTAGTCCACTCCTCTTTGCTCAAGATGCAATATATGTATCATTTCCTTAGGGGTGTTGTGGTAGTCCACTCCTCTTTGCTCAAGATGCAATATATGTATCATTTCCTTAGGGGTGTTGTGGTAGTCCACTCCTCTTTGCTCAAGATGCAATAGATGTATCATTTCCTTAGGGGTGTTGTGGTAGTCCACCCCTCTTTGCTCAAGATACAATATATGTATCATTTCCTTAGGGGTGTTGTGGTAGTCCACTCCTCTTTGCTCAAGATGCAATATATGTATCATTTCCTTAGGGGTGTTGTGGTAGTCCACTCCTCTTTGCTCAAGATACAATATATGTATCATTTCCTTAGGGGTGTTGTGGTAGTCCACCTCTCTTTGCTCAAGATACAATATATGTATCATTTACTTAGGGGTGTTGTGGTAGTCCACTCCTCTTTGCTCAAGATGTAATATATGTATCATTTCCTTAGGGGTGTTGTGGTAGTCCACACCTCTTTGCTCAAGATACAATATATGTATCATTTCCTTAGGGGTGTTGTGGTAGTCCACTCCTCTTTGCTCAAGATGTAATATATGTATCATTTCCTTAGGGGTGTTGTGGTAGTCCACTCCTCTTTGCTCAAGATGTAATATATGTATCATTTCCTTAGGGGTGTTGTGGTAGTCCACTCCTCTTTGCTCAAGATACAATATATGTATCATTTCCTTAGGGGTGTTGTGGTAGTCACCCCTCTTTGCTCAAGATACAATATATGTATCATTTCCTTAGAGGTGTTGTGGTAGTCACCCCTCTTTGCTCAAGATGCAATATATGTATCATTTCCTTAGTGGTGTTGTGGTAGTCCACTCCTCTTTGCTCAAGATACAATATATGTATCATTTCCTTAGGGGTGTTGTGGTAGTCCACACCTCTTTGCTCAAGATACAATATATGTATCATTTCCTTAGGGGTGTTGTGGTAGTCCACTCCTCTTTGCTCAAGATGCAATATATGTATCATTTCCTTAGGGGTGTTGTGGTAGTCCACTCCTCTTTGCTCAAGATACAATATATGTATCATTTCCTTAGGGGTGTTGTGGTAGTCCACCCCTCTTTGCTCAAGATACAATATATGTATCATTTCCTTAGGGGTGTTGTGGTAGTCCACCCCTCTTTGCTCAAGATACAATATATGTATCATTTCCTTAGTGGTGTTGTGGTAGTCCACTCCTCTTTGCTCAAGATACAATACATGTATCATTTCCTTAGGGGTGTTGTGATAGTCCACCCCTCTTTGCTCAAGATACAATATATGTATCATTTCCTTAGGGGTGTTGTGGTAGTCCACTCCTCTTTGCTCAAGATACAATACATGTATCATTTCCTTAGGGGTGTTGTGGTAGTCCACACCTCTTTGCTCAAGATACAATATATGTATCATTTCCTTAGGGGTGTTGTGGTAGTCCACCTCTCTTTGCTCAAGATACAATATATGTATCATTTCCTTAGGGGTGTTGTGGTAGTCCACTCCTCTTTGCTCAAGATGCAATATATGTATCATTTACTTAGTGGTGTTGTGGTAGTCCACTCCTCTTTGCTCAAGATACAATATATGTATCATTTCCTTAGGGGTGTTGTGGTAGTCCACTCCTCTTTGCTCAAGATACAATACATGTATCATTTCCTTAGGGGTGTTGTGGTAGTCCACTCCTCTTTGCTCAAGATACAATATATGTATCATTTCCTTAGGGGTGTTGTGGTAGTCCACTCCTCTTTGCTCAAGATGCAATATATGTATCATTTCCTTAGGGGTGTTGTGATAGTCCACCCCTCTTTACTCAAGATGCAATATATGTATCATTTCCTTAGGGGTGTTGTGATAGTCCACTCCTCTTTGCTCAAGATACAATATATGTATCATTTCCTTAGTGGTGTTGTGGTAGTCCACTCCTCTTTGCTCAAGATACAATATATGTATCATTTCCTTAGGGGTGTTGTGGTAGTCCACACCTCTTTGCTCAAGATACAATATATGTATCATTTCCTTAGGGGTGTTGTGGTAGTCCACTCCTCTTTGCTCAAGATACAATATATGTATCATTTCCTTAGGGGTGTTGTGGTAGTCCACCCCTCTTTGCTCAAGATACAATATATGTATCATTTCCTTAGGGGTGTTGCATACGGCGTGCCTTCTACGTGGTTGGTAGGGATCGCCATTACTCTTGCTGCTGTTTAGATTAGTTAATACGTTGCTTTTTGTACTAATGGTGTATAATGCCTGTGGACGGGGTTTAGCATCGACTTATACTAGCTAGCGCATGGACTCTTGTTCATTAGTCATATAATAATTTTAAAATATTTTTCGCTTAATTCGTTATGCTTCTCACCCAGGTTGACATTTTCTTCTTACATTGTATTGGCATGATTGTTTAATTGTTTACACCGCATTGTTGTATATTACCCTGAATGTAACTTCTTACATTGTATTGACATGATTGTTTAATTGTTTACACCGCATTGTTGTATATTACCCTGAATGTAACTTCTTACATTGTATTGACATGATTGTTTAATTGTTTACACCGCATTGTTGTATATTACCCTGAATGTAACTTCTTACATTGTATTGACATGATTGTTTAATTGTTTACACCGCATTGTTGTATATTACCCTGAATGTAACTTCTTACATTGTATTGACATGATTGTTTAATTGTTTACACCGCATTGTTGTATATTACCCTGAATGTAACTTCTTACATTGTATTGACATGATTGTTTAATTGTTTACACCGCATTGTTGTATATTACCCTGAATGTAAATATTACATTGTATTGACATGATTGTTTAATTGTTTACACCACATTGTTGTATATTACCCTGAATGTAACTATTACATTGTATTGACATGATTGTTTAATTGTTTACACCGCATTGTTGGATATTATCCTGAATGTAACTATTACATTGTAATGACATGATTGTTTAATTGTTTACACCGCATTGTTGAATATTACCCTGAATGTAACTATTACATTGTATTGACATGATTGTTTAATTGTTTACACCGCATTTTTGTGTATTACCCTGAATGTAACTATTACATTGTGTTGACATGATTGTTTAATTGTTTACACCGCATTGTTGTATATTACCCTGAATGTACCTATAACTTTGTATTCACGTGTTCTTTACATTTGGCTTCAACATATTGGTGTGCATATTCTGAGGGAATTGTGTTGCACTATATTTATATAAACAATGGCTGAGGTAGATTTGCTGGGTAGACAACAGTTGAGTGAGTTGGTGGAAAGACTAAAGGAAGAAGCTGCCCTTTTGGACATTACTAAATCTAAAGATATAAAGAAATATCTACAATATAGTCTCAGAGATTCTAGAGCACAAGAGCGTGAACATAAAAGATTGCAAAGCATACATGTAGCAGATAAAGAGATCGAGTACAAACTAAAGCAAGCTGACATTAAGCAACAGATCATGCAAAAGCAAACCGAGGCGGAACTCGACGTTAAGCAAGCTGATGAAAAAACGTTCAAGCCTATGCAATGTAAAGCTGAACAAAAAAGATTGCAAAGCGAGCATGTTCTCTAAAAAAAATCAAATAGAGGCTGATCTTAAGCTTTAAAGAAGAAGAAATAAGAATAAAGCATGATGAACTAAAGCTTAGACAATTACAGCTTGAAGAGGATACAAAACACAAACAGCATGCGATGGAATTACAGCATGAAAAACTAAGAAAGAAAGATGAACATTTCGAATCTGGTCAACAGTTAAAATCAAGGCCAAAATTACTTTTTTGATGATAGGCAAGATGACACTGAGTAATACCTGATGATAGGCAAGATGACATTGAGTCATACCTGATGATAGGCAAGATAATAATAATAATAATAATAATAATAATAATAATAATAATAATAATAATAATAATAATAATAATAATAATAATAATAATACAGGATACTATATACGCGCCTTTCCCCAAATCAATCAGGCTCAAAGCGCGGCGATCTATACCAACATACACGCTCACCTGTCTCATCCACCCTCACACACACCAAATACACATCCATCACTCAAACAGGTGGTGTAAAGGCAGGGAGATCGCTATTAGAAGACGGAAATAAAATCGAATTTTTAGTTTTGAAATTGTTTATATTGACTGCGTCCTGTACCATAATTGAATGGAGGGAGGAAACCGGAGTGCCCGGAGAAAACCCTCGGTGACCTCAATAGTCTCGTATCTAAATCACATACGTTCGCCCCTTGATCTCACCCCAGTAGAGATTACGATGACCTAGTAAAACATCTCTTGCAACGGTTTGTGTGTACCGATAAGGGGTTTCGAGTCAAATTTAGGTCGGCAAAGCTTGAGCAGACCAAAATTGCCCAGCTTTCTTGGACAGATTGAGGCGGAATTTTACCCGCTGGCTTGAATTGGCGGGGGCTGATAACTTTAACAATTTGATCGACTTGATTCTTAGGAAACAGCTGCTTCAGTCTTGTTCACAGAAGCCGGCATGTTCATTAAGGAATCAGGTTCCAAAACGGCTGCTCAGATGGCTGAAACAGCAAAGCGATGGCGTGAAGTCCATATCAAGGAGAATGTAGCTGGTTCTGGATTGACTGGTCCACTTTTGTCTAATATGGACTATGTAAATTCACAATCAAGATGCACACCTCGCAAAAATTATGTTGCATCCAAGGTCACTAAGGGATCGAACACTAACTCAGTTCCCGAAAATGCCAATCAATGTGGTACTAGACCATATAGAGGGCGTGTTAGAAATTGTTTTTGGTGCAACAAAAGGGGCCACCTGATGTACAATTGTCCTGTTAAAGTCCAGGGACATAAAAGTGAATCAAGCATTTGCATGTAGGCATGAGTGCATGATTTGCCAAGTCAGATCCAAACTTGTATTAGCTTTGGTAATGGCAAAGAGGCATTGATTATGTTTGATTCTGGCTGTTCAACGGTTGGCATAAGAAGATATTTGGTACGTTCAGACCAAATATTGGACGAGCACATGTCTGTGACATTGTTCAATGGACAAACGGTTTCATTACCTTTGGCTCTGATAAACATCAACAGTCCTTACTTTAAAGGTTCAGTGAAAGCATGCATTGTGAAAAATTCGGTCTTCGACGTTATTTTGGGTAAAATACCTGGCTCAACCTTTGTTTGTGCAAAAATTGCAGCGGCAGTACAAACAAGGGCACACAGAAAAAATGAAGATAAACCCGTTCGCCCTTTGTTGACAGCCAAGGTACCACAACTTGACGTCACTCATGACGATCTGGCAAAAATGCAGAAGGGCGACACCTCATTGCAACCTTGTTTTGACAAAGTGGGAAAAAGAAAGAGGACTTTTGTAAAAGGGTAATTGTAGATTATAATCACACGACACCGGAGCGTATAGGCGACTACTGGTCACATTATTCTGACACGGCCCCACCACTTTTGTATAAAAGTGTTCCTGACGTCTAAGTGGTAGTGCCAGCAGGTATAGCAGTAATCCAAGACCTTACTTCCGATGGCGCAATTGACTATGACGTAACCAAGGTGATTGTGGGTGTAGTACCGACTATCCAGACAGAGACGGTTGATGATATTGTCTACAACACACATTTGTCGGACATACACAAGTCTCAAGCTCAGACTGTGTTCAAAAACATTCACATGTACTGACTGACCTACCAGGGTATACGCCATTAGCAGAACACACGATGACATTTGACCAACCAGGAAATGTGAAGCAATACCCTCTTCCTTTCAATTGTGAGAAAATTGTTTCAAGAGGAAGTTAAGAAAATGTTGGCAATGAAGATAATTGAACCATCTTATCCTTTCTCATTCCCTGTTGTTCTTGTCAAAAAAATGACAGGACTGTCAGATTTTGTATTGATTTTAGACATTAGTCAATAAAAATACCCAGTTTGACAGTGAACTAATCCCTGATACCGAAGCCCTTTTTGCAAGTTTAAGAGACATGTTTAATGTTACAAAAGTTGATCTGTCGAAAGGTTATTGGCAAACCCCAATGACTGCCAAGGATAAAGAGAAATCGGCCTTCCGAGCACCTCAGGACCTCCCCCCGTTGGGGTGCCGGGGGTTTCAGTATAAATAGTATCCCCACTTTCTGGAAATTTAGTGCTTTAAATTCCCACTGTCATTGTCTTTCTCATTTGCTCTTTCTCATTCCTGCTCTGTTCTATCAATCTGCTATACTATCTTCTTCTTCGCTAGACCAGTCCCCTACCTTTTTTCTTGAAAATTCTTCCGGGACAAGACTCCTTATTTGTGTATGAGGTCTGTTGGATCAGCTTGGGAATATTGGACGCTTTCTGCCAGGTGGTCACTAGGGCTTCCTAAGATGTTATTATTTAGCAATGTAGGCATTTTATATGTATGTGTTTTGTTGATAATTTGTAATAATGTTTGTATTCTATTTTGTTTTTGTAAACGTAGGTTCGATAAATTAGAGTACAGCCTCAGCGTCCCCTGCGTGGGATGTCTTTATTGTAAAGTGACTGGCTGGTGGAGAGCTTTGTTTTACACAAGGGTTATTTCAGCAGATCTTTGATGCGGATCAGGGGTTATCCGGTCCTGATTTGGCTCGGAAGAGTCCGCTGGACCTAAAGCAATAATAATGTAATGTAATGTAATGTAACCTCAGGACCTGTTATTTTCAATTCAATTCAATATTTTAATTTAACGTCTTTTCACAACAATGTGATTTTAGACAAAGGACCTGTTACGCTTTCTCAGGATGCATTTTGGATTGTCGACAGCACCATCCACATTTGTTCGGGTGATGAAAAAGTTAAAATTGGAGAAGTTCTTTTTTTTTTCCTATTAGTTTTTTGACGACATTTTAATCGCAACCGACACTTGGACTCGGAACTTGACTGCTTTGGTCCAACTGCTTACAGCATTGAACAAAATCGGTTTGGCTGCTAGACCCAGTAAAGTTGAATGTGGTTTCCAAACCATAGATTTTCTTACGCGCTTTGGTGGGGAACAAGACCTGAACAGAGTAAAGTTTCTAACATCTTGTCCGTTTCCATCCCTCAAACGAAGCGACAAATACGCGCAATTTTGGGACTCGTGTGTTTCACCGACGTTACATCCTTCAGTTTGCTTCTGTGTGTGCACCATTGGCGGACTTGACAAAGAAAATCTGTCCTACCAAAGTGAGGTGAACCCTGCGTGTCAAAGATCCTTTGATGCACTTAAACTTTGTTTGTCTAGAGATCCTGTTGTTGTTTCTATTTCACTTAAACTTTGTTTGTCTAGTGATCCTGTTGTTGTGTCTATCTCACTTAAACTTTGTTTGTCTAGTGATCCTGTTGTTGTGTCTATCTCACTTACACTTTGTCTAGTGATCCTGTTGTGTCTATCTCACTTAAACTTTGTTTGTCTAGTGATCCTGTTGTTGTTTTTATCTGATGTTGCAAGGTCATTCATTATAAGATGTGATGCTTTCTCCACAGGCATAGGAGCAGTTTTGTTATAACAGCAGCTGGAGAGTGACGTCTCCTACACCCAGTTCTGTATGCTAGCAGAAAGTTGCTAGACAGAGAGACTCGGTATATTACTGTTGAGATGGAATGCTTGGCATTTGTGGACCGTGAATAATTTTTTACAGACACCTGTTTGGTAGACACTTTGTGATAAAGACTGATCATTCGCCTCCTTCTTTATTGAAGAAGACAGCCGTTTGTTGAGATGGTCTATGGCTGTACAGGGCTATGATTGTGATGTTTTGACAATTTCTGGTTCCTTTAAATTTGAGGCGGATGTGTTGTCCCGACTCGCAGAGTTCTAATATGCCCACTGATGCAATTGTGTTTGTCACTTACAATGTTTTGATGTGGATTTTGTTGCGTGTCATTGCTTTATGTTTGCAGTATAGGATGTGCAGTAAAAGTGATTGGACAAAGGGAGGCAGTCTTTCGTCATCTTGTGGTTGTGTGCTCTTGGACAATGACTATGATCAACTATGGAGAGCTGGACACAGTGGAATTTGTTTATATGTATAATGTAATATTATTACAATAATAATATGATTTTTGTTATGTATTTGTCTGTTCATGGATCTTTTGAGACTTTGTAAACCTTATAGTTTGTTATCGGGTGTGTTTATTATATATCTCAACTGGTAGAGTACCTAAAAAATAAACTATACAGATTACGGAGTTAATCTTATATTTAAGCATGAAATAGATGTTGATTGTTGTTGATTTAAATATTAATCATGGGGAGTTCGAAAGAACTACACAGCTTTCCAAGTATAGTGGGTGGGGGACTTATGGCTTTGTTCCATTAGTTCACGATTATACTAGTTCATGTTAATGTAGTGTGATGGGGGACTTTCATAGTTCACGACTATACTAGTTCATGTTAATGTAGTGTGATGGGGGACTTTCATAGTTCACGGCTATACTAGTTCATGTTAATGTAGTGTGATGGAGGACTTTCATAGTTCACGACTATACTAGTTCATGTTAATGTAGTGTGATGGGGGACTTTCATAGTTCACGACTATACTAGTTCATGTTAATGTAGTGTAATGGAGGACTTTCATAGTTCACGACTATACTAGTTCATGTTAATGTAGTGTGATGGGGGACTTTCATAGTTCACGACTATACTAGTTCATGTTAATGTAGTGTGATGGGGGACTTTCATAGTTCACGACTATACTAGTTCATGTTAATGTAGTGTGATGGGGGACTTTCATAGTTCACGACTATACTAGTTCATGTTAATGTAGTGTGATGGGGGACTTTCATAGTTCACGACTATACTAGTTCATGTTAATGTAGTGTGATGGAGGACTTTCATAGTTCACGACTATACTAGTTCATGTTAATGTAGTGTGATGGGGGACTTTCATACTATACTAGTTCATGTTAATGTAGTGTGATGGGGGACTTTCATACTATACTAGTTCATGTTAATGTAGTGTGATGGGGGACTTTCATACTATACTAGTTCATGTTAATGTAGTGTGATGGGGGACTTTCATACTATACTAGTTCATGTTAATGTAGTGTGATGGAGGACTTTCATACTATACTAGTTCATGTTAATGTAGTGTGATGGAGGACTTTCATACTATACTAGTTCATGTTAATGTAGTGTGATGGGGGACTTTCATAGTTCACGACTATACTAGTTCATGTTAATGTAGTGTGATGGGGGACTTTCATACTATACTAGTTCATGTTAATGTAGTGTGATGGGGGACTTTCATACTATACTAGTTCATGTTAATGTAGTGTGATGGGGGACTTTCATACTATACTAGTTCATGTTAATGTAGTGTGATGGGGGACTTTCATACTATACTAGTTCATGTTAATGTAGTGTGATGGGGGACTTTCATACTATACTAGTTCATGTTAATGTAGTGTGATGGGGGACTTTCATACTATACTAGTTCATGTTAATGTAGTGTGATGGGGGACTTTCATAGTTCACGACTATACTAGTTCATGTTAATGTAGTGTGATGGGGACTTTCATACTATACTAGTTCATGTTAATGTAGTGTGATGGAGGACTTTCATACTATACTAGTTCATGTTAATGTAGTGTGATGGGGACTTTCATAGTTCACGACTATACTAGTTCATGTTAATGTAGTGTGATGGGGGACTTTCATACTATACTAGTTCATGTTAATGTAGTGTGATGGGGGACTTTCATAGTTCACGACTATACTAGTTCATGTTAATGTAGTGTGATGGGGACTTTCATACTATACTAGTTCATGTTAATGTAGTGTGATGGAGGACTTTCATACTATACTAGTTCATGTTAATGTAGTGTGATGGGGACTTTCATAGTTCACGACTATACTAGTTCATGTTAATGTAGTGTGATGGGGACTTTCATAGTTCACGACTATACTAGTTCATGCTAATGTAGTGTGATGGAGGACTTTCATACTATACTAGTTCATGTTAATGTAGTGTGATGGGGGACTTTCATAGTTCACGACTATACTAGTTCATGCTAATGTAGTGTGATGGGGACTTTCATAGTTTACGACTACGTGAGGGAAAAACATACTTGATTAATGTAATGTTATGGTTAAAGTTTACTTGAAATTGGTCCCTTCTTTTCTGTGGCGTTTATGTCTGATTAATTTCTATATAGACGTGTTTTAGGATCGATTCCTATCTGTGACGAGATGACTAGTTTTACCCTGCCTATTTACTATTTAGCCCTGTTTAGTCATTGTAACCTTAGAAAGTTAGGGTATTACACAACAGCCGATTACAGTATAGGAGGTACACACACTGCGAGCTTGACGCAGGCAGTTAGTGACGTCAGCACTGTGTGCCTTGAATCTGAAAGTTCTAACCAATGGGACGCAGGCAGAGCGGTTAGAGCCGGTTCTGACTGGGTCAAAACCTAGCATAGCTTAAGTCAGTGCTACGAAAGACACCGAAGTCTACACAGCTAGACCGGAGCAGAGAACTATCTTCACTCATAGACCAGGAAACAGGACTTTAGAATCTTAGAATTCTATCAAGTAGCCACGAGGCCTGACTTTGTCAAACAGGTAAATGAACATACTTCTGTTTCATCGTGATATATTTATATTATTGTTGAAATTATGTTTGTAGAATTTGCTATGCATAAATGTGGATTGTTTGTCCAACGTTGCGTGACCACGTGGCGAAACACGACCGGTTGCGCCGCGATGTTGTATACCTGACGGAACCACTGTTGTTGAACCTATATGTATGTTTGCAGACCAGTGGCTGTACCAGTGAATGTTTATATTATTATTAATTCTGTATGTGTGTAGTTAGCCACGATTTATATTTATGCATGTATAGGAAAGTAGAGTTGAAATTCCAGTGGACCACGGACGTAGCAGAATGTTCGTCGCTTATGTATAGAGATGTGGAGCTATCACTGAGGGCTACTTTGGCTTTCAGTGAGACGCTCTGCACAAACCGATTATTCAGGGTTGTGCAGAATTTCGTCTCTTATATTACAGACGAGCAGGCGAGCTATCCCGTGCGCCCAACTCCACAGGAAAACCAAGTTGGCTGTTTAGCCCCTACAGCACAAGACTGAGGGAGCAACCCTGGAAAACCCCCTGCAAGACCCCACAGCGTGGCAAGGGACCAAACTACATGACGACACATCGTGTACCAGAAGTTACCTCAACGAAGGACTTCAAACACACCACACTGCAGTTAAGTGACACGGAAGAAGTGCACCCAAACTGATAGCAAAAGGACCACAGTAGTCCACTCTTCAGAACTGTAGTAAAACGGACCACAGTAGTCCAATCTTCATGAAATCTAGCAGCCAGTGCCCGATGAAGACATAACAGCTGCATAGACTATAAGCGATCGAATTATTTGCATTGACTTATGACAGTTTAAAGTAGATTAGCACATCGAAGATCTTGTATAGAGTAGAAGAAATAAATGTGTGATTTTTAACTGTTATCAAGTGGCTGGACTACATATGATTCATAGCCATGTGAAAGCTAGTGTGACAGTGATCTTTTACCATTTTTCTATCTATCTCTGAACCCCAGCTTTAACACAGACCGAGCTAAACAAATAAATTTATTAAAGTAATTCAGCGGGTGACTAACTAGCAGTTCCCATCGAATAAAGCGTGAGGGTTACAGCATTCCATTGTGCAGAGCCCAGTAACCCATAAACCCCACGTGACACTATCCTTCTTTAAAAAGAAAAAAGAAACTTTTCCTCCTAAGGGTCCGTTTTCTTGAAAGGGTGATGTCACATGCAGCATGATATATAATATTCTAGTTCTGCGCCTGTACCATTAGTGATTCTTTGGTGATAGTTTTTGAGTGGAGCTGATAGGGGATGAAGTGGGTGGAAAAGATATCAGGTATTGTGCAGTAGTAACCTGGTACCTTTAGCTGTGTCTATTATTAGGTATACGGTCTCACGTGAACGATAACTTATATTACTTGAAACTGCCCATATTTATGGGGCCTATATATAGTCGGGCCCAGCTCATACACGTTACGGATTTGATTGTGAGTGAGTTTGAAAGGGGACTAAGTCGAAGCAGAAGAATTACATTTATAAACGTTTGTCATCCTTGTAATATTTTTTTTCTAAATCGTTTTGGCTGAAGTTAGGGCAGAGTGACGTGAATTTTTTGTGATAGGTGTTTTCTAAAGTTAAATGTAATAAAGTCTCGTTTTAGTAGCTAGAGTAATAATTGTGAATTATAATATTAATGCTTCAAAGCGTCTGCTTCGACAGGTATGTGAGAATTCATTATTTGGATACTTTATTTTGTGTGTGAAGGTTGGTAAAATTAATTTTGTTGGAAGTTTGGATTTTATAATTTCTTTGAAGGAATTGTGATTTAATAGAATACATACAGTAATAATTAGGCATACTTTAAATATTGATATACTAATATTTGTTTAAACTGTTTTATACTTTCAATATTGAGAATGAAATAATTCGTCATAAACTAAGTTAAAAACTCGAAGAAGGTCTTGTGTGAATTAATTGCTTTCTATAGCCTAAGTCTTCGCTGTTTCTATTGTTTGGTGTTGTCCACTGTCATGAGGTTTCTAATTTATTCTGTTCTTAATCTATTTTACTTGCCGATTGTTGTTCTGAACCAGTTTCCGATGGCACTGATGTTGAGGATTGCACTAGTAGCCTTGTCATACAGGCTTTTGATGACTTCAATAATTTTAGGGCTGATATTGTACACTCTCATGGTTGCCCACAGAGCTCTATCAAACGCTTTATTGGAGTCTACGAACATATGATATAGATGTTGTTGGTGCTGTAGGTTTTTCTCGCAGATTTTTCTGAGGTTGAAATTATGTTCAGTGGTACTTCGCCCTGCCCTAAATTATGCTTGTTCTTCAGCTATGATTTGTTCAGATTGGGGTTTCAATCTGTGGAGTATTATTTTCAGGAAGACCATGTTGGAATGGCTTTTGGTGCGGTAATTTTCACACTCCTGAAGGTTACCTTTTTTTAGGAAGAGTGATGACAAGCGACTGGGTACATGGTGTAGGCCACTACCCACTCTGCCAGATCTTGTTACAGATAATGGTGAGGGGGTCAATAATCGATTCTCCTCCTGCTTGAAGCTCTATTCAGTCATTGTCAAAACTCTGGTAAGGGGCAAATAGACCCACTGCGGTTTCAAATGTAACCCAAAGACTGGTTATTATTCTATCCTATACCGTAACTCGAAGGTCGTTGGGGTACCACAGATGATAGTTTAACCAGCGTACTCCATCTTTCTCTGTCCTCAGCAACCCTCATGGCTTCGCTCAGTGTTAAGCCAGTCCATTCTCGAATGTTGTCCTCCCACCTCTTTTTCTGTCTCCCCCTTCTTCTGCCTCCTTGCACCGTGCCTTGCAGGACGGTCTTTGCAAGGTCTGATGCTCTGGCCGTACCACCGGAGTCTCCGTTTCTTTACCACTGTGAGCTTGTCATCGTGTTGTCCAATGGCTTGTGTGATGATCTGTCTGCCTGGCGAGCGTTGTGGCCAAGTGGGCTAGGGCGGGACTAACTTGCCTTGTCCACAGGCCAGAAACCAATGGCGCCTGACAGGTGTGGGTTCGATCCAGCATCCGGGCGTTATGTTTCTCAGAATATTATTTACTTTCGACTCGGGCAACGTCTCAGGGGTTTTCTCCTGGTACTCCGGTTTGCTCCCCAGCAAAATTTCAAAAGATCACAACTAATGTTATGTACGTTGTGTTTGGGCGCGCCACAGGCTGCGACTACGCTTTTCCCAGGGGAGGCGGCCCAGAATCTCCCTATGAAAAAGGGACAATAAGGTAAATAAAATAAAATAAAATAAATAAAAAAGTCCCATTTACTTCTTTAGGACGAACCCCAGTCTGTACACCGCCAACAACATTAACACTTTTGAAAATGCTCATGTTTCCAACATGTACGGGAGTGTCCGGAAATACATTTGAATGGATTGCCATCTTGTTCAACGTTGAAATAAAATGTCCCAACGGAATCTTACCAAATGATTGTGTAATGGTCCATAGTTACGTAGCAGTGCTATCCCGTGCGCGATCAAACAGCTTCACATGGATTGTGTGCAGACTGAACACACAATGCAATAACTACTTCTTCACCTTTGTCCAAGTCAGGTTATTGTGCCACGGGCTATTGGACAGGACTACCAGCCATTGAACCACTGTACATAAAGCATCGTTATTATAGCGCTTGTTAAGCTCAAGTCACGGGCTATTGGACATGACTACCAGCCATTGAACCACTGTACATAATGCATTGTTATTATAGCGCTTGTTAAGCTCAAGTCACGGGCTATTGGACAGGACTACCAGCCATTGAACCACTGTACATAAAGCATTGTTATTATAGCGCTTGTTAAGCTCAAGTCACGGGCTATTGGACAGGACTACCAGCCATTGAACCACTGTACATAAAGCATCGTTATTATAGCGCTTGTTAAGCTCAAGTCACGAACTGTTGGACAGGACTACCAGCCATTGAACCACTGTACATAATGCATCGTTATTATAGCGCGCTTGTTAAGCTCAAGTCAGGTTATTGTGCCATGGGGTATTGGACAGGACTACCAGCCATTTAACATCTGTAAATAATGCATCGTTATTATAGCGCGCTTGTTAAGCTCAAGAGCTGCTCAAGGCGCTGGATCATACAGGATCTAACTCAAGCCGCCTGAAACGTCCACTTGCAGCCTTTGGGCCTGACGACGCCCATACAACTGAGCACAAAGCTGGGCCTGACGACGCCCATACAACTGAGCACAATGCTGGGCCTGACGACGCCCATACAACTGAGCACAATGCTGGGCCTGACGACGCCCATACAACTGAGCACAATGCTGGGCCTGACGACGCCCATACAACTGAGCACAAAGCTGGGCCTGACGACGCCCATATAACTGAGCACAATGCTGGGCCTGACGACGCCCATACAACTGAGCACAATGCTGGGCCTGACGACGCTCATACAACTGAGCACAATGCTGGGCCTGACAACGCCCATACAACTGAGCACAATGCTGGGCCTGACGACGCCCATACAACTGAGCACAAAGCTGTGCCTGACGACGCCCATACAACTGAGCACAATGCTGGGCCTGACGACGCCCATACAACTGAGCACAAAGCTGGGCCTGACGACGCCCATACAACTGAGCACAATGCTGGGGGACTGTGTTTGGGGGAGAAGGGACCGAGTGCTTGCTGGGTGTTGTTGTGTAGCCAGCCCCACCCGCCTAGGACATGGGCGTCAGGATCTTTAAAGTCAGTGCAAAGGCATGCGTGCGATGCACAGACTAGACCTCGGGTTATACTGTCTTCCTCAAAGTCGCGTTATATTTTGTCCGGCGCTCCAGGCCGTCAGCCGCCTTTGAACTACTGCCTGTACGGGCTGCAGTGTTGTTACGTAATGTTCAATGTTCAACGTCTTTGAACCACTGACTGTAAGGCTGCAGTGTTGTTAGGTAATGTTCAATGTTCAACGTCTTTGACCCACTGACTGTAAGGCTGCAGTGTTGTTACATAATGTTCAACGTCTTTGAACCACTGACTGTAAGGTTCAATGTTCAACGTCTTTGAACACTGCCTGTACGGGCTGCAGTGTTGTGACGTAATGTTTAATGTTCAACGTCTTTGAACACTGCCTGTACGGGCTGCAGTGTTGTTACGTAATGTTCAATGTTCAACGTCTTTGAACACTGCCTGTACGGGCTGCAGTGTTGTGACGACACAACAAGACCTAAGTAACATATTACGCATTTAGCCTAGGCAACTCTGCTTCAAAATATTTATAATAAATAATGTTTTCCGCTTCACATACCTTCACAGGGCAATTTCTTTGCAAAATATGAACTCTGCTTCCTCGTCCGACATGGGTGGACACAAACTAGGCATTCCTTGGTCCAGGGCGTGACTTTGCTTGACCGTCAGGCATGTTGAAAGACTGCACGTAATTATGTTTGTTGTATCCTTGCAAAACATCGCCGTGCGACATGGCCTTCAGTTACCTAGTTATGTTAAGAAAACTGCTCCTTGTACATCATTTGGCCTGAAACCTGAGACTGAGGTATCTATTGCCAGCGTTGATGTTAGTCACACCTGCATTACATTTAGTCACACATGTACTGCTTTTAGTCACACCTGTACATCTGTGACAAAACGTATTTTTAATCTATCACACGGTTGATAGCACCAACAAACTGGCCTAGAATGACTTGGTGTTTTCTCTCAGACCAGCACCTTTACCGCTTCAGAGACAAAACCTATTCCAACAATTGGAATAAATGTGTAGACTTGATTTGACTTTTAAACAGAAAGGTAACAGTCAGACATATTCCAACAATTGGAATAAATGTGTAGACTTGATTTGACTTCTAAACAGAAAGGCAACAGTCAGAGACACGCAAGTCAGAGACGCTCAAGTCAGAGATACAAAATCATAGGTCAGAGGAGGTGGAGCAATGGCGGCGAACAATCCAGGCCCCACTGCACAGGACCAGTGGCGGGACTTTGTGACCAACCTCTACCCTAACGCCACCACAGAAACCATTTGTGTGCCACCCTTCAACTTCAACCGTTTGCCTTATACGACACAAACTCTGCCAGGTACCAGCGAGACAGCTTTTGTCCTGCCTGCCCCACCTGCTGCTGTGCCACCTGCTATTCTACCTGCTGTCACACCTGGTGTGCCGCCTGCTGCTGTTTCACTTCCTGCAGTCCCACCTGCTGTCCCACCTGTCCTACTTGCTGCGGTCCCACCTGTCGTACGCGCTGCAGTCTCATCTGCCCCATGTCCCAGTCACATACTGTCACCCCCACAAGTTCTATGGACACCAGTGTCACCTCAGGTCGCCCCTGTTCGAGTCCAGGAAAGCGACTTCGGTGATGATTTTGGCCAGCAGCATGTCGTCACCAACCTGAAGGCCCTGGGAACGAATCAGCAGGAGGTCATGTTCATCCTCTCCCAACTCAATTTCGGACAATATTTGAATAAGCCCACGTATGCTGCGTCCATTGCACAGCTACAGATCCCACTGCCCAAACACTTGGACACGCGGCAAACCAAGTACTCACATGGCGAGGCAGATGTAATAATAATAAACCGCCGTTACGGCGTTCTGATCGGAGAGCTCAAGTCCGTGGGCAGGTGGCAGGCTGTCAATCAAAACGCCACTGCCCCTGACAGCGATGTGGCCAATAGGGTGGAGAAAGCCATCACACAGCTGGACCGGTCGGAAAAAGTAATCAGTCACGTGGTCAGTGACCTGGCCACAAATCTGACAGTGCGCAAAACGCTGTTCCTGCCCTACGTCACCAGTGGCCAGCTACACAGGGTGCTGACGTCAAACAGTCCGTTATCACAGGTAACTCTCTCTCTCTCTCTCTCTCTCTCTCTCTCTCTCTCTCTTTCTCTCTCTCTCTCCCCTCCTGCGCAGTAATTTAATATAATTTATGTGAGCGTGCATGTGTTTCTACGCGCGCTTGCGTGCGAGGTTGTGCTTGTGTCTGTTTGCGTACGTGAGTATATGCGTGCATGCGTGCGTGTTTAATTGTGTATGTCTCAAATCGCCATTGTGAGAACAGGCTAAGGATTAAGCTACAGTGTCCACCACAATATTAGGCCTAATATAAAGTTAAAGCTTCAGATAAAATGTCCACCACAATATTAGGCCTATGTAAAGCTAAGCCTTTTGATGAAGTGCTTACCACAACATTTGGCCCAAATAAAGCCAAGGCTTTTAATAAAGTGTCCACAAGAGCAAAGAGTGGTCAGACTACAAGTCCACTGTGTATTTTACAGCGCCTATGCCAGTGCCTTGGGGCAGCGGACGTCTCACACGCCGTACAGCTTTGTGTCTGTGCTGACCAGGTATCGCATCCCAGTACTTTCTGGGATGTGACTCCCGCTGTCCTAACCAACCTGGCCAGCTGGTGGCGGCAAATCATGGCGTCTCCAGATCCTCATCTCAGCAGTCCAAGAGGGGAAAGGCTGTACCTAGATGTAGCAGCTAGGTAACCATTTTTATGACTCGTGTTTTATCAGCTTTTGTTTTACATTGATCATTGGTGTACTGTTAGCGTCAGTTCAAGCTGAACGTATGTTTTATATTGCCAATGTTAGTAATGGTGGTGGTGGTTATGATGATGATGATGATGATGATGATGATGATGATGATGATGATGATGATGATGATGATGATGATGATGATGATGATGATGATACCGCATTTGTCCTTACGAATTTCGTGCAGGTTCGTGGGGCCAGCCACTACAGTCAGTGTTCACTGCAGCGTCTCCCCACGTGTGGAGGTGCGGACTGAGGGCCAGGCGGTGGCAGAACTGGGAAAGAGGCTGTCACGTCTGGTGCTGACCCAGCAGCAGCTGGACATATTGACCAGAGATCCGCCTCTGGCTTACATCACGGGTCCGTGGGGGACTGGTTAGTAATAATAATAACATTAGATGTATACGCGCCTTAATCTAAATCAGACACAAAACGCGGCGATCTGAAACCTACATAAACGCTTTCATGTTATAGACACTCCTACATACACAACAACACACATTCATCACTCAAACATGTGGTGTAAAAGGCCAGTCGCTATTAGAAGACGGAAAATATGTCTGATATAATAATATCTAATATATAAAACAAATGACCTCAAAATAATAATAATAATAATAATAATAATAATAATAATAATAATAATAATAATAATAATAATACTTTATAATAGGATGCTATATACGCGCTTTTCCCCAAATTACTAATCAGGCTCAAAGCGCGGCGATCTGTACCAACTTACACGCTCACATGTTTCACCCACTCTCACACACACAGCAAACACATCTATCACTCAAACATGTGACACACACAGCAAACACATCTATCACTCAAACATGTGACACACACAGCAAACACATCTATCACTCAAACATGTGACACACACAGCAAACAAATCTATCACTCAAACATGTGACACATACAGCAAACACCTCTATCACTCAAACATAAGACACAGACAGCAAACACATCTATCACTCAAACATGTGACACACACAGCAAACACATCTATCACTTAAACATGTGACACACACAGCAAACACATCTATCACTCAAACATGTGACACACACAGAAAACACATCTATCACTCAAACATGTGACACACACAGCAAACACATCTATCACTCAAACATGTGACACACACACACAGCAACCACATCTATCATTCAAACATGTGACACACACAGCAAACACATCTATCACTCAAACATGTGACACACACACACAGCAACCACATCTATCATTCAAACATGTGACACACACAGCAAACACATCTATCACTCAAACATGTGACACACGCAGCAAACACATCTATCACTCAAACATGTGACACACAGCAAGCACATCTATCACTCAAACATGTGACACACACAGCAAACAAATCTATCACTCAAACATGTGACACACACAGCAAGCACATCTATCACTCAAACATGTGACACACACAGCAAACACATTTATCACTCAAACATGTGACACACACAGCAAACACATCTATCACTCAAACATGTGACACCCACAGCAAACAAATCTATCACTCAAACATGTGACACACACAGCAAACACATCTATCACTCAAACATGTGGTGTAAAGGCAGGGAGATCGCTATTAGAAGACGAGAAAGAAATCCAATTGTTTTTGTTTGCCAATTGTTTAGATTGACTGTATCGAGTACCATTATTGAAGTAGTCAACTGAATATCCGATAGCGGAATATATCTAAGTTATCTCTATTATAAGGGAAACTGCATATTCAGTCATGACAGATTTCATTTCACAGTTTATTGGCTCTAAGTATTTTATATGAAGTAACAAAGACAAGTTGAATTTTAACAAACAAACTAAAAAAAAATGACGAGTGTTTTCTTCTCCAAACTGCAACGTTATGGCGACTGCAGAATTATCATTTCTGTAACCAGGCTTTATATCCACCTTCTGAACAAACTACCAAACAAGATCAGAAATGAGGAAGAAGTCTAAACGGCTTTGCTGGGGTTGGGGATGGGGGGTGAGGGAGATGTGTTTCTACGCCAAGTATATCGTTGGTCGTCAGGATTAGTGGATCTCCATGGATCTGGAAAAAAATTATATGTTGTCTATCATTAGTTTAACCAGTTCATGGGCTCTCAACAATGTTTATCTGTCAGTAGTTGTTGCAGTATACATTGAAATCTAATACCAAGTTCCAGTCTCCCCCCAAGATTGCATGTTGACACTCACCGTTTGCTCAATTCTATATATAAACTAGGATCATCATTGTTTGGCCCATACACACTAACAATCACAACATCTTTTTTATGCATCTTCAAGTGTATTATAAGCCATTTGCCATTTACATCTCTGTAAACATTACATATTTTATATTCAAAATTATGTTTCATAAGAATCGCAACTCCCCCTACTTTGTGGGTCACCCTGACGGTGTCCTGACAGTAAACACATCCTACACACAACATCCTGAGCAGTGCACACCTCCATCCAGTGCCCAGTCTGTAATTTTCGACTACACACGGTTTTGTTTCCATGTTTGTGTCTGTTTTTGTGGTACAGTGTAGCTTTCATCTCCCCAGTCTGCACAGTGGACTCAAGAGGTTTGTCTGGGACAGTGATGTAGGAAACCTTCTGCCCGTGTAAAAACGGGTCAGTTTTTCCTCTCAGTTCCTTATCTTCTCATAGAAAATGTTGGATCTCAGCACGCAGCCTTATCAAACTAGGGATGTTTCGATTGTCATCACATGACAAAAGAATATCGGAGATCCACAGTTTCGTAGCAACTGTTTCTTTGCCATCATCTTTGAGAATGAAAGGATTTTTGTCAAACAATATGACCGTATGGCACTAAGCTTAATCCCTTCAGCGTCATCCCTGCAATCCACAACCTCGAGAACGTGCGTCATCGCCTTTTTCAAAGTCTGCGATTTGGGGGAATCCTGTAAATTGCATTGCATTAATGTTTGTGAACACGCCAGCTTATAAAATGGCGATTGGATCTCGTAATACATTGATTTAGGCTGTGTTTTTATTCATCCACGCTACTGTTGTCACCGACCTTCATCCGTTTTAGCATCTCCGGATGACGAACACACCGACTGATACAGTGCGATAATCTCCTTCCATTTAGCGCAAGATTAGTGCGAGGAGCAATCGCAAAACCATGCGGTTCATTTGCAAGGATGGTCATGTATAGGCTTTAGGCCTATTAATTGTCTTCTGCCGGAAAACCGAGAGCCATGGGGGACTAATCAGGCTTAACGGCATTTCGGTTGTCCGGAAAAGATAAAATACATATGATGGCTGCTTCGCTTTATTTTTCGATCACCTGAGCCCCTCTCTCCCCCTCCCACTGCTCTCCCCCCTAACCCACTGCATGCGCAATGAACATGTCTGCCGACGTGGTGGATCGCGCTATACAAGACATCAACATCAATATCAACATAGGATCCATCATCTTACGTTACATTACATTACATGATTATTGCTTTAGGTCCAGCGGACTCTTCCGAGCCAAATCGGGACCGGTTAACCCCTGATCCGCAAGAAAGATCTGCTGGAACAACCCTAGTGGTAAAAACTGAAAGCTCTCCTCCAGCCAGTCACTTTACAATAAAGACATCCCACGCAGGGGACGCTGAGGCTGTACTCTAATTTATCGAACCCCCGTTTACAAAAACAAAATAGAATACAAACATTATTACAAATTATCAACAAAACACATGCATATAAAATGCCTACTTTGCTAAATAATAACATCATAGGAAGCCCTAGTGACCACCTGGCAGAAACCGTCCAATATTCCCAAGCTAATCCAACAGACCTCACACACAAATAAGGAGTCTTGTCCCGAAGAGTTTTCAAGAAAAAAGGTAGGTGACTGGTCTATCGAAGAAGAATATAGTATAGCAGATTGATAGAACAGAGCAGGAATGAGAAAGAACAAATGAGAAAGACAGCGACAGTGGGAATTTAAAGCACTACATTTCCAGAAAGTGGGGATTCTATTTATACTGAAACCCCTTGCACCCCAACCTGGGAATCACCATCTTACGTGGATCGTATGCATATACCTAGGTGGCTATGGGATGGATGTACTGGGTAGCTGCTGTCACACTTGCCGTTGTAGTATGATGTCGTAACAGTGACTGTTTGCAATGCTTCACTGTTGCAATCTTTGCAGTTGTTCACTGTTGTAGCATGAGGTTCTTGTAACGCGTCCCCTGTATATGCGTTATCTATGTGAAAGTTATGCTAACTACTTAATTTTCTACTTGTACGGGGATCGGGCATAACTTACCACTTAACAGCATGTAAGACATACAAAATAGAACCAATCTCACTGCCGTTCAAAAGGGTTTCGTCATGCGCTCAAATAAATAACAACAAACTACAGCTTGTCTCCGTTTTATACAATTTTAATAATCTAACTAATACATGTCAACCAAGAAACATAAAAACTCGCATGCACATATATTCTAACTAACAATGCAAATAGTAGTCAAATAAACTCATTGTTTCTTACCGCATTTTTCAGTTCTTTTTCGCCCTTCTTTCCTCCATTGAAAACACGAACTTTCACCCTATACTAACAATAATAGAACTAAAACAGCAGTCTAAGTTATGCACACACCCTAAGAACCGACCAAACCTAACTTACTTACCAACTCACTGACTGACTAACTTTCAAACTAACTTCTGCAATTAAATAACAAAATCACCAGTTAAACAACTACCAAGCAAAAGCAATCCAAGCTTTTGCACTATACATTTTACCCTAACCTCTGATACATTATAAACTGACCACCCTAAGCACTACAAACTATGCATAGAAGGTGATACGAGAAGGGACCAGAGCTGCCTGGAGCCTTGCAGAAGAAAGATATAAGAGAGCGAGCCTCCTTTGTTCTCTTCCTTTTATTCCACAATTCTGCAGAAAATCCGCATCTCTCTAGATAAGGTAATGCACCAAGCTCCAGCCAATCATGAGCTAAGAATTGTCCGTGCGCTCCCTACAGGAAAAATAGCCGGAGGTAGGTACCTGTATGCGTCATGCAACTGACCATGCAAACTCTTCACTTTCCCCAGCCAGTAACGGCTGACCCAGCAAATATGTATCGCACGTGCTAGCTAACAACTAAACCTTCTGTTCTTGTCCCTCTGACTCACTGCAATAGCCATGTCGAGCTTACAAATTCTATAATCATCCCTTATCATCATCAAGTCAAGTCAAGTCAAATAATTTTATTGCCAAGATAAAACACCAGGAATATGTCTCAGAATCGAGATAACACGCACGCACACACACACAAACCTACACACACACACACACACACACACCCACACATACCCGATTGTATTAGCCCATGGGGTACTTCAGTGTGCATGTTTTTGCATAGTCAAAACAATCATCGTTGTGAGGAACTCATAAAACACAGCCTACAAACACACATTTCACATATAATTCAACAAAATTTAAATTTTACTAAGAAAACCGAACCTGTTGATTGATGTAAAAACAAAATTGTTGCAGCAACACAATTACACTAAAACAGTATGACACCTGCTTTCTGAGGTATTATGCATGATGAATATTCATGAGGTGCCTCGCAAAGTATGCAAATAAAACCACACATACACACATTACAATGTGCCTCGCAAAGTATGCAAATAAAACCACACAAACACACATTACAATGTTTTTGGTTATTGCAAAAATATCAGTCCCTAATATGTTTAGAAGATATTTAGGGACTTTAATTTACTTATGAAGAAGAAGATCAACCATATAAAACTTCACTTGGTGCTATTATAGTGTTTATTGTTGATGAAAAGTGTACATTATAATGTTCTTCCACTAACAGCATTTGTTTGAGTCTGTTGCAGCCTGCCATTTCCAAAACAAAGGCGTACCAACTGCTTTGCTGCAGCATGAACACCGGTGTAATTAAACAAATACCAAATGTGAAACCTGTTAAGCAGACTCATAATACGCATGTTAAAGAAGTGAAAGACTGAATAAAATAAACTAATGTTTAAATGCTATTTTGCTAGTTGGTGTAGTGATAACGTTAATGCAATTAAGTTACATATTATTACCTTTAAGGCTTTATAATGATTGTTTCAAAATGTGATCTAACTCAAAAGAGCAAAGGTTAGTCTAATTGGTAGGGCAATCTCAATGAGACTAATTATTTCGGTGAACCCTTGTACTAACAGCGCATTGAGAAACTTGTCGTTGGAAAGTGTGTTATATAAAAACAATAATTATTAAACAAAGAAAAGCAAAATTGTAGACTTTGGGAACAATATTATAGAGACTGTGGAGGCAAGAGGGAGAGAGAGATGAAACCAAAAAAGATTTTAAAAAAAAGGAACCACAAGTGAGCAATAACTAAAAGTATATAAAATATAAAACATCTGTCTCCACAGGCTGTTTTTACTCTGTCCAAGCTTTCCGCTTATTTTCTTCATCATGATTATATTGATTAATTTTTTAAAATATTTCTTTCACTTTCTCTTCAAAAATGGTTACATATTATAACATTACTCATTTACTGATATATATATATATCAGACCTGTTTACACCCAAGCAGAACCAAGAGGAATCCAGAAGGGTAAAAAGAGGAATTTGAGAATCTAAAGAGGAATGTCTTTGTCACGCAATTTGGGTCTAAATAGGAATCAAATAATAGACCAAGAAAAGATATTCACTTTAGTTTAAGTTGGTGTTTACTTCTTCTAAATCATCAGTAACACATTATAAACATACAAAAATAAAATAAATAAACTAACAAATTTATACCTTACCTTGTCTGCTTTACTGCTCCTATGCAAGCTAGTACTGAAGCACAGAGTTGGGTGACATGACATGTCTCACACAAGTTAATATCTCAGAGAAGCTTCTTATTATGAAATTTGCAGGTTCAATATCAAGTCAGGTTTCCACTTGAAAATAAATAATTTAAAATACTATTGCCTTTCCTTGGCCATTCCATCTTTGAACACTCCACAAAATGTGACAATGAATAGCAGATAAAAGCAAGTGCGTCATATGTAGTTCAATCCAAACATATAAATGTTCCTTCATGACAGCCTACACATTTGGTCTAATTAACCTGCTAGGCTAACTCAAGTTATATCTATTGCTAGCACAAAATAGATGTAATCCACAAGTCTTGATAATTGCGCCATTCTTGAATAACTGCAAACGGAAATGCAACAAGTATGCCTATACGATTAAACCTGTGCTATCTAAAAACCGAAAATTATACTTTTTTTTTTCCTCAAGCAGATATTATGCTGAAAACGTAATTTTAGCAGCTGGCAAAGTTGAGTTTGAAGAGGCAACGCGGAATAAGATATTATTTATTACGCTCAAATCGTAATGTAAGCAGGTGTGATATAATGTAGCCTATGTAATAGATTCGTGTCTGTTTACCTGGGTTTGTGAAGTACCAATATGCAGTATGGGGGACACTGTGTGCATATATTTGTGTGCATTATTTTGTCATATTCCATTGTTACTGTAATTCTGAGTTATGTACATGTTTGTGGCTTCACAATTAAACATAAGTTTTGAGTTCTTAGTGTTTATCTGTTTTTATATTTCTAAGCCATTTCATGTTTTTTTTTAAATATTTCTTTCACTTTCTCTTGAACAAATGGTTCTTTCCACTTCATATTTTGATGTATATTTATAAAAATTTCCTTTGTTGACCTGTTTAATATATATGTAGTGCAATAATGTTGCAAGTTTCAAAAGTGTTATTTATTTTGTCATATTCCATTATTACTGTAATTCGGAGTTATGTACATGTTTGCGGCTTCACAATAAAATATAAGTTCTGAGATCTTAGTGTTTAGCTCATATGAATGCATACATACCACACACAAGACGTACACATAAACAATACGTACACATACAGTCTTATTTAGATTTAATACCAGCAAACAAAGATGGTCAACATTGAAAAACAGAATTCAATAGAATGGTTCATTCCTTTTAATTTTGTCACTCAAATTGAAGTACATCATCTTAATAAAACACACATTATAAAGTACAGTATTGTTCATAAGAACTTGCTCTATTCACCTGTCCTATAATGTACTCAAAATTATATCTTGAGCTTCACAAATGTGTGTATATATATATATATATATATATATATATATATATATATATATATATATATATATATATATATATATATATATATATATATATATATATATATATTCCTTTTAATGTTGTCACTCAAACTGAAGTACATAAAATAAAACACGTATTTTGATGTGACGTATTATTCATAAGAAATTGCTCTATTCAACTGTCCTATAATGTACTAATTATATCTTCAGGTTCACAAATCTGTGGAAAATAAGCAATATCAGAATTACCCCCCTCACGCAGAGGTTCAGAGTCAAGCAATATCAAGATTATCCCCTTAACGCACAGGTCCTTTCACGTTATGGATGATTGAGCAGTTGCTGTCATCCAGGAACTCAACACAGACTTGTGTACACTGTCCCAGAGAACCTGTGCGTCCCAAAACTTTGGTCACTCTAGCGAGCTTGATCATAGGCACCTTAGAATCCCTTTTGCAGTTGGAAGTAGAGAAAGAGGAAGGGGTTTTCTAACAGGAATTGCAAGGGCACAATGGGAGGAAGGGGTCCGCTCACCCCAGTTATTACTCCACCCTTACCAACCCTAACCCACCCTTCCCCAACTCCTGTTTTGAAATTTTTTGAAGAAATGGAAAGGGGGTTGTAATTGAAACACAATTTACACTTTATTTTGTTGCAATAACCCATTATTCAGAATTACGTTAAAAACTAATTATTATGTTAATGAAGATTTAGCTGGGCAAATAAGGTTAAGAGCAACTGATAGTTATTCATTGCGTACAGAGTCCAGCGGACTGCAAAGAGTCGAATCATGACCATAAAATCATGACCACAACTTGGTTAAAAGAGGACCCGCCCCTGATCCATATGAAAGATCTGCTGAAACAACCCTAGTGGTAACACTGAAGGCACTCCACCAGCCGGTCACTTTACAATAAAGGCATCCCACGCAGGGGACGCTGAGGCTATACTCTAATTATCAAACCCCCGTTTACAAAATCAAAATAGAATACAAACATTATAAAATATCAACAACATACATATACATAAAATGTCTACATTGCAAAATAATAATATCGTAGGAAGTCCTAGTAACCATTTGGCAGAAAGCATCCGATATTCACAAGCTTATGCAACAGACCCCATACACAAATGGAGAGTTTTGGAAGAGTTTTCAAGAAAAAGGTAAGTGACTGGTCCAGAAGCAGATAGTATAGTAGATTGACAGAACAGAGTAGGAATCAGAAAGAACAAAGGAGAAAGACAATGACAGTGGGAATTTAAAGCACTAAATTTCCAGAAAATGGGGATACTATTTATACTGAAACCCCCGGCACCCCCACGGGGGTCTATAATGATATAAAAATTGGATATTGAGCTTCACAAATCAGTGTAAAATAATAAAAGCACAGATTCTTGAAAAATATTTTAAGTCTTTACAAAGAAAAATGTATCTGCACAAGCCAGTGCAGCATTTGTGTTAATATAAAGTCATGAATGAAATATATACCACACCTTCCATTCAAAGACCAACAACAAAGTGTAAACAATAACATATGTATAAAACCTGCCAAAATGGCTGAACTACAGCTTTGTTTTCCCTCAGCTTTTTCCATTTTATCTTAGCTCTCTTGTACATTTTGTCTACCTATATCTTTCAACAATATGGTTCTTTACACATAACAATAAAACAAAACATATAACGAATAATAATAATTGTGAAAACAAACTTGCTCCGCAGTCTTATAATGAACGGAGAAATATACATTCACCTCCACAAATCAGTGTCAAATATAACCAAATCAAAAATTCTAGAAATGTACATCCAAAAGTATTTTTAAGCTTTAAAAAACTCAGATTCATCTGCACAAGTTGACGTAACAGTAGGCATCTAAAACTGAGCTTGTTCTTTTTTTTCACATTTAAGGATGTTATATATATATACTATAGGATACAAAGCCAGTGCAATGTTAAACTTTAAAAAATGAATTTGCTAATTTGATATGGTTGTAATATTGTCAAGCACAAATGTCTGCCTCTCCCGTCTGTCTCCATTCACCCCAGTCACTACACCACCACCCGTAAGTTTAACGCATGTTACATTGTATTTTGTTGTAATCTACATTTCTTCAGAATTACGCTAAAACCTGTAATGTTATAATATGTTAATGTAGGTTTAGGTGGGGATATAAGATTAAGAGCAATTGATAATTAGTTATTCATTACATACATGGTCCAGCGGACTACAAAGAGCTGAATCAGGACCACAACTAGGTTGAAAGAGGACTCGCCCCTGATCTATATAAAAATCTGCTGAAACAACTGTAGTGGTAAAACTGAAGGCACCCCACAAGCCTGTCACTTTACAATAAAGGAGTCCCACGCAGGGGACGCTGAGGCTATACTCTAATTTATGAAACCCCGGTTTAAAAAAACAAAATAGAATACAAACATCAATATAAATTTTCAACAAAACACATACATATACAATGCTTACATTGCTAAATATATAATAATAATATATTTGAAAGCCCTACTGAACATTTGGCAGAAAGAGTGCAATATTCTCAAGCTGACCCAACAGACCCCATACTAAAATGAGGTTTTTGGAGGGGGGGGGAGGGGAGGGGGGGTTGTGGTGGTGGTCACACATCAGTGTAAATCAATCTAAATACAGAATTTCGGAATATACCTATTCATTCATCTTCCTCCTAAGCATACTTGCCCCTCTGCACAAATTCTGTACAAGTTCTCTGGCAATCAAAACAATCGTTCTGCAAATGACCTGTACAGTATAGACTTGTAATAATTGGACTTCCGATAATTGACCACACACATAACAATGCGTTCACTCATAGTCATACATGTATTTGAATATGAAGTAATAAATGTTTACCTGCAGCATTTAGCAACATCTATATAAAATAAAATTGTATGATGATACCAGAAAAATCATTTAAGAGTTACTGAAGCCTTTGGACTTTACGTTTACTTTTCTCAATTGGATTTCGAACAGTATTTTGATTTTCAGCCAAGACCGCCCTGCAAGTAAAGGTTATTTGTGCAACACACTTTCACATTCTGCTGTTCTAGGAACTTGCAAACTTTGAATCTGAGCTGTAAAGTGCTTTTTAACTGCTTTCATCTGATCATGTGTCCTAAAGTCTTTATTCTGCAAAGACTTCTTTCCCTGCGCCTCCATTCTTGGTAGATATTCTGTTATTTCTGCTTTTTGCGCTTCCATACTTGGTGAAAACTTTGTCCTTTCTGATTTTTTCTGTACAAGAGTTTGAAATTGCGAAATCTGGTTTAGCAGCAGAAGAGACGGTACACATAATACAATCTGGCTGACTTTTGCTAGCTCGTAGGAGTATCGTGGGATTTGGTAAAATTCTCTATGCACCCCAATATTGTGACCCATAAAGCCACACAGCTGGTCCAACTCATACTCGTTTAAGTTAAGTATCTAAGAAACGGTAGCCAAGTGCTTCCTAAGTTTAGTACTAGTGATGTCCTGAGGGCGCTCCACTCCACTTTCCATTACACTAACAGGTTCTCGGAGGCAGGTGTGACCAGGAAGATGATCAAGTGATGAGAAGTACGGCCTTGCAAAGATGTACACGTTGTCAGGATAAATACCAGCCTGTTCTCGGAAATCTTTTTTTTTGATTGTTTAGGCATTGGCAAGACAAGAACAATTTCCGGTTCATTTCTGTGCTTTTTAGATAACAAATGTTTTCTAAGATTTGTTATGAGAACATCACAAAATGTGCATTTGCTTTCCTTGTCATACTCTTTTCCCATTGTTTTGTTGTTTTTTTGGCAATGTGGACAAACAGCTTGCAGGAAGATGACGAAGAGCCAGGGAGTGGTGTTGGCGGATCAGATGTCTTCAACGGATTGAGAGACGGTGGTGCTGGTGTTGAAGAGACAGGAAGTGGTGGTGGTGGTTTAGATGTTGCCAACGAAGTGAGAGACATTGATGCTGCTGTTGGAGTTGTTAATCTCCTTGCATAAGAGCCTAACTTTTTAGAATACCACAACACTTTTTCAGGGAATGCCCAAGCTTAAGAGCTAGAGGATTTGAATATATATGTATTTTCAGAAGAGCTGTGCCCACAGACCTTTTTGACAGTACAGTAAATTTACATTACATCATTATTGTACACACAAATGAAGAGTTTTGTCCCAGAAGAGTTTTCAAGAAAAAATGCAGGTGACTGGTCTAGCGAAGAAAAAGATAGTATAGTAAATTGATAGAACAGAGTAGGAATGAGACAGAACAAAGGAAAAAGACAGCGACAGTGGGAATTTAAAGCACTAAATTTCCAGAAAGTGGGGATACTATTTATACTGAAACCCCCGGCACCCCAACGGGGGATATAATGATCTCAAAATTATATATATATATATATATAGAGCTTCACAAATCGGTGTAAAATAATAAAATCAGATTTTTGAAATTTGTTTAAAAATGTTTACAAAGAAAAATGTATCTGCACAAGCCAGAGTAGCATTTGTTTCAAAATAAAGTAATGAATGAAATATATATACAACAGCTACCATTCAAAGACTAACATTACATTACATTACATTACAATACATTACACTAGGTCCAGCGGACTCTTCCGGGTACTGTTGCCGCAGTGAATCGGTCATGCCTATAAAGGAAAGACCGGTTTTCAACTGGGGCTTTCACTATTCCCTGTATAGGTTAGAACAATCTACAGTGGCAAGATTGCTCATGACCCCAAGGGGTAATAAATCATGTCTACCTGCAACAGTTAGCAACATCCATATCACATAACATAGTCAGTATGATGAGATAGCAAAATCATTTCATCGTTTCTTAAGCCTTTTGACTTCACGTTTCCTTTTCTCAATTTCATTTCGAACAGTGCATTTGATTTTCAGCCAAGACCGCCCTGCAAGTAAAGGTTCATTCTTCAACACACCTTCACATTCTGCTTTTCTAGGAACTTGCAAACTTTCTATGTGTGCTTTAAAGTGCTTTTTAACTGCTTTCATCTGATCACTTGTCATAAAGTCTTTATTTTGCAAAGACTTCTTCCCTGCGCCTCCCTTCTTGGTGGATATTCTGTCATTTCTGCTTTTTGGGCTTGCATACTTGGTGACAATTTCGTCCTTTCTGCTTTTCTCTGTACAAGAGTTTGAAGTTGCGAAAACTGGTTCAGCAGCAGGAGAGACAGTAGACATGTTACAATCTGGCTCGACACAATCATCTCGCTCTTCTAAGTCTCTTTCATCATCACCTAACTCCTCCATGTCATTTTCATTATCACCACCATGCACTTCACCATCTTCAAACTCAGAGTCATGAAACTCAAGTTCTTCATCAAGCTCAATTTCATCCAATGATTTACCTTCAAATCTAGCAATCTGTCCACATTCCGCTGCCATCAGCAATCGACTGACCTTTGCTAGCTGGTAGGAGTCTCGTGGGATTCGGTAAAATTCTCGATGCACTCTAATATTGTGACCCATAAAGCCACACAGCTGGTCCAACTCGTACTCGTTTAAGTTAAGTATTTGAGAAACAGTAGCCAAGTGCTTCCTAAGTTTAGTGCTAGTGATGTCCTGAGGGCGCTCCACTCCACTTTTAATAACAGTTTCTCGGAGGCAGGTGTGACCAGCCAGATGATCAAGTGATGAGAAGTACGGCCTTGCAAAGATGTACACGTTGTCAGGATGAATACCAGCCTGTTCTCGGAAATGAAGTAGCTGATTAATTTCCCCTTGCATGGACTTCGTCAAAAGGACTGGTACTATTCCCCCACGTTTTCCACGGATTTCAACACGTGTAAAATTATCAATGAGCATTCTCTCCATCTCAGACAGTGCGTTGAGAATATCATCTTCGGCAACAGTGTTGTTTTGGGCAACTTCATAGTCTGTAATGAGCATTCTGGCTGCTTCACCACTCCTGCGACGATTAAACATGATTATGTTTGCAAGACAAACTTTCGCAAGAGCAAGCCATCTGTCAGTTGTTGGTCGAGACTTTAGCTCAGATAAGCGTGATATCCTTTCTGCCTCCAAGTATTCAGTCAAGATTTTAAGGTCTTTGGTCAAAGGTAACACATGTGGCTTGTTGATTTTCTTTTCTTCCAATGTTGACAGGGCACCAGATGAAATGTGGTCTTTCCATTCAACTTCACACAGATCCCTGAAGTCAGTCGACATCTTTTGAAGTTTTTCATCTCCTTGCATCAGACCCTGACTTTTGAGAATACTACAACACCTTTTCAGGGAATGCCCAAGCTTAAGAGCAAGAGAAGGATTTGAATATGTATTTTCAGAAGGGTTGTGCCCACAGAGCTTTTTGACGGCAGAAACCACACGAAGAAACTTGCTTGCATGAATAACACTCCGAAGATCTGTTACACTTTCGTCTTGTTCTCGCAATGCCAGCAAGAGCTGCGCAAGTTCTCTTAGTTTCTGCTTGATAAATACTCTCTTGTATTCTTTGTGTCCATGCTTATGGTATAATTTCTCTCCAAATTTTATAATCAATGCATCTCTCCTTGCCACAAAAGTAACACCATCTGCTCTCATCGATTCAAATATGTCTTTTTTCAGTCCATCTTCACAATCAATACTAGCAGGAAGCAGGGACTCTGATCGGCTTATAACAAATCGACCCTTCTTAGCAGTTGACCTGAACTTGCAGCACTGTTGATGTCGCCAAAGCTCAGTCCTCACAAAAAATCCAAAACAAAATTCACATGGAATATAATCATTTGGATTTACTTTCTCTGAAGGTGACCGCCAAGGTATAATTTCACCTTTCTGTTCTTTTAGAACGGAGAAATTATGTTGGTAATTTCCTTGGTTTCTCACCTTTTCCAGTAGGAACTCTCTTTCTTTTGAGTGTTTAGGCTTTGACAAAATAAGAGCAATTTCCGGTTCATTTCTGTGCCTTTTAGATAACAAATGTTTTCTAAGATTTGTTGTGAGAACATCACAAAATTTGCATTTGCTTTTCTTGTCATACACTCTTTTACCATTGTTTTTTTGGCAATGTGCACAAACAGCTTGCAGGAAGATGACGAAGAGCCAGGGAGTGGTGTTGGAGGATCAGATGTCTTCAATGGAGTGACAGACGGTGGTGCTGCTGTTGTATCAGATGTCTTCAATGGAGTGAGAGACGGTGGTGTTGCTGCTCTTGATGAGACAGGAAGTGGTGCTGATGCTGCTGGCTTGCATTTAACCACTGGCACACAAGAAAATAAACAATTACAAGAAATATTATATATATATATATATTATATATATATATATATAAAATATATATATATATATATATATATTATATATATATATATTATATATATAATATATATATATATATATATATATATATATATATATATATAACTCTTAATGGTACATTTCGGAGACACCATTATAATAGGTACATCTGAGAGACATTTCACATAAATGTGTATATATCCTAAAGTAAAAATCGAAATTATTATTACAATGTTGACAAATGCTTTTAAATAGTTCTTCAGCTAATATAAATAGCAACAAATGAATTTAGGAATGTATTTTCAGATATAGCCAAAATTAGGTCAAATTTTTGTCTCCTTAACGTTTTCATTTCCCTAAGAGGTACCTTTAAAAGACACTATATTGTACAGGTACCTTTGAGAGACAGGTCTCCGTTATACAGCTTTATAAGCACATATTCCTCTGAGGCATAAAAAATGCAAAATTACTGCACCAGTATGAAATTATTAATTATTAATTATGCGCAATGTTGGTCAGAGACACTGAGCTGAAAACTAACTGGACTGCCTGAGTTTTCAGCGGTGCCGTTCCAGAACTGAACTGAACTGGACTGCGCCAGCCTCCTATCGCACCACGGCTCTTGCGGGAGAATTGGAAGTGAAGTTTCCGCCATCTTGAAGCGTGCTGTCTGGAAGCATGGAAGCATAGTGACGAAACGCTAAAATGGTTTACTGCTGTGCAATTAATTGCAATAATCGACCCTCGTCGCAGAAAGCAATTGCTGAAGGGATCACATTTTACAGGTAAGCACATTTTATTTTATTTTATTTTTTAACAGAGACAGTAACTTGCACTTGGTGATCTGTGTACTAGAATTGCTCAAAGTGCTGCAACAAAAGCGATAGGCCTATGCATCTCACAAAAAGATAAGAGACAAATCTTTTTTTTTCTGCTTTCATTCCCCCTCTCCATTGTATTCATGGTCAAGATGTGCAACCACCACGCATGCAAAATAGAAGTGATATTTGATTGTTGAAAGTGAAACTGGTAGTTGTATCACTTCTTGTAGACTTTGTAAACAAAACCATAGGCCTACAGATAACTCTGCCTGTGTCACATTTTCAGTTTGGGTTGAATTTGCAGACCTTTGTTGAGATTAAAAGTCACACTTCAATGCTAAAAAAAAATAAGCAATTGATGTAGTGTAAATAGATCTATGTTTCATGTGGGTATTGTATACACGTACTGATGTAGGTATTAGTTTGTGCATACATACATAAATACATTGAATATTATAGTATGTATTGTATGCCATAATTCTGCATTTACACAGTCACAACCATTTCCAGATGAATTTTCCATAAGCATGCTAGTTCAGGCATGCATGCATGCCCCAAAAAATAATAAAAAAAAAAAATAAACAAGAGCGTCACATCCTACCTTTTCTTTTGGTGTGATTTTATTTAATTAATTTATTTATTTTTCATCATTTTGGAGGGTGTGACACGCCCCTGATCAATACAGAAAGAAATAATATGAATAATAATAATAATAATAATAATAATAATGAATAAAAAAAAAATAATGAAGAATAATATTAATAGTTAAGGAAGTAGAGGGCATAAAAAGTAAATATTTGTTCATGTACGCTATTATTTTAGTATTTTCCCCTCTGTTCATCACTACAGCTTTCCCAGAGATGAAGAGAAAAAGAAAAAATGGATCAACAACCTTCGAAGGGATTTCTTCACAACAACGGCCCACACAAAGATTTGCAGCCAGCACTTTGAACAAAAGATGTTTGATCGGACCGGTCAAACAACAAGACTTCGACCTGATGCTGTGCCTACCCTCTTCGACTTTTTGCTGCATTTGAAAAAGGTACATGCTACTTCCCACTTTGACTTGGTATGGATCATTTGATCCAAAGTGCTAAATTATCAGAAGACATCAACTATATTTTTTGACACATCTATTTGTGAACTTCAAAATAGAGGTGTTTTAGTTATCCCCTCAAGCAATGTTCTCAGTTTGCAATCAAACAGAAAATTTGTGCAAAGAGAAATGCAAATGGCCTTCCTAAATTTAACACTCTTTTGACTTCTATTGTCAAGGATGTTCTGGTTTATGCAAACCAAAATCAGCTGTTGTCATGCCTACACAGTCACGTGTTTGACACCATACCCACTACCAACCACATTTTCACCTTGGTCAGAACTTGTGCTGATTCATATCTGAAGATAAGACTGCACATATATACAGATAAAAAAAAAACACAGGGCAGATCATCCGAGTAAAGTGACATATTTCTTGTGTGTGTATACACGTGTATGATATTTGATAGGCCGAGATCCACAACTGCCTAAACTGTATATTGTTTTTGTATTACTATTGTCATCCTTATTATTGTTATTTTGGTATTGTTATTATTATGATTCAGGAGTCTAAGCAGCGTGCACCACCAAAAGAGAGACCAGCTCCTTCCTTCGCTGCCTGTTCAAGTGTTGACGTCTTTAATCTTGGGCCTTGTACATCATTGGATTCTGCAGATCCCCAGCCACCGATTGCGGTGGAGTCTGACATTTGCAATGATCACAGCTACTTCATGCATGAAAGCCCACGCAAAATGAAAAGTAAGGTAGACAATTTGCTAGAACAAAATAAACAATTGAGGAAAAAAATGAAAAAGGAAGAGACTAAATGCTGCAAGTTGAAAAAAAGGTAGAAAGCCTTCAAAGTGTAGTAAACACACTAAAGCAAAAAGACTTGGTGTCTTCACAGTGTGCTCATTTGTTGGATTCAACCTTTTCAGGGGTACCAAAAGATCTGTTGAAGAAAATGTTGGAAAAGGGAAAGACATATACTATAACCACGAACTGAAAGTCTTTGCCATGACACTGAGCTTTTATTCAGCAAAAGCATATCGCTTTGTGAGAAAAACTTTTGATTTGAATTTGCCCCACCCTGCAGTTCTTCGCCGGTGGTATTCAGCCATCTCGGGGGAGCCAGGTTTTACTAAAGAAGTCATGGTAGCTTTGAAGGCCAAAGTATTGTCTGCAAGAAGAAATAAAGACGAGCTTGTTTGTGGCCTGGTCATGGATGAAATGGCCATCAAGAAACATGTGGAATGGGATGGAAAGAAGTTTAGGGGGTATTTGTTAGCTTCAAAAACAGGGGTGGTTTAGTTATCCCCTCAGCTAGTGTTCTGTCCCTTTGCACTCAAACAGAGAAATTTGTGCAAAGAGAAATAAAAATGATGGCAAATGGCCTTCCTAAATTTAACACTCTTTTGACTTCTATTGTCAAGGATGTTCTGGTTTATGCAAACCAAAAGCAGTTGTTTTCATGCCTACACCGTCACATGTTTGATACTACACCCACTACCAACCACATTTTCACCTTGGTCAGAACTTGTGCTGATTCATATCTGAAGATAAGACTGCACCATTTAGGGAAATTGTACACCGAGAAGATCACAGGACAGATAATCAGAACGCAATTGTCAAAATTGTTTTTGTTCGAACACCAGTAAAGTGAAATATTTTTTGTGTAGGTGTGTGTGTGAATAATTTAGTATTGTATATATACAAGCCTTATCATTTTCTTATGTTCATGCATTTGGATGTTCTGTTATTTTTTTTCACAGCCATCATATAGCTTGTTCTGTTATTACCATATTGCCACTAGTTCCGCCAGGTCAACATTTATACCAGTTTTACTTGTTATTATGAAGATACCTCGTTAGAGCAAGTGTGGAGGTAACAGTGGGCTGAATGTAGGTAATAATATTTTAAGTGTGTGGACAAATGAGTTTGGTTCTGAGTGTGGCAGGGTTCGGACCGCAGAGAGCTAGAGTGATATGTGATAAATATCATTGTATGGGTGTGTTTATCTCACTGTGAATAATGTTCTTGTGTATACAATACAATGCGTGTGTGGAAATGTGACAACTCTATCCATGAGTAAGCGTGTGGTATGAATTGTACTTGTAGTGTATGCTGTATTTGCAACTATAACCAGGTTATGGAAATGCTGAATTATTTTCTTCTTGTTTTATCTACACCCCATTTTATGTGCACTGCAAGATACTTGTGTTAGGACAATACAGAATCCTTTGAATAATTATCCAGTCATCTTTCTGTGGTGGACTAATGGCAGTTATTTTTTTTCTTCATAACAAACGTATGCTTAAAAAAAAATGCTTGGACTATTTAAGCAGACCTATTTGCAGTAGAAAATGATCAGCTGTAAAAACTAATGGTAATTTAAAATGTTTAAAAATAAAATCATGACATTATATATGGGCCAATATAAATTAAATTCACTATTTGATAAACATGTTTGTGTTTTATAATAATAATAATTATTGTTTTGTTCTTTCTCTCTCTTCCTCTCCTTCTCTCTCTCTCTCTCTCTCTCTCCCTCCAATGATCAGCGGGACGAATGGCAAAGCCAACATTTTATTCAAAAGTGACAACACACACCTAAACTTTTCAAAATTAACACCAATGCTGGATAACATGATGATTTATTGAAATAAATCAATGTAAAAATGAACAGCAATGAAAATGTGATGCAACCACATTTGAAAGGGTTTCAACAATATACAGCACTGAGTAAAATTAATGATAATGAAACTGTTATTGATGCTAAGGACATCGACATTATCCTCTCGTCAACTAACATCGTGCAATGAAATATTGGATAGATGATGAAATGTTATTGGATAGATGTCTCACATGGAGAAAAAAAACGCCAGTTAATGCAAACGCTTATAAAGCGGCTAAGAAATGGCTTCAAACTTTAGCATAAAAAAGGGGAAATAACCATCTAAAACAATGACAATGACGCTTATAATTGATTGATTGATTGATTGTTGCTTTAGGTCCAGTGGACTCTTCCGAGCCAAATCAGGACCGGACAACCACCGATCCGCATAAAAGATCTGCTGAAACAACCCTAGTGGGAAAATTGAATGCCCTCCACCGGCCAGTCACTTTACAATAAAGACATCCCACGCAGGGGACGGCTGAGGCTTTACCCCAACTACTCGAACCCCCGGTTACAAAAACAAAATAGAACACAAACATCATTATAAATTATCAACAAAACATATATATAAAATGCCTATAGTGCTAAATAATAACATCATAGGAAGCCCTAGTGACCACCTTGCAGAAAGCGTCCAACACTCCCAAGCTGATCCAACAGACCTCATACACAAACAAGGAGTCTTGTCCAGGAAGAGTTTTCAAGAAAAAGGGTAGGTCATTGATCTAGCGAAGAAGAAGATAGTATAGCAGAGTGATAGGACAGAGCAGGAATGGGAAAGAGTAAATGAGGAAGACAGCGACAGTGGGAATTTAAAGCACTAAATTTCCAGAAAGTGGGGATACTATTTATACTGAAACCCCCGGCATCCCAACGGGGGTACTGTTGCCGCAGTGAATTGGTCATGCCTACAAAGTCAAGACAGGTTTTCAACTGGGGCTTTCCCTTTTCCCTTTATAGGTTAGAACAATCTACAGTGGCAAGATTGCTCATGACCCCAAGGGGTAAACGCTTATAAAACGCCTAAGAAATGGCTTCAAACTTTAGCATGAAAAAGGGGAAATAACCATCTAAAAACAATAACTAAACCATTCATTTATATATATGGACCATCTGCAACAATACATTTGTTTCTTCTTCATCTTCCCACTTGGCTGCCACCTTCAGCCTTTTCTCAGCTTTTCTATAACACAAAGTACCATTAAACATCAGTCTTTCTATCAGTACAATTCATCTTTATACAAACCGTCAGACCAAAGCAGTTCAAAACAAAGTACCATTAAACATAGGTCTTTCTGTCTTTCTACAAACCATCAGTCTTTCTATCAGTACAATCCATCTTCTGTCTTTCTACAACCATCAGACCAAAGCAGTTTAAAAATTAAGTACAGTAAGGCTGCAAACCCAAGTCTCAGTGGGGGTGTCTTGAGTGTAAAATTACCTTCAGCAGCACTTTACGCTGGACGATGCACTTCATGATTTAGCAGACCATGCTGGATTTTTCAAAATCAAAGTCAGTATTTTGATGCATCAGAACATTCTGCCTTACACTGTATATTATTTGGGCTACAAGGAAATCCAAAGTTAGCTTGAAGTGGACCTAAACAGTGTATTTTACTACTTTTCACTCAGCACCACAGGAGGATGACATAATAAAATTAAAAATGTAACGTTCACTGTTTTGGTACAGACATTATCCAGGTCAAAATTAACACCAATGCTGGATAACATGATTTATTGAAATAAATCAATGTAAAAATGAACAGCAATGAAAATGTGATGCAACCACATTTGAAAGGGTTTCAACAATATACAGCACTAAGTAAAATTAATGATAATGAAACTCTGTTATTGATGCTAAGGACATCGACATTATTTTCTCGTCAACTAACATCATGCAATGAAATATTGGATAGATGATGAAATGTTATTGCATAGATGTCTCACATGGAGAAAAAAAAAACGCCAGCCCAAAGCTTTAAAATAAAGCAAACTAAAAGTAAAACTTTGCAGCTATAAACAATTAATGCAAACGCTTATAAAACGGCTAAGAAATGGCTTCAAACTTTAGCATAAAAAAGGGGAAATAACCATCTAAAAACAATAACTAAACCATTCATTTATAAATATGGACCATCTGCAACAATACATTTGTTTCTTTTTCATCTTCCCACTTGGCTGCCACCTTCAGCCTTTTCTCAGCTTTTTTATAACACAAAGTAGCTTGTCCACATGCTTTTTTGTTTGAAATTTTGAGGAGCAGGTTTGCTTTTTTTAATTAGTTTCACGGTCACAAAACAGTTTGAATTTTGAAAATCGGCCAGAAAATAAAAAAGTTATGGGCTTTTGAAGATCGGAAAATAAGGCTTTTTTGTAGAATTTTAAGAACATCAGAATCATAGGGATTATGCTCCCAGCCAATGGCACCATTTAGTGAGAAAAACATCCATACTATTTAACATAAAATTGATACTCTACAAATACAATGCAAGGCGTGGGGGTGAGGGGGGAGGGGTGAGCCTTTCCGCATGAAAATCAGGGAATGGCAGGAAGCAAAGGAAGATGTTTGGATTGACAAGCAAAAGGCTGATGCAGTGGATGATCCACTACACCGGGAAATGTTGGATAATTACAAAGTCACCTACCAGACTGGAAAAGGCAATAATCATCTTGTCCCGATATTGTTTCCCAAGGACACAGTGGATACAATGAATCGCCTATGTGACAATGAAGCAAGGGAAATGGCTGGCATACCAAAGGACTACCTGTATGTTTTTGCCTGCACACAAAATTCATCAACTCATGTCTCGGGTTGGCAGGCTCTGGACACTGTATGCAAGGAAGCCGGTATCCAAAACAAAGCTCGAATCAATGCCACTAAAAATCGACACAGAGTTAGCACCATGTATGCTGCACTTGAATTGCCTGAAGGAAAGAGCCTTTAAGAGGGCCCTGTTCTTTAAGCATATGGGCCACTCGGCACAGATAAACGAAAATATTTATCAAGCTCCTCTTGCGATCCAGTAAATCACTCATGTCGGAAGTGTTCTCCATCACATTGATACAGGTAAGAATACATGTACTAATCATCCCGAAGTTGCAAGACTAGTTTATTGGTCCATATTTTTTTCACTGACATATCCAACATGCATAAAGCACAATTCCCTACATGATTAGAAATTCTTGTGCACATCTGGTACATGTATGCAGAGGTTGAAGGTTCAAATATCTTGAGTGGGTTCTTTGGAAAGCACATTTTGTATATATATAATGGGTTTACTGCATTGTTTAGGTGCCTTGAGAGTTTCTCACCACAATTTTTGCAACAGAATGGGCACATTCGTGAGGGCTTTGAGGATTTTTTAATCTTGCTTTCGTTTAGTGCTGGGTTGCTTATCAAATCATTAAACTCCTCAGACTCTGCATCAGACGCTTGTTCAGGTATTTGTATGCTGTTATGAGTATATGTTGATTCTGTACAGGTGAACATCTTTTGGTTGTGGCCATTTAACCCTTTGTGAATAGACTGACTGGCACGCTGAACCGACTCATGCTGTTGAGAAGCTGTGTCGGCTTGACTTCTTAGCTGCTGCTGGCTGTTCTGTTGCTGGCTTAACTTGAGTGAGAGTGAAGTTGAGCTGGCTGGACACCATTAGCTGCTTCCGTGAGATCGGTGTGATTGAGGGGAGAAACTGCAATGCTGGAACACACAGAGTTGAACAGTTACATAGGAGGTCACCAAGTCAAAAAATTTCACAGAACTTTCTTAATAAAGGAAGACGTTACTCACAAATTAATATTATCATCTTGCGTTGAAAAGTATGATACTTGATAGAAAAGAAAGGGGAAAAAGTGCAAAGTCAATATGGCCAATAAAGCATTGGTTTAATACTATAGTATGCAATTAACAATAAAGTTGTTTATACAGGTGTAGTCATTTATTATGCATATGATGCAATGCTAATAAATCTGTAATGGAGGCATATCTCTGAAAGGTATCCAGAAAACTGTATTTTATTCTTTCTGGACAAATACAAAAACATGTTAAAGAGATACTAATATGAATGAACTGGTCTGAAGCACCATTCCTAAATCCATACGCTGCAAAATATCAGCTTAAGAATAAGATCAAATCTTTATTAGCCCTAATCTTACCAAATACAGTTGATTTTTTAAATTTAATTTATGTTGGGTTTTTTGTTTTATTTTGTTTTAGTGGAAGGCAGGTATGGGGGATTTTTTGTTCTAAATTTTAATTGTGCCAAATTCTGCAAAAATGTACATTTTGCAAAAACCATAGACCATTTATATGCAAAAACGTACTATTCAACAAATACCTGAAACATCTTCATATTGACTCAAGAGCACTTTCCAGTGCAAGATAACTTTTGTTATGCACATATTAGGGGGCATTCCAGGTTAACTTTAAGTGTCTAATTAAGGATGCAAAACCGAAGTTTTTTGCTGAGTTAAAGCAATATGTGGATAGAGAAACACCGGCACACCATATCCCACCCACCCACTCCCCCGCCCTCTTTACTTAAAAGACATGTCTTTCATTGTAAATACAACATGTTTCAGGTATTTGTTGAATAGTACGTTTTTGCATATAAATGGTCTATGGTTTTTGCAAAATGTACATTTATCAGTACAACTTATGTCTGATGAATAAAATTTGATACAACAACAACATTGTAAATACATTGTACCTTCTTGCACATGAGAAGTGGCCATCCTCCCCCTCGTCTCTCAGGGCTGCCCACAGGTCAACTCTGTGGCCTCCACACTGCACCCTGCCCGCCCAGCGGTCATTCTGGCGACCCTGGCCTCCACACTGCAACCTGCCTGCCCAGTGGTCATTCTGGCGACCCTGCCCTCCACACTGCAACCTGCCTGCCCAGTGGTCATTCTGGCGACCCTGGCCTCCACACTGCACCCTGCTCGCCCAGCGGTCATTCTGGCGACCCTGGCCTTCACACTGCACCCTGCCCGCCCAGCGGTCATTCTGGCGACCCTGGCCTCCACACTGCACCCTGCTCGCCCAGCGGTCATTCTGGCGACCCTGGCCTTCACACTGCACCCTGCCCACCCAGCGGTCATTCTGGCGACCCTGGCCTCCACACTGCACCTGACCAGCCCTTAACAACATTACCGTCTTCTGGTGGTTTGATGCAGACAATTTCAAAAGATCCAAAGGTTTCTAAGCATCGACAGTTACTGGTATGTTCCTTTAATGCACAGTCCCTGGCCCAGCAGCCTCGCAAGCGAGCTGCTATATCCACATACATTTCTGACAATAATATTGACATTATGTTTGTCACAGAGACATGGCTAGTTTCCGAAGGTGACGAAGCCAAAGTAAAAGAACTCGCTCCACCTGGGTACTATGTTCGCTCTTTCGCCCGAGACTCGCTTGGAGTGAAGGGGAGGGGTGGGGGGATTGTTCTTATTTTGAAAGACTCACTGCAAAAACATGCACTGTGCGTTCAATCGCCTCTTCAACATCCATCATTTGAAGCAGCTATTTTGATGTTGACTGTCAATAATACCAAATTGAACATTGTTTGTGTGTATAGACCTCCACCAAACAAAAAGAACAAGCTTACCCATTCTATGTTCTTTGATGATTTGCCTGACTTCTTGCAACATTGTGACAACATACCTGGAAAAACTCTTTTTGTGGGAGATTTTAATGTCCATGTTGATGATGCTAGTGATTCCTATGCCAAAAGGTTTTGTTCACTGTTAGAAATGTTCTCATTGAATCAGGCAGTCACTGGTCCCACGCAAAAGCGTGGCCACACTCTTGATCTGTTAATTTGCCGACCCACTGACCAACTTTTGTCCTCTTTTCGTGTTTGTCACGATCTTAAGTCAGATCATAATGCCATTTTAGGCTACCTCAATGTTCCCAAACCAGTTAGTATACCAGTTACTATTACTGTCCGCAAACTTAACACCATTGACAAAGAGGCCTTCAAACATGACATCACCCAGGCTTTACCTCATGATTGCACAATAGGCCAATTCAATTCTACACTCTTAGGCATCTTGGACAAGCACGCCCCGCTCTGCCAACGTACGCTCAGGCAGCGTAAAACCAACCCTTGGTTCGGCAACATCGCCGAACAGTTTGGCATCCTTAAGCGCGAGCGTCGTCAGGCTGAGCGGCGCTGGCTGAAGACCAAGCTAACGGTACATAAAGAAATCTATGAGTCCATCAAGCACAAGATTACTGACCTTGTTGATAGGGCAAAAGTATCTTTCTTTTCCTCTCAGATTCTTTCGTCGACCACCTGCAAAGAACTGTTCAAAAATTTTAACTCTCTCCTTGGAAAAGAAACTGTTTCTCCCTTGCCTGCATGTGAAAACCCCGACACCCTCCCCACAATCTTTTCAGCGTACTTTACAGACAAAGTTCAAAAGCTTCGCGACAACTTTCCTGTTGCTGTCCCTACTCCTCTAGGATCTGAGTACTCTGGTACTAAGCTGGATTCTTTCACGTTGGTCTCGGAGCAGTCGGTTCTTAAGATTCTCAAAGCCACTGTGCCTAAATCGTGCGAGTTGGACCCTATACCTACCAAGCTCCTGTACGAAAATCTTGATGTCCTTCTCCCTGCCCTCACAAATCTGATCAACTCCTCTTTGACCACAGGCATTGTTCCCACTGACCTTAAACTGGCAGTAGTGAAACCACTTTTGAAAAAGCCATCACTTGACAAGAATGATTTCAAGAACTTTAGACCGGTGTCAAATTTGCCATTTGTGTCCAAAATTCTAGAGAAGGTAGTGCTAAAACAACTTCTGAGGCACTTAGAACACAACAATCTCTTTAACCCACTTCAGTCAGCATACAGAGCTGGACACAGCACCGAAACTGTTCTGTTACGTGTCGCCAGTGACATTCTTTCATCTCTAGACCAAAATAAGCTTTCGGTTCTTCTTTTGCTCGATAACTCTGCTGCATTTGATACCATAGACCATGATGTTCTCATCTCTCGGCTTGGGTCTCAGTTTGGCATCTGCTCCACTGCTCTTCAGTGGTTCACATCATACCTGAATGACCGTTCACAATATGTTTCTGTAAATGGCTTCCAGTCTAGCAAAACTCCCTTACTATATGGTGTCCCGCAAGGCTCAGTACTGGGGCCTGTCTTGTTTGTTCTCTATACTTCTCCCTTGTCTTCTGTCATTCAACAACATCCCGTCGACCATTTTCTTTTTGCAGATGACACACAACTTGAAGGTACTTGCGATCCTGCTGACATCGACACCTTGACTCAATCATTTCAAGACTGCACGACTGACATCAAACAGTGGATGACAGACAACAGACTTAAGTTAAATGACGACAAGACCGAAGCTCTTCTGTTTTCTGGCTCATGTTCCTCCTCTGATCTGCCATCAGCTGTCACTGTTTGCTCCAGTAGCATACCTTTTTCTGAGAGTGCCAGGAATCTTGGAGTCATTTTTGATTCTTCTCTTGACATGAAAGAACACATTAGTAAAGTTTGTAGACAATGTTTCTTTGAACTAAAGAGAATAAGTTCCATCCGTCGCTATCTTACTGTTGAAGCAACTAAAACCTTAGTTACATCATGCATCCTATCTAGATTGGATTACTGCAATTCACTCTTGGCTGGCTTACCCCAATCTGCACTTGATCCCCTACAGAAAGTTCAAAACTTTGCTGCACGCATCATTTTCCGTTCAAACCTCCGTGAACACATTACTCCTTTGCTACACAGACTCCATTGGCTACCAGTTGCTGAACGCATAAAATACAAGATAGCTTGCCTTTGTTTCTCTGTTTTTACAGGCACAGCTCCTGCTTATACTTCTGAAATGTTATCCATATACACCCCTTCTCGAGCTCTGCGATCATCTGCTGACACACGTCTTCTTAGACAGAACCGCTTTAACAGACAATCGCATGGTTACCGCTCTCTACCTGTCTTTGGTCCTCAACTCTGGAATTCCCTTCCATACAAGATTAGACATTCTTCCTCCATTTCCTCTTTTAAATCAAAGTTAAAAACATACCTTTTTAGGGAATATTTCAATTAATCATTAACAAGAGAGTGTAAGCAGGTGTGCGTGCTTGTGTTTTTCATAATTTAACTGCATTTTGTACATATGTATATTATGTATCTTTTGTCCAGTTTTGTCTGTCTAGTCTTCCCATTCCCCCAACCCCTTGCGCGCCTTGATCCTTAGGCTAAGGCGCCTTACAAATGACGAACATTATTATTATTATTATTATTATGAGCATCCTGGTCTCCAGATGATGGAGTTTTGAAAACAGAAAACATTGCACATGAGAGTGTTGCATCTTCTTCCTCCAGTTCACTGTCCATGACAGCCTGAAAAATATATCCCTTAATATAACAACCACATCAGAACATATACAGTGTACTCATCACTATCTACTGCAGTACTGGATATGTACACCAATCATTCATTGTGCGGCAGGGATAGCTCAGTCGTCAGAGCGCACGACTTGTGTACGTGCGTCTCGGGCGACGTGGGTTCGAATCCTGACTTAAGCAAACTATTTTGTGATTGCTGGATTGTAGTGGCCAGCGCTTTGAGAAGCTCTCTGAGCTTGTAAGTGCGCTATATAAGAGTAATCTCTTCTTCTTCTGTAAATTGTGAACATTGTGGCTGCATGGTCTAGGGCAGGACATGGCATTGTTTATCCACCCACCCAAGTAATATCAGGTAGTTTGGGTTTGGGCATGCTACAAGATGTGACAACGCCTTCCCTGGGGGATGCAGCCCAGAATTTTCTGGATTAAAATAAAGGACAATGTACACTGTCAAAAAATAAATAAAAATAAATAACAATAACCTGACCATCAATCACAATGATTGTTTATTCACCCATAACTATCTCGGGTGGATACAAGCTTTCCATAACTAGGTAGGTCAAAGGTAAGGACTGTTGATTTAAAAAATAAAAACAGCCTGTAACACACAAGAAAATGAACATTTATCTATTATTAACCATCATACTAAATAAAAAAAAATGTGAAAGCACATCCATGCTGATTTTTGTTGATTTGGGTCATTTTTACAGAAAGGTATTTTGGTCAGATTAAAAATAAGCAGATGTGGAGGCCTGCAAATATTTGACTGTTATATTAATTTATTCAACAACCTGACAATTGCAGTTGAGTTAGCAAATTCATGCATCACTATCATGAGCTCACATAAATAGTAAACATGGGAAAACAAAATTTTGTTAAAAATCCAAGTATAACTCACATCTAGGTCATTATCTCGTACTGCGATGAGCAGCATCTCCTGTTCGGCACCTGCATGTGCTTCCCTTTCACTAGTTTCAGCAATTTCCATTTTACTCGCATCAGGTCCTTAACATTTAAAAATAATAACATGACTAATACAGCATAATATTATTATTAATATCTACTCAACACTTAACTGATGCCTTACTTTACAAATAAATGAGTAACCTGGCAGTGAGAACACAACACATGACATGTATAAGAACTTTGGTAGGGCTCAAATTCAGATATATATACAACAAAATAAGTTTGGGCACTTTTAGTAAAGTACAATAATTTACAAAGTGCCTCACTTCACACCCATTAAGAAAAAAAAAGGCCAATGAAATTCACAAAATCATTTTTTTAAAAGCTGCCACTTTCAGGCATTAATAAATAAATAGTAAAATACATATATAAGAACAACCATTTGCTGATCTGTCATCTGAAATTAACCTTTGTTGCAGATATTACTTAAGATGTGTGTACCTCTGTTCTGTTTTGGTCATATTAGCAGCTAGAACGCGTGTTTAGCTCGGAGAGCTGGGTGGCATGCATGAACGAATTTAAAATCCAGACTATTACTAAGTTAGAGGCAAAACAAACTTAGTTATGTAAAAATCATGGGGTTCCATCACGTCAACGGAATATCGGCCAATGGCAATGAAACAAAAGCTTTGCCATAAATGCCGTGCTATTTCCTGTAGAGTGTTGGAATAAATTTTATTATTAATTACTGTTTTACACTTGAATCAAATTTATCACTATCAGTTATAACAGTTAGCTTAGTCAAACTCTGATCTTTTTTTATACAAAATAAAATACATAAAATACAAATAAAAAAGACGATAGGTAACACTGATGAAGTTAGTGAAAAGGTTAACACTTTAATTACACTGCCAAGCATGTGAGCCATATTTTGAATTATACAATCAGAGGTCATAAACAAACTTTTTAAAGCGTCCTTATTAGTTTCAATCATCGGTCTTAAACTTAAATTAATAAAAGCTACATTCAGCTGATTGTTTGATTAATTAATTGTGTTAGTTCTCAACTCCCTAATGGTAGTAATGCATGATACATGTATGATTATTATTAGTTTGTAGTCTGGTGATACAGTCTGTACCACCAGTGGTGATACGGCCATCCTGCATATAATGTTTATGCGTTATCTATTTGGCCTCAGCACATAATTGCTTTGCAGACTTCCTATCCTATCCTATCCTGTAACCCTGAGGTCGTACGGGCACCACAGATCGTTTAACCAGCATACTCCATCTTTCTCTGTTCTCAGCTGCCCTGATGGCTTCGCTCAGTGTCAAACCAGTCCATTCTCGGATGTTGTCAGCCCACCTCTTTTTCGGTCTGCCTCTTCTTCTACCTCCTTGCACTGTGCCTTGCAGAATGGTCTTTGCAAGGCCTGATGATCTGGTGATGTGGCCATACCATCGGAGTTTCCGTTTCTTCACCACTGTTAGCAGGTCATCATGTTGTCCAATGGCTTGTGTGATGGTCTGTTGGACTTCGTCGTTGGTGATGTGTTGGGTATAGGAAATGCCCAGAAGTCTTCTGTAGCACCTCACCTCCATGTTTTGTATTCTTCGTTGTAGATCTGCTGTGAGGGTCAATGCTTCGCAAGCATATAGGAAGATGGAGATGACAAGGGAGCGCAGCAGTCTTACTTTGGAATGTAGACTGATGGTCCTGTCTTTCCAAATGGGCTTCAACCTTGTCAGGGCAGCAGTTGTTTGTGCGATCCTGGAGAGGACTTCCTGTCAGGACCCACTGTCTGATACAATGGCTCCTAAATATTTGAAGCTATGCACTGTGTTGACTTGATTTGCAGACTTACCAATGGCAATTCCATGTTTGTTCAATGCTTGCTGCATACAACCCAGAACTAATGTTTTAATCATTGAACATAATCCTATAACTAGTTTTTGATTAGTGAAGATTTGTATGTGCTGTATGTGTATTTTAGTATCTCTTTCAAGTCTTTGGTTTTTACTAAGAAGTTTGGGCTAAAGGTTTACCTAGAGGCTGTAACTTTTATGTAATTTCATAATCTTTTTCAACGTGTGTGTGTACATTCTAAAACTTTGTTGTACTTGTAGTGTCTGATTCTGATCAGTGATCTCATCTTTTAATTCTCTAGTTATTATGTGGTAAGCATCTTTTTTCCTTCCTTTCGACCTTTGGTCATGATGTGCAAGTTTGCTAGATTGATTTTTTTAAAATTATTATAATTAATATTGGGTATTATTGTTTCTAATTCTGTTCTGAACACAGCCTCCACCATTTGGAGAAAAAAGAAATTGGGCTTAGATTTAGAATGAAGCACACTCTGAGAATGAAAACCTAACAAATTAAAAAAATACATTGATGACCAAATTTGGTTTAAACTAAAGAGATGGTATATGATAATATGGTTATGATAAGGAACGTCTTGAACTGGCTGATCAAACCCATACAACATATAAAACCAAACCAATACCGAAGGAACTATAAATAAGCCATGAGGCTTAGATCCAGAGGAGCTCCTACTACTACTACTACTGTACTACTAAATGTCTGCCACCTTCAGCGCACGTTTGATGACGTCACGCGAAATTTCTCAGTAGGTACTCCAAAGTGATATTTTATTTTCTTTAACTCAGTTTGGACACTAAAGTGTTTACATAGATCTTTTTGTTCTGAACACAGTGGTATATTTTTTTCCCCATAGGACAAATAGGTAAAAAGTTATTAAAGTTTGAAAATGGCGAATGTTGGTGTGTTCTTTCGCAACTTTTTGGCATTGAAGAAATTGACAACTTTGGAGTCTCAAAGTGAAGCCAATGTTGATACCAGAATGCTAATTTTTGACAGGTAACCCTTTCATATGTTATACTCCAAGCCCAATTTTATTCAGGCCTGTCCCATGAAATGTTCAGCTGTTTTGGTGCTTCAAAGTTGGAAAATCAAATTCACAGTGCGTGCCGGCAAATTATAGGCCTACTAGCAAAGAGCTTATCTACTAGTGTACTACTACGCTCAGCACTCGTTTCGCTGGATAGGCCTACAAGTTCGCCAAGGCAGCCATCACTACCCCCCACATACCCATCAGCAGTGCCTAAATTCATATCTGCGCAGACCCCTAATAGTAACATAGTGATCGACACGACGATTGTGGTTACTTATCAGGAAGAAGAAGAAGAAGAAGATAACCCGACCATCGTTTGTGTACACTTTTATACAGGCAAAGCGCACCGCGATAGAGTAATGCACAAATTTATAAATACCCTAGTTTTATAAAGGAATGTCTGCTCTTTATATCTTGCTAATTTTTAAAATTCTAGTTAAAATCAAACTTACATCAAAATAGCTTTAACCACTTTGTTTGGCTCGTTAAAACTCTTTCACGTATAGCCTGCCATATTTGAAGCTAAGTATCCGAATTTCTCATTGGTTCTTTTTGTTAGGCCATCCAATGAAATATCTTGAAGCACTTTTGAGAGTTTGATACGAGCCTCCTCGCATAGCCGGCGCTGACAATTGTTTCGCATAAACATGCATTAAAAACAAAAACAACACAGATGTAAAGATAAAGCTTTCAATTTACAGAAAAATACAGCCACTGTTCGTTTTGAGGCAGTTTTACATTAATAATAAGTGTTGAAAGTGAAGTCGAAACTGCCGAGCCGACAAGATCCAATGAAGACTTTGGAGTACCTATTACCGTATTAGTACAACTACAAGCATTAAAACATGGGCTCAGACATGTCTCTTACCATTTGGCAGCCAGTAAATTACACTTGGATGGACACAAACGCCAACGCATAAAAACAAAATCTATAGAATTAAAAATGAAAGTATATAAATCTTGCTTACCGCTCAGACACCCTGCTTGTGAAGTTGTGCACAGTGACGCGCTCTCTCTCTCCAAGTAGTCAGTTCCGGTTCGGTCAGTCTCATTGGAAATAGGGGTGTATATTTTACACAATCGACCGATTAATATTTAAAATCACGTGAATTAATGCCAGTTCTTTAAATTAACACACTCGTGTTACTTTGATGCAAATATAGCGCATCATGGCAGAGTATTTGATACAAAACCAAGGTTCTTCCTAATAACCGTTTCTAACTGTGTCAAGTATATACCCTGTCAAAGACCTTTCAATTTGTTACAACCCGTAACCCCCTATACAACAATGAAACAATCCACAGTGTTACTGAGTCTATTGGCTAAGGTCAAGGCTGAAAATAAACCCCTGTGTGAATGTGGAAGTCAGTAAAATTTGCAGCTAAACTTTAAGGAGACACAAAATCGTCTCCCAAATCCTTTTGTCTCCAGAATATCCCTTTCTAACTGCGGTATGTCTCCACAAGGTACCATTAAGATAAATATATATATATATATATATATATATATATATATATATATATTATATATTATATATATATATATATATATATATATATATATATATATATATATATATATATATATATATATATATATATATATATATATATATATATCATTAAAGATCATTGACGTGCACAACTTTCTGTGTGCACACTATGCGCCCAAAGGCTGCCGGTAGGCGCCTCTGACGGCTTGAGTTCGATCCTGTATCGATCAGCACCTTGAGCAGCTCTTGAACGCTTAATGTAAATTATATACATATAATCATAATAATATAATTTACATTAAGCGTTTTTAGATATATATAATTTACATTAAGCAGTTTTTTAAATTGCTTGTTCAGTTCAAGAGCTGCTCAATGCGCTGGTCGATACAAGCTCTAACTCAAGCCGCCAGAGGTGCCCACCGGCAGCCTTTGGGCACATAGTGCGCACATAGAAAGTCGTTGTGCACGTCAATGATCTTTCATGAGACCTGCATACAAGATGCATCCACAGAACATGTCAAAGAATCTTTCTTGCTGCAAGTAATACATAATTTATAGTTTTTTCAAAGTTTATTTTGCTCAACAGCTAAGAAATCGATTGCTGGCGATCTCAAAATCTCAACAACGAAGGAGTAATGCTTTTGGTGGTTCACATTCAAAAGGGGAGGGGGGGGGGGGAAGAGGGAGGATAGAGGAGGGGGAGTAGGGGGGGGTAGGGGAGAGGGGGCGTTGTATGTCTTAATTCTCATATTCCTGTCATTGTGTTGCATGATGGCATTCAGAAAACCTTTATCCATCAGAATTTTACAATATAAAGAAACGAGCCTTTCAACTACATCTTCCAAAACTCACCTGCATCTTTAAGAGCAGTGTTCCAGCATTTCAAAGCCTTTGCATTTGCAAAGATGGTTGGCAAACACCGGAAACCTAGAAAAAGAAGTATGAAAGATAAATCCAAGATGTTCTGATTAGTTAGTTACTCATTGTTTACAGGGTATAGCAAAATAAGATGAGCTGAATTGAGACCACTTAATAAATTGTTATCCATCCCTTGTCAAAAAACGATGGGAATCCATTCAAATATATTTACAAATTAGTTAAATTCAGAGCGAAGGACCGACCAACTGACCGACAACCGGACTGCCACTGAACGAATATCTATGATTTGGAGAACCCTTACACCATAAATTCAAACACGTTGGTTAAGCCATTTATGAGATACAAAGCAAAACATGTTTAGCAACAATATGACTCCAACGACCTTGACCTTTGCGACAAAGCAAATATGAGGACATGGGAAATTGACCCGTGACCTAAGCAGTGTTCATATGAAGTTTGGTCAAAATCCGTTCAGTTGTTTTTGAGATATGGCTGACAAATGACCGACAGACATTTGGCTTGTTCTGATTCCCGACTATTGGAAAGTATAAAAATACAAAAACACGCTTAGTATCTACAAACACACACATACAAATTTATACAAAAAATACAATTTAATAATATTATGACCATCCTACCATAACCTAAGGTACATAAAGCTAAGCTGTGCTGGGGGCATCAGCCTTTTCGCTCGATTTATAAACATCAAATTACAACCATGATTTATAACTTTAAAAAATAAAATTTAAAAATGCTTATGAGAAATAGTTATAAGACTAATATAAATGCATAGAAAAAGCCACATCAGCAAATAACGCTAGGAGATACATGTACAAAGATCATCCCAATTTCATCATCAGTTTCATTACCTAGCCACCACAGACTTGACAGGGTAACAAGAATATCATACAACTTCAGAGGGAAAAATAAGAAAAATAATACAATAATAAAATAACAGGTAGATGGGAAAAGTACAGGTGAATAAATTGTAGTACAAGAGAGAAGACAGTAGATGACGACAAAGGAAAGTAAAGGCAAAAATACAACAGTGATAGAAAAGAGGAAATTTGAAGCATTCAATTTGAAGTGGGGATATTATTTATAGCTGAAAGATACCCCGGAAGATAGAGGGTGTGGATTTTAAGTGGAGAGGGGGCAGGACGGGGTGGGTTGGTGCTGTGAAGATGTAGAGCACCTTGTAATTTATTAATTTAAAACCGGGAATATAATTGTAACTGTCCACAAGATCCACCCCCCTCTCACCCCATCTTACATCATTTAATAATTTTAAAAAAGTATTTAAAAATCCAATTCAGAATATATTTTGCCTCTGTTGAGGCAGCACAACATTGGAATGTATAAATGCAGTTCTGATAGTGAGACAATCCTTGTTTTCCATGAAAAGATGCTGGTTATCTAAAAAAAAAAATGCAGACTAAAGTGACAAGGATTTTTTTCTTCAGATTTCCGCAAAATTGCGGGACACTACCAACTTTGTAATGTCAGTTTTACACAACAGCTTAATTCAAATATATAACTTTTAATATTTACCTGAATCAGACTCCTCCGAGCCAGACTCCTCCGATCCCGACTCCTCCGAGTCACTGTTTGGGACATACTCCGACCCTGAATCAGAGTAAAATTATCATTGAAATCAAACAGTGAATAAACTGGGACTGGGGCAATAAATTTAACTATACAAATCATAAGCCTGACACATTACTGCCATTCTGTTCTTTTGTAAATGAACATTACCATCACCTGCACAAATTCAGGTTTAACATTTACACAAATTAGATGGCAAGAGAACAGGGAGATATTGAAAAATAAAAAGAGGAAGTTCCAACACTTGTATGTCATGTATGTGTATATAAAACGCTGAATAATAACCAAACTGCATTTATAGAACATGCTGACGGAATAAGTTTTTGTCAGCATTCATCAAAGTCAATACTCTTAACGAATACACAAGCCAAAAGCACACGTGAACAGCAAGCGCAATTGTCCCATCTACATTACAACATTCTCCTCCTCCACTCACACTTTTCTTCCCCTTCTTCAACCATAAAAAAAGTAAAATCTTTCCCGTCTGCGATTCACAACCTCCCAACTCTCTTTAAAAATGCATTGACCCCATTTGAATGCGTGTACATGTGTGGATTGTAATACGTGCCATCCTGTGGGAACAAATGATGTCAAGTATACATGAAAAATGCTGAATAATAATCTAGTATCATTTTATGAAAATGAAATACATTATATTTGTTGTTGAATATATCACACTGTTTAACAGACTGTGGGACACATAAGAAAACCATATCGCTAGAATAAAAAAATCAAGCATATAGCAACTAATAGTGACCAGTCTCCTGTCTTTTTTGTTTTCAGGTAGGGTGCAAAATCCATGTCAAGCTAAAAGTGGAAACATTCTTTTAATTAGTCACTGGAATTGAGCAAACCTCCGATTAGATACATGCTAATATTATATATATTCTCTTCATTTCAAAAGTAAAAATAAGTAAATTACATACCTTCTGAGGCTGACAATTCTGCTCTAATTTCCAAATCACTGTCACAGCCTTCTCCAGACATGAGGCTTCTGGTAAATAAAAGCAAATTTTAAGGTACACCATTTGAAGTGCAGCTTAAACTGGACAATACAGATTGGTTTTATGAATTAGTTTTGGAGGGCATGTGTACAAAACCAAGCCTAAACTAGGCCTGTTAGTCATATAATTATTAGCAATGGACACATCTGGGACACGGCCAATCCTAATAACCGTCAAACTATAGTATAGTATAGCATAGGCTGTTAAACCTCTTACCCTCTTGATAACGTACTTGGAGCACACCTATTTGAAACTTTGATCGGAACATCAGGCATCAACCTCCTAACAAAAATGTTGCCTATTCCCAATTTGCAGATCAGTGGAATACATTTTGGAAGCTAGAAACCAACAGTGGCAATTTCATTTGGCAGACTGTTCCACATATTAGTGATTCTATTGGCAACTAAGTGCTTGTATAATAATGTTAGTATTAACAGTCCTCTTAACCAGTTTAAAATTGTGACCAATGTTAGGGTGCTCCAACTTTTGTTAGTACTGTACTTGTGGATTTAGCGCGCACTAGGACCGTTCTCTGCCATCTCTGGTCATCCCGGATTGTTCTGTTGTGTGGTCAGGCAGATGATGCACCATGAAGGTTCAAAAACTTGTTTTTCAATACGTCAGATTTCGAACTTATTTTTTTTCCAAAAAGCTTCAGCAACCTATGTTTGGGACCTGAGAACCTTGAAAACAAGTTTTTGAACCTTCACGAAACTTGAAGTTAAGACAGGTCATTAGGCAACAAGGGGGCACCTCGAGTTAGATCCTGTTAGATTCTGTTTCTTTTAAGGTTAAAAAAAAGAGCTTTATAAGAAACATACAATAATATAAAACAATAAAATCTATAAACAATGAACTACATTAATTGTCAGTAGACTGCATATCTCACCTGGACTTGCGCCCTTAAATGCAGGACAGGTGTCAAGATTACAGTTCAGCCACTTCAAGTGAAGACAGATGTTCACCTGCAGACACTCCGGAACACTCTTCAGCATCTGTTAAAGAAATAAAAAAATACTTATACTTCTACTACTTGAACCTTCACGAAACTTGAAGTTAAGACATGTCATTAGGCAACAAGTGGGCACCTCGAGTTGGATCCTGTTAGATTGTTTCTTTTAAGCTAAAAAAAAAAGCGCTTTATAAGAAACATACAATAATATAAAACAAATCATAATAACTACATTAATGGTCAGTAGACTGCATATCTCACCTGGACTTGCGCCCTTAAATGCAGGACGGGTGTTAAGTTTACAGTTCAGCCACTTCAGGTGAAGACAGATGTTCGCCTGCAGACACTCCGGAAAACTCTTCATCACCTGTTAAAGAAATAATAAAACTACTTACACTTCTACTACTACTACTTATACGCACTTCAATGCCAATAATTCAAAAACTATTTCAGATGCAACCAAAATTTTTGGTGTGTAGATAAATAGATAACAGTGTAATCTTTACAGACATCAGTAAAATTCAGTGTACATGTAATCATATTTTTTGAACTAACTTTACACACAAGCATAAAACTTGGCAGAAAGACTCCTGAGACCATGATGTAAAGAAATACAAGTACTATTACAAAGATATAATTAGAATACAGTTGTGTTCTTATTATTACTATTATTATTAATAATTTTATAACCCTGTTGCAATGTTCTGTGTAAATTCTCCAATGCGGGGTAATAAAACTGATTTGTTGACTTGGCTAGATCAGATCACTTTGTATTACCATGATTTATTTAGCTTGACACAATGTCATTAATGGTAAATTTTATGTTAGTTTTTCAATCATTTAACGCTTAATAATCAAGCTAAGCAAACCACTAATTACATAATAGGTGTTATAATAAAAGAAATGTATACAGCATTACAAGAAGGGGACGTTTACAGGTCCGTAAGTTGTAACTAAAAGTATCGATTAAACATTGTAGCAGACGACACGTTTCTATGCACTTCCGCTAAACGGTAGTCGAATATTTTGCTAAATTATCAACATACCACACCATAAACTCATTACAATTTACCAGAAACTGGTCAATCCAAGACTGCACAATATAGACCAATAATGGCACTGATTTTATCGGAAATCATAGCGAAGTCCACTAACAGCCTTGACATTCAAAATATTTTAGCCTATCATGTCACGTGTTATAGCTCCTCGTCTTTCATTGGTTCCCGCTCCGATGTGTCGTAGTACAGTTGAGCCATAATTTTTAATAGTTCTGAATAGCCATTTTAAAAATATCAAGCCGCGAAGTATATATATTTTTTAGCCTTGATTTAAACTGCTTCGCAATTGAAAATACGTTGCTTTTCGAAGAAAATAGATATACGAAAATAAAGCTAGGAGTTATAAATTAACCATATCAACAGTCAACACGAACGTCAGCGATAAAAATAGACTTTGATTGCAACAAATGACACTTACTGTATGCTTGCCTAAGCCACTTTAGCGACTATTTAAAGACGAATTTAGTCGTAAAAACAACATAGAAAGAAAGTTGAAATGTTGATGTTTTTATTGATGTAATTTTTATGTGACAATAATAACATGCAGACCAGTAAATTGCCGAAAAAAATGTGGCTTATCAGCTGCTTTCCCGCACGTCTAAGTAAGTTAGTAAGTAGGTCACTGCCGCTACCTATACTCGTGTGATTTTAATTTTTAACTCCAATATTCTTAGTCGAGTACTACATAGAATGTAAACATGCTACTTATCTTGCTACAAGTAAATTTGTTTCTACAAAAAATAAAAACAGAAAATTATCTAAACTAGAAAAAGGTGCCCTAAACTCGTGCACAGGCACGAACCGAAACCGAAAATTGAGCAGACGCCACAAGCGGAAAACTTGAATTTAAAATTCATCAGCAAAGCATGCATAAGAAACGGTATATTTTTACCATTTATATTTTTTATCAAAAGCTTTGGTCCATGCCCTAGATAATTTAACCCAAACTTCAGTGTTTCAACATCTCAGTGCAGCAACAGTTAATATGGCTGCCAACAAGAAAGAAGAAGAAGTACTCAAGTAGAAGCAACAGATGGGCTGTATTTACTCAACAGTATCACTCACAACGATGATTGTTTTGACTATGCAAAAACATGCACACTGAAGTACCCAATGGGCTAATAAAATCGGGTAGGTGTGTGTAATGCAACACGGATGCATGGTTACATAAATATAACACAACATGAACGAAAAGAACAACTTACCTTCAAAACACCTTTCCTCTACCTCTGCAAAACACATACTGGCCCGCCTTGCTCGATCTCATGGCGTCCCTCACGGCGTTATTCAAACCGGAAACGGATTTTATGCATAATTAAGGGACTGAGCCAATGAAATTGTCTGATGACGTCACCTCATTATCTCCCCGGCGAAAGCTCGATAGAGTGAAATTTGTGTGTATTGTGTGTGCTCACACACAAACGGCAGAATAGCGTCTCTTTGGGGGAGTCGATAAAATTGCACAGGGGAGAGAAGGATAGCATCAGGAAGCAGGTTTTGGGGTTTGCCTTGTGGAGTAACGGGAAAAAGTTCCCCACAAAAAAAAGGTAACTCACTACCAACTTGGCAAGTCTCAATTTGTCCCCCACAACCCCCTACTTTCAAACACACAGCCACCCACACACGCACACATGTAGCAAGCTAAGACAGGCAGTGGGCTACAGAATTACAGTTCAAGTGACTATGTTACTATACAACTTTTCTAAAAATTATACGAGCTTTTCCTTAAAACGCACATCTATAATAGGCCAGAACCCAAAAGCTTTCGCGCACACACGCACGCACACCCACACACACACCCACACAGTTCGCACACGAGCCAACATACTGCATGCAAGCACGACAGACAGAACCACACCCATGAGCCACCGCGAAAACTGTATGCAGAGGTTGAGGTCGAAGGGTCAAGGCCAAAGGTCGCATGTCCATGTCTAGCAGCAGTACACACAAACACACGCGTAACGGTGTAGTTCGATGTAAAACCGAATAATTTGTTCTGTGCGAGATATAGACTTTAAGAAACTGTGAAATTGAAAAAAGAAAGGATTATTTGAAGAGGGAGCGTACTAATAGAGTAATGGAGACTCAGAGAAAGGGTTGCAGGGCAAGAACCAGAAGGTACGTGTTGCATGATTATGTCTGTCGCTACACACATACAGAGCCGCCACACAACACACTTCATTCCAATATCATAAACATGCACTTAAAAACAGATAGGGCATAATAATTAAAACAGGGAAATGTACCACACACATTTATAAATTTATAAGCGAATTTATCACAGTGGCTACAAAGCCTAATGGATCTATATTCTATCAAAAATAATAAAATAATAAAATTAAAATAAATAGTAAAAGTAAAAATAAAAATGAGACTACAAGCAGCACAAAAAATAATTTTAAGTGGTTGTTGTGAACCATGGCTAACCTAGCAAAAAAATAGCACAACATTGATCATATTAGGCATGGTAGTCTTCAAACATTTACATTTTCCACAACTGAAAGTGTGTAAAACTACTTGTCAGAATATAATATATCATCTTCCCCTGTGTAACTTTCACTCAAAGGTTATATTCTAACAGTGACTATTTGCAGTGCTTCGCTGTTGTAGACTTACATACTGTATTTACTTTTGCAAGTTGCAGGTTTTACATGATTTTTCTGTTTACTGTGTGATTTCCTCAGTTCATGTCATATTTTATGCTTTTTACTCGCTTCCAGCGTTGACTTGTCGAGTAAGTGCTTCTCAATGTCACCACCACCACCACCACCACCACCACCACCATCATCATCATCATCATCATCATCATCATCATCATCATCATCATCATTATCATCATCATCATCATCATCATCATCATCATCATCATCATCATCATCATCATCTTCATCATCATCATCATCATCGATATAATTTTACAAATATGATGGTTCACTGAGACTATGGCTGTGTGACCAAATGTAGCATCAAATGTCTTTACAATAGTCCTGTTGCCCGTAAACTACTGCTACACCACACATAAATACACACAAGGTGCTAGATTTATATTGCTAATTCCAAGCTATACAGGGATAACTGTAACTTCAAATCTCTTCCAAGAATCCTCATGTTGGGTCAGCCTGGGAATATTTAGCATTTTCTGCCAAATGGTCACTAGGGGTTCCTATTAAATTATTATTTAGCAATGTAGACATTTTATATGTATGTAGTTTGTTGATATTCTACAGTATAGTGATGATATATTCTATTTTGTGTTTTTGTAAACGGGGGTTCGATAAATTAGAGCATAGGCTCAGCGTTTCATGAGTGGGATTCCTTAATTGTAAAGTGACCGGCTGGTGGAGTGCCTTCATTGTTACCACTAGGGTTGTTTCAGCAGATCTTTTATACAGATCAAGAGTGAATCCTCATCTTTCAACCTCTTTTTGGTCTTGATTTTGTGGTCCTGATTCGTCTCTTTGCAGTCCGCTGGACTCTATAAGCAATGAATAACTAATATATTTTATTCGGATCGGGTGTGAGTCCTCTTTCAACCAATTTGTGATCCTGATTGGGATCTTTGCAGTCCGCTAAACTCTATAAACAATGACTGACTAATTTGATCCTAAACTACAAGAGATACGAAAGTCAAAACTTGTAATATTTAGAGAAAACAGATTGATCTTTCATAAATGTTCCGTTTTTGCGTTGAACATGAAGGTCGAGGTCATTTTAGATCTTACAAAAACATTTTTTTTATGTTTCATTGTAAAGTGCAATGGGCCCTATATGTAACCCATAGTATGCTACGACTCTGGGTTATTTGATTATGCATAAACATCAGAGGTCACGTAAAGGTCAAGGTCATCTCAAAGGTCAAGGTCATTCCAAGGGCAGTCTTTTTTGCATACTACAATTTTTTTTCCTAAAGGATGAATGTTTTCTTTTTTAGCTGGAGGGCAAGGTAATCTCGAGGTCAAGAGCATTGAAGGATCAAAGAAAATACTTTGCAAGCTAATGTCACCATTTCTTTTTTTTTTCGGCCATTCATTTTGATGTTAAATATTTTAACGGACCATGCGAGTCATATGGGCTTAACTCTTCTAGTTAGATTTTAAAGGCGCAAGAAAAAATTGGGAGTTAGCCTGTTGTATGGTAGCGAGCGCCTGTGGCAGTGGCGAGAGGTTTGATACCAAACAAAACAAGAAGGCAAGCAACTCCAGTGTATTTCCAGACACTTACGCATATGGCTGAAAAGCAGCTTTTCCAAAGGTTTAAACGTTTTTAGTTTTTAGCAGTGCTGTTACTCGGCTTTATTCTAACGAAGCAAAATGAAAAACTACATGGAATGATCGACAACTATCTGAACCACCTGCAGCGCCAGCAAAACAATTTAAAATCGGTTCAGCCAATTTGAATGTACAGTATACAAAGTGTTTAAAAAATTATGAACGACGTCGACTTTGACCCTTGAGAGAGCGTAACTATGAATGACATAACATGTTAAACAGTAGGTAAAGCACGTGCATAGGGAAAATTGTTCAAAATATGTCCAGTATTCTTGAGGTAAGTCTAATGCAAAATGTGCTTTCAACACAAAAAAGTTAAATTTATAGAAACAAACGACCGACAGTCTACCTGGGCTATACTGAATGAATGAGCAGGAGTTGAAGTACCTGTATTCCAAACAGTCCACACAATCGGGTCCACCGTCTGTTTGTTTGTTTGGTTGTTGTTGTTTTTTTAATTTTGTTGTTGTTGGTTTTTTTTAATAGAGCAAAACGTCTTTAGCAGCAAAGTTACTCCAACGACCTTGACCTTTACGGTAGAGCAAACATGATGACATGGAAGCTGGAAACTAGTCTAGATAATACTACTGTGAAGCTTGGTCACAATCTGTTCAGTGGTTCTTTGGATATAGCGGGAAACGGACCGACTGACAGAACGAAAGACCGACAGACAGACAGACAGACTAATCTGCAGTTTGCTGTTCTGATTCCCGACTATTTAAAAAACAGAAATAATGACACGCTCTCAGTGGGACGTCGTGCAAGGAAACTGAGTTTATCTTTACAATAGACCTACAGTAGCTGGATCAATGGCCTCTGCGCTAGCAATGTCCATCTTCCAAATTTCGTTTTAAGCCTTTTTGTGTTGCTTGTGCACCCCAGATTGTTAGTCAAGTATAAACATGGAAATAGGCCTATTTGAGTGTTCAGCGAGCAACTTTGAAAATGGAGTAGCCTAGATGTAGAGAAGAGACTGTTCACCTTGTTTAGCATTGTATAACTACAGTGAGGATGAAGTGTTGATATGTTTCCCTATCCATTGTATAGCTACAGTGAGGATGAAGTGTTGATATAGTTCCCTATCCATTGTATAACTACAGTGAGGATGAAGTGTTGATATAATTCCCTATCCATTGTATAACTACAGTGAGGATGAAGTGTTGATGTAGTTCCCTATCCATTGTATAACTACAGTGAGCATGAAGTGTTGATATAGTTCCCTATCCATTGTATAACTACAGTGAGGATAAGGTGTTGATATAGTTCCCTATCCATTGTATAACTACAGTGAGGATGAAGTGTTGAAATAGTTCCCTATCCGTTGTATAACTACAGTGAGGATGAAGTGTTGATATAGTTCCCTATCCATTGTATAACTACAGTGAGGATGAAGTGTTGATATAGTTCCCTATCCATTGTATAACTACAGTGAGGATGAAGTGTTGATAGAGTTCCCTATCCATTGTATAACTACAGTGAGGATGAAGTGTTGATATAGTTCCCTGTCCCTTGCTTTCTTTCTATTTCCGTGTGGGGGTGAAGGTGGGGAGGGGGTGGGTGGGGCACGCGCGCAGCCAATTTTAGTTATCATACCTGTCAAGTGGTTTTCGGGTTGTGGTGTAGCAATTTAACTGAAAAACCATAGCAAATGAAGGTTTGGTGTAGCACTAATGTGAATCACGCGATTCGCAACAAAACTGCAAACTTCTGCATCCAATATAAACACACACATCCAATGTGTTTACAAATTTATTGTAAAATCTTGTTAATGCACAACACTTTGCTACAATAATTTTTTAAAAAAAGTAATTTATAGATTTGCCAATGACTCTGTATATGGGATAAGGGTGGGGTGTCTGGAAAATAATATATTTGAATGGAATTTAATCTTTTCTAATCCTTTTTCCTATCGAGCACAAATTCTAACTTTTTTTTTTCTTCATAAATAGTTGTTATTTGCCTTCACCTTTTCTGTAGGTTGTTTGCAAGTTGTTGTTTTTTCTTCCATTGCTCCAAATATTTTTCCCACGAAATTTCATACCATGGACTGGATTCCGGTATTGGTTATTACTTTAATTGATTTACAAATGACCCCCTATAAAATTATGTCCTTCACCTTGGCCTCCGAGGTCACGACTTCCGGTCTACAGGATGGGGCATTTTCCCTGTGTTTTGTCGAACCCTATACAAAAGTACGAAGTTTGCAGCAGCGATTGTGAACAAAAATTGTTGTTATGGTAATTGCAAAAGCTAATCACGGCGAAAACATAAACCTCACATGCAAGGAGTTGACTTTATTTACTTTCCACAACCGAATGTCAACTTGGAAAAGTGAAAAGAATGGGTGAAAGCGTGCGGTCAGCCGACTACAGGAGCAAATGCCTTTACGGTGCAAAACGTTAAAAAGCACACCTACATCTGTACAAAACATTTTATCGGTGGTAAAGGACCTACTTTTGAATATCCCGATCCTATACCTGAACGAACACGTGTTGCGGAAGTGCGGTGCTTTTACTAAGTGTCTTTAAACCGAACGCGACCGG
>CM072522.1:54624406-54634926 GCA_036898135.1 Oncomelania hupensis
AAGATGGACAACAAACAACGTCAATAGAAGAAATCTTATTGTGTAACTAGAAGGGCAAAGCCCATATGACTCACATGCTCCTTATGGAACTTGCAATATTCTACATGAAAATGGGTGCCCAGAAAAATCTTAAAACATACGGTGACATTGAAATGCAAAGTAATGGTGATTTTGGGTTTTGCCATGATGTTGGAAATTGACCTCAAGCTCCCAATGGACACTTGTCATCCATTTCATTGTTTAGTTATTATCAAACGATAGGAATGTCTATGTACTTGTTTTATTACATTTCTTTATTCCGTGTATTATTAAACAATAGGTATGTCTATGTACTTGTTTTATTACATTTTTTTATTCCATGTATTATCAAACAATAGGTATGTCTATGTACTTGTTTATTACATTTCTTTATTCCATATATTATCAAACAATAGGTATGTCTATGTACTTGTTTTATTACATTTCTTTATTCCATATATTATCAAACAATAGGTATGTCTATGTACTTGTTTTATTACATTTCTTTATTCCATATATTATCAAACAATAGGTATGTCTATGTACTTGTTTTATTAAATTTCTTTATTCCATGTATTATTAAACAATAGGTATGTCTATGTACTTGTTTTATTACATTTCTCTATTCCATGTATTATCAAACAATAGGTATGTCTATGTACTTGTTTCATTACATTTCTTTATTCCATGTATTATTAAACAATAGGTATGTCTATGTACTTGTTTTATTACATTTCTTTATTCCATATATTATCAAACAATAGGTATGTCTATGTACTTGTTTTATTACATTTCTTTATTCCATGTATTATCAAACAATAGGTGTGTCTATGTACTTGTTTTATTACATTTCTTTATTCCATGTATTATTAAACAATAGGTATGTCTATGTACTTGTTTTATTACATTTCTTTATTCCATGTATTATCAAACAATAGGTATGTCTATGTACTTGTTTTATTACATTTGTTTATTCCATGTATTATCAAACAATAGGTATGTCTATGTACTTGTTTTATTACATTTCTTTATTCCATGTATTATCAAACAGTGTTTATCATTAACGTCTCTATAATTGTAATACTGATTAGTTTTCATGACCAAATATGAAGAATAAGTGATATTTCTTATTTTAAATAATAGTGTTATTTTCTGATTGTCTGAAATAATAAACGTTTAAAAAATTCCACTGACCGGTTCAAGATGTGCCCAGGAAAAGCTTAAATCAATCGATGACATTGTAACGTGGGGTTTATGGGTTGCTGGGCTCTGCACAATGGAATGCTGTAACATTCAAGCTTTTTTCGATGGGAACCGCTAGTTAGTCACCCGGTGAATTACTTTATTACATTTATTTATTTTGCTCGGTCTGTGTTAAGGCTGGGGTACAGAGATAGATAGAAAAATGGTAAAAGATCACTGTCACACTAGCTTTCACACGGCTATGAATCATATGTAGTCCAGCCACTTGATAACAGTTAAAATCACACATTTATTTCTTCTACTCTATACAAGATCTTCGATGTACTAATCTACCTTAAAAAGTCATAAGTCAATGCAAATGATTCGATCGCTGATAGTCTAGGCAGCTGTTATTTCTTCATAGGGCACTGGCTACTAACGTTCCTGAAGAGTGGACAGTTTTAATGCACTGTTCCCTGCACTTAACTGTTGTGTAGCGGGTTTGAAGCCCTTCGTTGAGGTAGCTTCTGGTACACGCTGGGTTGTCGTGTAGTTTGGTTCCTTGACAAGCTGTGTTGTCTTGGAGAGTGTTTTCCAGGGTTGCTCTCTTAGTCCTGTGCTGTAGAGGCTAAACAGCCAACTCTTCTTTTCTGTTGAGTTGGGCGCACGTTATATCTCGCCTGTTCGTCTGTAACATAAGAGACGAAATTCTGCACAACCCTAAATAATCGGTTTGTGCAGAGCGTCTCACTGAAAGCCAAAGTAGCCCTCAGTGATAGCTCCACATCTCTATACATAAGCGACGAACATTCTGCTAAGTCCGTGGTCTTCCATGAAGAAGTCTCCTTTGTGCGGGGGGGGGGGGGGTGTGCGCCTTGGGTAGCTTTTGGAAACACTTGGCTATCGAGGTGTCCGCTTTCTGTGCTGTTTTGATCTCTTCGAGTCCTGGATTCGGAGCTAACTCGGGCTGGGGTGGTTGGGTTTTAGCTTGGGCCCTGGTTTGCACTGCAGCTATCTCTACAGTTTTAGGGGGCGTGCCTAAGAACACATACCTACAACCTAGCACTAGATCATACAGGGGTTTCTGTAAAACAGCGGCTTGGATTCGTCCTGTGACGTACCTACTCTCTACTTCTATCCAAGCTATTGGGCAAGTAGTCGTCGGTTTCGTCAAGTCTGCTCCTTGTAGTTCGACTGTCTTGTCCGTCAAGTCCGCGCGCGATACAAGAGATTCGCTAACTATCGCGTCGTATGATAGACCTGTGTCATACAGACAGTTCGCTTCTTTTCCGTTGACCTTGACCGTGTCTGTCACCGATGGGTGATCTCCGATGGGGTGTGGCTTGTTACCGCTGCTTTTAGGTTAGAACTATGTGCGCTGGCCGGCTTTCGCGCTCTTCCCTACGTTGTGCGGCCAACTTGAAACATTCTGCGGTGGAGTGATTATTTCTGTTGCAGAACGAGCAATACATTTTCTGTTCTGCAGGACCTCTTTTCCCGAATTCCGTGTTGGGTCCTTTATTTTGCCCAGGTCTGGGGTGATTCGGCTTATTCGCGGTGCGCTCTTCCCGGTGAGGGCTTCTTTTCTGTGCCTCTTTCCCGTTAGGCTTTAGGTCTCGCCTGAAGCTCTTGGCTTCTCCGTGTGCGGCCACGTACCTATCTGCGACCTTGACCAGATCTTCCAGTCTTTCCGCGCCCTGCTCTACTGAGAATGTTCTCAGCTCGGGGGTCATGGTTTCCCGTAGCTGTTCCCATACTAACAGTTCTGTCAGTCCATCATATGTCTTAGCCGTGGCTGACTGGCTAACCCACTTATCTAGCATTGTGGACAACCGATCCGCGAACTGCGCATAGCTCTCTCCCTTCACTCTCCGATTGGTGCGGAATTCTTGCCGGTAGCATTCTCCTGTTAGTTCGAATCCCGTTAGGAGTGCCTCTTTTACTTTGTGATAGTCAGTCACTCTGTCAGTCGGTAGCTTACTGTAGATGTCATAAGCCTTTCCTCTAAGCCCTTGACTAAGCTTAAAAGACCAATGGGTGGGATCTAGTTTATACTCAGTTGCTAGGCGCTCAAACCTAGTCAGATAGAGATCTAGACCTTCTTCTCTTTCATTGAATGTCCCCAGTGGAAATGACATCCCTAGTACGGGGTTGGATGCTACCTCTAGTTGATCTGAGTGGGGACGGGTTGAGGAAGAACTTTAAGCTCCTGATCCCAATCTTCTTAGCTCTAACTCATGCTGTCTGTCGTTTTCCTTTTCTGCCCTCTCATACTCCCATCTCCTAACTTCTGGTTCTCTCTCTGCTGCTACCTTCTTCTGTTCTCTTTCTGCTTCTAATTTTAGTTTCTTCTAGTCTGCTTCTAATTCTAGTTTCTTCTGGTCTGCTTCTAATTTCTTCGCTTCTCTCTCTGCCTCTAATTCTGCTTTTCTCTGTTCTGCTTCGAGTTTCTTCGCCTCTCTCTCTGCTTCTAACTTCTTTGCCTCTCTCTCTGCTGCTCTCTCTGCCTTAGCCTCCTGTTTCTCTACCTCTGCATTAATATACGCAATTAGGTCTCCCCCTGCTAAGTGTAAAGCTTCTCCCAATTCATTGAAGCGCAATCTCAAGGCCACTGGTACGACATTGTCAAAAATGTCTATGACCAACCTCTGAATCACGTGGAATATAAACACACTAGCAATATTGCAATTCAATAACAACAATGCAAAGACCATAAAATTCGCAATCAATAATAGAATAAAACAAGAGTCAAATGGCATACAACAGTTATTTAAGCAAAACCTGCACAAGAACAATGCAGCATACAGGCACAAAAAGGATTGAAGCAAAAAAGTTTTTAAATAAAGAATAGTGCACCAAAACTGAGTCCTTGTTCTACACTTACAACTATTCTCAGTTATTCTAGAGCGTCTCACTGAAAGCCAAAGTAGCCCTCAGTGATAGCTCCACATCTCTATACATAAGCGACGAACATTCTGCTACGTCCGTGGTCCACTGGAATCTCAACTCTAATTTTTTTTATACAGACATAAATATAAATCGTGGCTAATTATACACATAAAGAAGTAATAATATTATAAAATTCACTGGTACAGCCACTAATCTGCAAACATACATATAGGTTAAACAACAGTGGTTCCGTCAGGTATACAACATGGCGTCCAAACCGATCGTGCTTAACACGAGTTCGGCTTCTCCACGTGGTAAGGCAAATTCGGATTAACAATTCCAATCTATGCATAGCAAAATCCACAAACATACTTTCAACAATAATATAAATATATCACGATGAAACAGAAGTATGTTCATTTACCTGTTTGACAAAGTCAGGCCCGTGGCTACTTGATTGAATTCTAAGATTCTCAAGTCCTGCTTCCTGGTCTGTTCAGGAGATATCTTACTGCTAACTGTGTAGCTGATTACTGCTCCTCGTTTTAAACTCGACTGCCGTTCTATCTCTCTATTTGAATCAGCCAGACTTGGTTGAGTCCATTATAAACTGTGTTCCCATTGGTTGGTAATCGACTCGCCTAACGTAGCTACGATGATGTCATTGCCTTCGCTCTTACCGTCAACTACCACTGTGTGTAAACGGCAGTATATCATTGCTACGCTTGATGACTTCCATCGTCTGCTGCAGCCTAACATTAACATTCTAAGATTACAATGACTAAACAAGGCTAACTAGTAAAGTAAGCAGGGTAAACTGGTCCGTTCGTCACAGACATTGAAATGCAAAGTAATGGTGATTTTGGTTTTGCCATGATCTTGGACATTTACCTCAAGCTCCCAATGGACACTTGTAGTACAGTGATTGTGTTGATCCATTTCATTGTTTAGTTATTATGAAGCGATATGAATGTCTTTGTACTTATTTTATTACATTTCTGTATTTCATGTATTTTCAGATGATAAGAATGTTTTTGTACTTGTTTTACTACATTTCTTTATTCCATGTATTATCAAACGATAGGAATGTCTATGTACTTGTTTTATTACATTTCTTTATTCCATGAATTATCAAACAGTGTTGATAATTAATGTCTCTATAAGTGAAATACTGATTAGATTTCATGACCAAATACGAAGAATAAGTGATATTTCTTATTTAAAATAATAGTGTTATTTTCTGATTGGCTGAATTAAAGACCGTTTGGAAAATTTCACTGGCTGGTTGAAGATGTGTTAAATAATGTGATAACTTTTCTGTACTTTCCATAATTGTGCCGCAAAGAAATTATTTATATGAACTGAATTGTGATGTTGAAAATAATAGTATAATGTAAAGAACGTTGCCATTCTCTCCTTAGTCATTGTAGACATAGCACATCTCAGTTGATGTAGCTGTTGTATAGTCATTGTAGACATAGCACATCTCAGTTGATGTAGCTGTTGTATAGTCATTGTAGACATAGCACATATCAGTTGATGTAGTTGTTGTATAGTCATTGTAGACATAGCACATCTCAGTTGATGTAGCTGTTGTATAGTCATTGTAGACATAGCACATCTCAGTTGATGTAGCTGTTGTATAGTCATTGTACACATAGCACATATGAGTTGATGTAGTTGTTGTATAGTCATTGTAGACATAGCGCATCTCAGTTAATGTAGCTGTTGTATAGTCATTGCAGACATAACACATCTCAGTTGACGTAGCTGTTGTATAATCATTGTAGACATAGCACATCTCAGTTGATGTAGCTGTTGTATAGTCATTGTAGACATAGCACATCTCAGTTGATGTAACTGTTGTATAGTCATTGTAAACATAGCACAACTCAGTTGATGTAGCTGTTGTATAGTCATTGTAGACATAGCACATCTCAGTTGATGTAGCTGTTGTATAGTCATTGTAGACATAGCACATCTCAGTTGATGTAACTGTTGTATAGTAACTGTAGACATAGCGCATCTCAGTTGATGTAACTGTTGTATAGGCAAATCAGTCAGTCGTAGTTGTCAGTGTATAGTGCTGTATAGTCAAGTCAATCGCCGTTGTCAATGTATAGTGCTGTATAGTAAAGTCAGTTAGTCAATCGCCGTTGTCAATGTATAGTGTTGTATAAGTCAGTTAGTCAGTTGTTATTGTCAATGTTTAGTGTTGTATAGTAAAGTCAGTTCATCAGTCGCCATTGTCAATGTATAGTGGTGTACATTACAGATAGTGATAAATCATGTTGTAGCGTGTTGTACTTACATTCGATTCCACTTTTCTGTTGAAGAATACGAAGTTTGTGCATTCATTTTGGACTTCAATTCTCAGTGAATTGCTAGATTGATACGTTCTCTTTTTAATATTGATTTCATATGCGAATTATGCGTTGATTTCTCGTTTTATCCTTACATAGCTTTCTAAATATATTTTTTCCGTAATATTTCAATACCCTGAATTATTTCAAAATTGATTTTGGGAAATTACATATAGAAGACAGAAGTATTTTCAGAAATGATAATTAATTTTGAAAAGTAATTCGTTAATTGTTATTACCTTGCTCTTTGAACGGACTTTTTTATGGAAAAAAGCGCTATATAAATATCTTTATTATTTCTTATTATTGAATACCTTGTTTGTATAGGAAGGTTCATCTTGCTTGAAGTCTTATAAACGTAAAATATATATCTTGATCTTGTTGGTATTTGTTCTCAGTAACTGATGTTACACCCCCCGTGTGTTTGCAGGGGAGTTTCAGTATAAATAGTATCCCCGCTTTCTGAAAATTGAGTGCTTTAAATTCCCACTGTCGCTGTCTTTCTCCTTTGTTCTTTCTCATTCCTACTCTGTTCGTGTGTGTGCGTGTGTGTGTGTGTGTGTGTGTGTGTGTGTGTGTGTTTTGTGTGTGCATACTTGAATACGTGGATACATTATGGGCAATTTATAAATTCCATAGCAGTTCAGGTCAAAAAAGCGGCACAGCTTATAACCTGGTACAAGCATCAGCTGGATCCTCTCTAGGTGACAGATAACACAAACCAGCTGTCCTGCCCCTGTTGCCGACATCTTTCAAATCTGGACGGGCACAAATACCTACAAACTGACAAGCCTGCACATTCGCACACAAATATGCACATACAAACGAGCGCACGCGCACTCACACACACCCACATACACAGGCACACAGCTACAATGACACAGCCTCTCTCTCTCCCTCACAGACACACGCACACAGCTACAATGACACAGCCTCTCTCTGCCTCACAGATACAGGCACACAGCTACAATGACAGCCTCTCTCTGCCTCACAGACACACGCACACAGCTACAATGACACAGCCTCTCTCTCTCTCTCTCTCTCTCTCACAGACACACGCACACAGCTACAATGACACAGCCTCTCTCTCTCTCTCTCTCTCTCTCTCTCTCTCACAGACACACGCACACAACTACAATGACACAGCCTCTCTCTCTCCCTCACAGACACACGTACACAGCTACAATGACACAGCCTCTCTATCTCCCTCACAGACACACGCACACAGCTACAATGACACAGCCTCTCTCTCTCCCTCACAGACACACGTACACAGCTACAATGACACAGCCTCTCTCTCTCCCTCACAGACACATGTACACAGCTACAATGACACAGCCTCTCTCTCTCTCCCTCACAGACACACGCACACAGCTACAATGACACAGCCTCTCTCTCTCCCTCACAACAGGAGCACACTACATCAACACAATCCTTATCATCGGGCAACAGGAGCTCACTACATCAACACAATCCTTATCATCGGGCAACAGGAGCTCAGTAATCAACACAATTCTTATCATCGGGCAACAGGAGCTCACTACATCAACACAATCCTTATCATCGGGCAACAGGAGCACACTACATCAAAACCAGTCGGACGCACTCTCTCCAAAGATTTGGTGGGAGGGGGGAGGAATGGGGGGAGTGAGGTAGAAATTAAAGGGGCAATCCACATCGAATGGTGGTGTTTTAGATATTTAAGCTTACAGTGTCCAGATCGGGTTAAATGATCCAATTTACCAGAGAATTAATTAAAGCTTGTGCTAATCTAACCATTTCATCAAAGTTAAAGTCATGTTATTACTGGAATCCATCAAATACAAGTGCATCGGCTTGAAAAAAAAAGGAAAAAAAAGGGAAAAAAAATTTTGGGAATATGAACACATTCAAGTTATGCAAGTGTCAGAAAAATCTACATCAATTTTGCAGTTTACCTGAGGGTTTCATTGGGAACGTACTTTAACGATTACAGGGCTACAACTCTTGGTGGGGAGCAAGCCACTAATAAATTAAAAGTACCCGCTGTTCGCTCCCTTCTTAAGATGGTTGTTCTGCGAGCGAATTATTATACAAATTGGTTAGAGATTCCATTTTGAAACCTTCTATGACAAGCAAAACGGTTAAGTTTAACAACGTTGTAATGAAATCAGCACAGTTTGCCAGTTACGCCACCCCAAACCTCAATCTTGTCCCCTTCCACACCCTGGCAGAGCCCATTATGACTGGTTGATAGGTACCCAGCCTTACTGCTTGATAGGTACCCAGCCACACTTGTTGATAGGTACCCAGCCACACTGGTTGATAGGTACCCAGCCTTACTGCTTGATAGGTACCCAGCCACACTGGTTGATATGTACCCACCCACACTGGTTGATATGTACCCACCCACACTGGTTGATATGTACCCACCCACACTGGTTGATATGTACCCACCCACACTGGTTGATAGGTACCCAGCCTGACATTTTACTCTGCCGCCGTAATGGTTCAATGAGCTGCACACACACACACACACGTACACACCCACACTCGCGCACGCACACACAAACACACATACATCAATACTACTGTCATAATTATGCTTTCTTCAGAGGCTATGAATGTTGTCACGGTTCGTGACCTTTCCCAATGTAAATTCCTCGTTTTGAAAAAAAAGCCTGTTTGCTTAAGGGAGGAAGAGAGAAGCCAGTCAGCGAGCGAGACAGAGAGGTAGAGACAGAGAGAGAGAGACAGAGACAGAGGGGGACATACAGACAGGTGGACAAACAGACAGAGTTAAAGACACAAAGAAAGAGAGAGGTAGAGACTTATTTTGTACGTTTTTGATTCAATGCCTTTGAATAATGGACAAGAAGGTATGGATGGAGGTAGGGTGATTCAATGCCTTTGAATAATGAACATGAAGGTATGGAAGGAGGTAGGGTGATTCAATGCCTGTGAATAATGGACAAGGTATGGAAGGAGGTAGGGTGATTCAATGCCTGTGAATAATGGACAACAAGGTATGGATGGAGGTAGGGAGATTCAACGCCTGTGAATAATGGACAAGAAGGTATAGAAGGAGGTAGGGTGATTCAATGCCTGTGAATAATGGACAACAAGGTATAGAAGGAGGTAGGGTGATTCAATGCCTGTGAATAATGGACAACAAGGTATGGAAGGAGGTAGGATGATTCAAGTCCTGTGAATAATGGACAACAAGGTATAGAAGGAGGTAGGGTGATTCAATGCCTGTGAATAATGTACAAGAAAGTATGGATGGAGGTAGGATGATTCAATGCCTGTGAATAATGGACAACAAGGTATGGAAGGAGGTAGGATGGTTCAATGCCTGTGAATAATGGACAACAAGGTATGGAAGGAGGTAGGGTGATTCAATGCCTGTGAATAATGGACAACAAGGTATGGAAGGAGGTAGGTTGGAGCGGGGTAGGGACAGGATGGGATGACATGATCACTACATGTACCTCCTGCAACATAAGATAGTGCGCGTGTTATCTGTCACCTACAGAGGATCCAGCTGATGTTTGTACGAGGTTATAAGCTGTGCCGCTTTTTGTACCAGAACTGCTATGGCATTTTTGAATTGCCCATAATGTATCCACGTATTCAAGTATGCACACACACACAAACACACACACACAAACACACACACACAAACACACACATGTCTGTATTTTATAAGATAATGCAGTATCATTTGTAATGGATTCTCTTATTCAACCCTCTTATATAATTTAAAACGGCGTCCTATATCCTGATATAATTACAACTTTATATACCCGGTAGTAGATATAATCATGACAAAACGAGAGAAAGCTCGCTTTAGTAATAATAGTGCCCATACCCCGCTGTTCATAGAATTTAATGTTCTGTAGTTTTGACACGGGTCTACATGTAGTTGAATCGACACACAGACATGACTGTAGGGCATTAAAGAAGTTCACCCACCGGTCGAGGCCTATGTGCAATACGCTTGCATTCAGCTCAACAATATTTTGCTTGTGTTTGTTGTGTGTATTGTATTTACAGTCTTATCTGGACGTACTTTGAAATAGTCGGATG
>CM072522.1:54635426-54667926 GCA_036898135.1 Oncomelania hupensis
AATCTATAAGAAAAAATAACCAGTAACACCATCTGAATATTTCGGGTTACACCCAACTTCAGCAAAAACAAACAAAACGTCACTGACCATATTTACACCATTGAGCACGCACAGCAGCACACTATTCTTTTATTCTTTTAAAGTAGGAATAATAATAATAATAATAATAATAATAATAATAATAATAATAATAATAATAATAATAATAATAATAATAATAATAATAATAACAAATAATAATAATAATAATAATAATAATAATAACAACAACAACAACAACAACAACAACAACAACAACAACAACAACAACACACAAACAAAACAAATAAATAAATTAAAGATTTAACTAAATAACTATACTACTACTACTACTACTACTACTACTACTACTTGCAAAGTTGTGGTCTCGATTTTGTGGTCATGATTCGGCTCTTTGCAGTCCGCTGGACTCTGTAAGCAATGAACAAGTTATAAGCTTTTAATTTAACTCTGATCTCGAGTTGTCTTGATTTTGTGGTTCTGATTCGACTCTTTGAAGTCCGCTGGACCCTGTAAGCAATGAATAACTAACTATTAATTTAACTTTGATCTCGAGTTATTAAAAAAAATCGCTTAGCCTACTCGTCCTTCTCCGGAAATCTCAAGATTCGAATATTATAAAGTATAGGCCTAAATATTATCAATTAGAATAGATATAGTTTATACATTTATTTACGTATAAAACAAACAATACAGGTCTAATAATTATATTCAGCTAGTGAGGTTCTTCGCTGCGCGGAGACTGACTTATAATATAATAATGTAGATTAAGCCTATGTATACTGTATAACAGTGTCTACTTGGTTCTAGGCAGGAAATGGGCAATGCTATTATTAGCCTTTACTGAGAACTAACAACATGCAAATCAAGGAACGCAACTATTAAATATTGTCTATAATAATTATGCTCATATTGTGCTCATATTAACAAAGTATAAAGTTGCGAAATGCTAAATCTGTGTAAATCGAACAGAATTAGAAGCAACAGCGATCATTTTTAGCGCAGCTAGTCGTAGTCATGCAAGCATCATCTCGTAACACATCGGAGAGCTTCGTTCGACTTCGGTGATTGCCTTTTTGGGCGAATGACTGGAACTAGGTTGGAAAAAACAAGTTTGCGGCCGGGGCATTGTGTTGTGTCCTTGGGAAAGACACTTCCATCATAACGGACTTTAAAGATCCTGACGCTCACGTCTTATACGGGTGACAAGAACACTAGAACAAGAACACAAGCCGGTGACAAGAACACACCCAGCATGTACCTTGGGTAAAGCGCTTGGGGCTGCTGTACTTTCGAAAATGAAAGTGACTGAATTTCACCTTGGTGATACTAAAGTTATTAAAATAAAATATTTAAACAATAAAAAAGGTACCTGGTTCGAATTCCGGATTGGCCGACGTGTGACATTATTATTTTCTCCTTACCATCACCTGGTTCGCTGGTGTCAGAATACTGTGACCAGTTGTCGCCTATACGATCCGGTGTAGTGTGACTATGATCTACAATTACCTTACCTACAGTGTCCACCACAATACTAGGCCTATATAAAGCTAAGGCTTAAGCTACAGTGTACGCCACACTATTAGGCCTATATAAAACTAAAGCTTCGGATAAAGTGCTCACCTCAACATTAGGTCTATACATGTAAAACTAAGGCTTCTAATAAAGTGTCCACAAGAGCAAAACGTGGCCAGACGACAATCCCTGTTGTGTAAGTGTAGTTTATAGTCACATGACACCGAAGCGTATAGGCGACTACTGGTCACTGTTACGTTGAAACGCGAACGAAAGTATGTCGGAAGCGCGCACGATAGATCTAATCGTTTCGTTTTGCAAAGTATTCAATGATGGAGTTTATTTACCTTTGATTTGAGTTTGCATTGTTGTAAGGAGAGGCTTTGTATAACGTGGATAATTTTCGTTGGTCGATATTGTCGGAGAATACTCTGGATCTCCTTGTTTACTATCGATCGAAGTTTCGGGACGATTGTCGAAGTAAGAGAAGGTTCGGGGTATGTGTGGAGAGACGTATGACGTAAGTCAGTGATGACGATCTTTAATTCTGATTGGTTAGTTGTAATGCGTCATTTCTAGAACAAACTGTGGTCATCTCGAAGGATAGAAAAAAATTATATATTCGATGCTTTGTGTGTTGTAAAAAGAGTTGCTGTGAGAGAGATTGTTGTTGATAGCGACTTGGAAAGTGAATTTGAGAGTTGCTGTGAAAGTTGTTGAGTTGAGTTGAGAATTGTATGCAGTTGTTGATGTGTGCTGAATAAAAGTGGAAAACTTCATACGTCGACTTTGTGACTTGTATGCTGTTTGGACGGGCTGCGTGAATAAACGAATCTGAGTTACACCTTATCAGGAATTCAGCATTGGGGCTGAATCGGATACTGATAAAGAAAAACACCATCATCAAACAGAGTGTAACATTTGGGGGGTCAAGCCGCGATTCACGTCATAGCCAGGGGTTCAACTGCTACAACAAGCGAGTCAACGTTACGAGAGGCAGTCATCGAGGGTAGCCGCCAACGAGTTGCGTCGAGAGGGGCCAACATACTGGGACTACATCACCGATAGGTTCGGGTTGACTGCAAGGGCGTGTAGTCGCTGAAGAGTTGCTTCGTGAGCGAACAACAGATCGGGACTACGTAGCTGCCGCAAGACTACGTCGAGGAACAGTCTCGGAGCTACATCGCCAGTGTTACAGAGAGCGACGAGCGGACGTCGCGTCTACTTCAGCACAGGAGCGTATACATCAACACCAGCGTGGTGCAGCGTCGCATACGACGAGGACAGCGGGGCCTGCGTCAGCGAAGGCGACTAGTGGCAAGCATCGGCGCTACTGCAGAAAGCGTGCTGTTCTAGAACAGTCTACAAAGGTAAGCACAGTCAAGAACTTTCCAGAAAAGAACTTTCCAGAAAATAACTTTCTAGAAAAGAACTTTCCAGAAGCATCAAGATGGCTGACTTCTGGCAGAAAGGGATGCAACTGAATCTAAAAGGCAAACAGCTGACGGAGTACGTCAAGTCTCAGGAGAGAATACAAGAAAGAGAAGAACAGCGTCAGCGTGAAGAAAGAGAAGATGAGCGACGGCTTGAAGAACGAGAATTAGAAGAGCAGCGTCGCCGTGAAGAAAGAGAATTAGAAGAGAAGCGTCTAGAAAAGGAAGAGCAGCGTCGCCGAGAAGAAAGAGAAGAGCGGCGTCAAGAAAGAGAGATGGAAGAGAGACGATTAGAAGCTGAGCGTCAATACCAGCTAGAGTTGGCGCGTATCCAAAACAATCAGCATGCGCCACAAGTCACCAACGACCATACGGCTCCAAAATTGCCAGCTTTCGTCGACGGGAAGGACCAGATTGACAGTTATCTGGCGAGATTCGAAAGGTTCGCTGAAAGCTCTAACTGGCAACCTCAAGACTGGGCAATTCGACTGAGTGCACTTCTGACGGGGCAAGCTCTCGAAGTTTACACCAGACTGTCGAACGATGACGCCAAAAACTACGACGTCTTGAAAGAGGCCCTGTTGCAGTGCTACAACTTTACAGAGAAGGGCTACCGTAAACGCTTCCGTGAATGCCGGCCTAAGTCAGACGAGACGCTAAAGCAGTTTGTGGAGCGCCTGTCGTCATATCTACACAAGTGGTTGGAGTTATCAGGCGAAAGGAAGTCTTACGACAGTCTCCATGACCTGATCGTGAAGGAACAATTTCTCAATGCCTGTCACAAGGACCTAGCGACCCACTTAGAAGAACAAAAGCTGCAGACGCTTAAAGATGTAACCGAGGCTGCTGAAAGATATCTTATCGCTCATGGGAAAACCCTGGGGCCACCCAGCGCGACGAAACATTTTCAGAAGACTGGAAACCATGGGAACCAGATCCAGGGGAGTCAGACGAGCCAGAGACATACTGACTCCACGCCACCTTCCAGGGAAGGGCAGTCAAGAGGCTGTTTCACCTGCAACGCTACAGACCACAGAGCAGCTAACTGTCCTCAAAACAAAAGTAGCCGACAGCGGGGCAGTACGGACAATGCAGAGGTGGGCAACCGACAGAGACGTTTCTCCAATCAACGGCAAACCAGTAGATCTGACCATCAAGTGTGCGGCGGGAGCGTCATTCTTCCGAGTGAGACCAAGCGCACAGCTACTCCTGCGGACGTGCAAGAGTGCATGACTGATGGCCAACTTCTCCTTGCCAACGGAAAATCCATCCCCGTCGTCGCTAGCGCAGCTGTGACCGTCCAGAACATGCCTGTTTCCAAGGGACGCGTCGGAAATCATGAAGTGACTGTTTTAAGAGACTCTGGCTGCAGTGGGGTCATCGTCAGAGAAGACCTAATCGCTAAAGGACAGTTCACTGGCGATTCTAAATGGACACTCATGGCCGACAGCAAATGTGTGAAAGCGCCAGTTGCGAAAGTTCATGTCAGCACCCCTTTCTACATAGGCGAAGTCGAAGCGGTTTGCCTGAAGAAGCCGCTGTATGATTTGATGATCGGGAATATCGACGGCGCGAGACGACCCGACGACCCCGATCCAGAGTGGAGTCCTGCCTCAACCCAACGCGTCGAAGTTGTGGAGGAGGATCCTTGGCCATTTCCCGATGGAGACCTTACAGAGCTGCTACGGGACAATGTGGTTACTCCGGCTCAGCCCTGCCGACCAGAGATCGTCGGTGCCGTTTGTAAGGAATTGAGTCTGTTCAACTCTCGATATTAGTGCAAAATAAAATTATATTTTTGTTACGTCATTTTCGCATGATGACGCACATTTCGCCATTTCCGGTGTTCGTTAAAATGGTCTGAAGAAAATGGATGAATGAATGTTGAGCTGCGTGTTTGTTATTGTAAAATAGTCGTGTCCAGCCCTCTTTGGAGGTATGTAGACCAATAGATAATATATAGAATAAGTACTTGGATATTAAGAAATGATAATAATATAGATTTTGATGGAAATGTATTTAGAATAAGGACGTGAATAGTGAAGGTCATAAAATGGAGAAAATGACCGTTGTTTTGCCCTAAGAAGAGCGGCGAAGTTTCATTATGTATAGATTTAAGGTGAAAATAATTTTATGACATAACGTTAAGAATTTTGTTCACATTGTCTGTTTTAGGGTTTTTATGTGGGAGTTAATCAGGGGACAATAATGCGGTAAACCATTCATCTACATTGGGGATCTGTTTTTATTCGTGCCATAAGACTGTCAACTTCATTGAACATCGACTGCGCCATTGAGACAATAGAGAAATTGAGCGTGCGTTCGTAATGATGAGAGTAGCGTAAGCCTATCGTTTCGAGAACTACCTTTTTGTCTTGACGTCACAGCTTTTTGCGCAGTGCAAAGGTTAAAGGGCGTGGGTTACGGCTGTCTGGCCTAGTTGCCTTACGAGTGACCGTGAGAAACGGGATTTATACGAACGCTGAAATCGTAAGTAGTTTGTATCGACATTTGTAATTTTTCAACTGTAATGTATTATTTTCTCGATAGTTCATTGTCTTAGGAATGAAGTTATCATAACTTTTGGTTGATGTGTTAGTGAGGAAAGTGTTTTTACAGATCTACACACAACCAACTCGAATGTCTTGTTTAGAGTGACATGGCGGCCATGATCATGTAGGCTGATTAGGTTTTGCTGATGGAACTGACCAGTGTTGTTAACAGTAAACTGACGTGGTAATTCACTCATACAAATTTCAAGATCGATGATAAGCCTAGTCAGGCTACTTATAGTAGTTTAAGACTAGCATGTAGTAGTAGTAGGCCTACTACTCGTAACAACAGACGAACAGTATCAGTATGAGTAGTACCAGTAGTAGGCCTAGTTGTGTAGTGCAAAACTCTAGGCTAGCAAAACAACTATAATTAATAAATAAACAGGAGCATTTCTATGATAATATAATCATTGCTGTGATATATATGTCCTAATAGTAGGATTCAATTTGAACCACAATCTAGTCCAACAGATGGCCGAATGTTCATGTGTTGCATTTTTTTTCAGCAGAATAATAATTACGTCATACGCATAGTGTTGCCTCCCTTCTCATTACAAATGTGAGTTTTCACGTGATTACACTTACGGTACGGACAGTATATAATGACTTGCGCTCAATCCCTCTTTCTAAAGTACGTATCATTTTCGTAGTCGTAGGGTACTAATTTGCATTTACTGTAGTAATACACCAACGATGCTCTACGGCTACGTTACGGAAAGCAATTACGAACGCACGCTCAATTTCTCTAATATTATGGGACATCAACGTATTCGTCATCCCTCAAATTGGTGTTATGATTTATTATTATTGTTGTGTTATGTCGTCTTAGTGAGGAATAAATGAGTGTGAATGTAGTATTCAAACAAAAACAAAAAGTCTTCTTTTGTGTTTTTTATCATTCCAAGTTTATTTGTTATATAGATTTTTAACGAACGCTGCTTCGTTACATTTGGTGACCCTGACGTGATTCGAAAAAAGAAAAAAAAATGTGAAAGTTGGAATGATAAAAAAAATTGAAGCATTGTTATGAATGTGTTGTGAAAGAAAACAGAACAGTAATCTGGACTTTGTGGAAAATAATGTGGAACAAAATGAACATTAACAGTGTGAGAAAAGACGAGAACAATGTGATGATATAAAAGAAGAGACAGAACTGAAGATATATATATATGAAGAAGTGTGAATCACAGTGACATGACAGAGAATCTGATTTAAAGTGAATGATATGAACAGTCCTTTGAAAAAGTGACATTGAAGTGAATAATATGAACAGTCCTTTGGAAAAAGTGACATTGAAGTGAATAATATCAGTCTTTGGAAAAAGTGACATTGAAGATTTGAACAATGACAGATGATTAGTCATCATATGATATTGTGATTGACTTTGTTAAAGTGATATGAAGAGATACTTTTATTGAGATAAAAAGAGAATATTGAGTGAGAAGATATTTGAAGAATTAATAAGTAAAAGGAGAAAATATTTGATACAAGAAGTGAGATGAAAATAGAATATGAAGATATTGTGAGAAGATATTTAAAGAATTAATAAGTAAAGAGAGTACATTTTTGAGATAAAAGAAGTGAGATGAAAAGAGAATATTAAGATATTGTGAGAAGAATTAATAAGTAAAGAGAGTACATTATTTAGATAAAAGAAGTGAGATGAGAAGAGAATATTAAGAATAAGATATAGTTGTAAAATATTTGAGAAAAAGAAAGTGATAGTTTGATCACTTGAGTATTGATGTAATTGATATATTTTTGTGAAGTGAAGTGGGCGTCATCAGAGGACACTGACGTAAAGCGTTGTAAAGTTTTGTTTGTGATAGATAACTAAATTGTTTTGTTTTTCTATCTTTGAATTTTATTTTTACACCATGGCGGAAATAACGTCTGAGATGATCAAAGATTTTTTGCAACAGGCTGAACTACTCGGTATTTCAGATCAAGCTGAGAAAAAGGCCTATGTAGAGAAGTGTATTGAGAGGCATGAAAGGGCTATAGAAAGACAGGAAAGGGAAAGACAAGCCCAGATAGTTAGAGAAGAAAAAGATAGGCAGGAAAAAGAAAAAGAAAGACAGGCCCAGATAGACAGAGAAGAAAGACAGGCCCAAATAGTTAGAGAAGAAAAAGAAAGACAGGCCCAGATAGACAGAGAAGAAAGAAAAGCCCAGATAGACCGAGAAGAAAAAGATAGGCAGGAAAAAGAAAAAGAAAGACAGGCCCAGCTAGATAGAGATAGAATGCAACATGAACTAGAAATGAGAAGACTAGAATTACAAGGAAATACTAACAACAGCGCTAGCACTCATGGTACTGATAGAACGTATCGTGCATGTCTTCCGAAGATGCCTCATTTCCAACAAGGCAAAGATACGATAGATTCGTACTTGTACCGTTTCGAAGAATATGCCCGTAAATCTAAGTGGAAAGAAGAAGATTGGTCACAGGCTTTGTCAGTATTGCTTGAAGGAGAAGCTGTAGAGTTATATCATACTCTTTCAGCTGCCCCAGATTTTTCTTATCAAATGTTGAAAGAAGGTCTCTTGAAGAAATTTGAATGCACTACTGAAGGTTTTCGTAAATTGTTGCGAGGAGCACAACCACGTTCAGACGAATCATTTTTGAGTTTTTCCGTCAGAATTCGTCACTTGGCTGATCGTTGGATAACTTTGTCAGGAATCGAACGTAATTTTGAGCCCTTGTTAGACTTGTTTTTGAGAGAACAACTCATGCAGAGCGTGTCAAAAGACTTAGCCACACACATATGTGAACATAACCCGAAAGATCTCAAAACAATGACGGTTATCGCAGATGCATACCGTGAAGCACACCCCGGAAAATCGTTAGCCCGTGCGGGTGCGGTTGATTTGTTTGCATCGGTGAGTTGCAATGTTCCTGGAACTCAGCAAAACACCGGACAGACATACAAACAACAACAATTTCAACGTGGAGGCTTTCGTGGAGGCCAACGGTACAATCGTTTCCGTAACCGCGGATTTGTTCAAAACCGAGGGGGTTACACACCATCAAGCATGCAGACTAATCCCAGTCAGAACACTCAAAACCAAAGTCCTGATAATCAGAATAACCAAAATGGTCAAGCAAATCGTGGACATTCCTATAGACAACAGTTCAATGCAAATGCCAACCGTGGTCACAATTTACGCATGTACAATCAAGGACCATACCACAATCAGAACACTGGGAACAGACAACCACAGGTCAATAAAGGGTGTTACCGATGTAGAGGGTGGGGTCATATTGCCCGACAATGCCCTACACCCGAAAATATGCAATACGGCAATGTTTCATACACAGGTTATGAATACCAAGAACCAGCAGAACAAAATGTAGAACTAGAAGCTACATCAGTATCACAAGTTGTTTGCTCATTGCAGGGCATTGATTATTCAGGATCACTCAAGCTCCATGATGGCATCGTCAATGGACAGCCAGTATCCGTTTTGCGAGATACAGGTGCAACTGTTTGCGGAGTTCGGAAAAGAATAGTGAACGACGACCAATACACAGGTGAAAAAGTGCGATGTATTTCATTTGGAGGACATGTAGAAGAATTCGACATTGCTGAAGTCGAAGTGCAGACACAATTTTATTCTGGAAAATTGCGATGCTGCGTGATTGAAAAACCTGTAGCAGATCTAATTCTAGGGAATTTGAATTGTATCACAGATGTTGTTTCTGTGAGTGTAACTTTGAAAGAAAATGAAGCAGAAGTCAAAAACGCAAAGGTATCTGATACCGCTGCTGTTGTTGTCACACGCGCGCAGAAGAAACGCGAGGCAATTCCTAAACGTCCGTTGCCTACGGTTGTTCAGGATTTGAAGATCACTAGATCAGATCTAATTGCATTGCAAAAGCAAGACAGCACACTGACACCACATTTTGACAATTCTGAAAGAAAAAGAAAGTTCAAAACAAAGAATGCTACAATTTCGTTCTTTCAAGAAGATGATGTGTTATACAGAGAGCATGTCAAGAAAGGATTGGTCACACATCAGATTCTAGTACCTGTTAGTCTTAGACCAGCAGTACTCGCTACAGCGCATGATTTGCTAATCTCGGGTCATTGCGGAACACGTCGAACGTTATCGCGAGTCTTACAACATTTCTTTTGGCCTGGAGTAGCACGTGATGTCAAAGATTACGTCAAAACATGCGACATATGCCAGAAAACAACACCAAAAGGAAAAACACAACCAGTTCCTTTATGTACACCACCAGTCATAGATGAACCATTCAAACGTGTTGCTATCGATATTGTAGGCCCATTCAATCCACCATCTGAAGCAGGTCACAGATACATTCTGACAATTATTGATGTTGCAACAAGATATCCAGAAGCTATCCCTCTCAAACACATCGATTCAGTTTCTATTGCTGAAGCTTTGTTTGATACTTTTTCTCGTGTAGGGATCCCATCAGAAATTTTATCGGATCAAGGCGCACAGTTCAATTCGGATCTGATGAAAGAATTTCATCGTTTGTTTTCCGTCAATGCGGTGAGAACAACACCATACCACCCGCAATCAAACGGATGTGTTGAACGTTTTCATGGAACTTTGAAAGCCATGCTCAAGAAAACAATCATACAAGAACCAAAGCTCTGGCACCGATTCTTACCTGCATTACTATTTGCATGTCGTGAATTGCCGAATGAGAGTACACAATTTTCCCCATTTGAGCTTCTGTTTGGTCGAACACCCAGAGGACCAGTTTCTATTCTAGCTGAAGAATGGACTGAACAAACAAAAGCAGATTCAGAGGCAAAACCATTGTATAAGTACATATTTCAGTTGAAAAATCGCATTTCAGAGACAATGGCAATTGCAAAGGAAAACACTAAAAACGCTGCTGAAAAGAACAAATATTATCATGATGCACGCGCAAAACAACGCACATTTCAAGTAGGATCTGAAGTGTTAGTGCTGCTACCATCTTCCTCAAACAAACTACTTGTAGAATGGAAAGGACCTTATCAAGTAGTCGAATGCAAACACCCCGACTATAGCATCAAAATGCTAGGCCGTGATAAACGTTTTCATGCAAACATGTTGAAAGAATATCATCGCAGAATACCACAAGTCGTTGCGATCAATGTACACAATGATGACACTGTTGAGTCAAAGAAAACAGTTACACAACAAGCTGAAAACAAGCGCATTGGCAATATTACATTCAGTTTGCCTCAAACAGTTCTTTGGTCTGATATCACAAATTGTGAAACAGATATGCTATTTAGCAACCAAACATCTATCGGAGTAACTGATGACACTGTTGACGACGGTGTTGTATTACCCACTGCTCCAATAGCACAAAAGCAAGAAACCATTGATGATATCAAGTATGATTCAGCATTGACTGCTGAACAGAAACAAGATCTGACAATGACATTTCAACCTTTTGCTGCACACTTGTCATCAACAGCAGGTTTATTTTCAGGTCCAGTTATGCATAACATTGAATTAACAACTGCAGAGCCAGTTCGAAAGAAGACATACGACCTCCCATTTGCATCAAAACAAATTGTGGAAACTGAAGTCAAACTTATGCTTGAAGCAGGAATAATTGAACATTCAATTTCACCTTATTCTGCTCCCGTTGTCCTTGTTAAAAAGAAAGATGGATCAACAAGATTCTGTATTGATTACAGCGCTCTCAATCAGGTCACTGTTTTTGACGCTGAACCCATTCCAGACACAGAACAGCTTTTTGCTCAGTTAGCCAATGGAAGCTACTTTACCAAGATAGATCTAACTAAAGGTTACTGGCAAATTCTGATCAATCCTCTAGACCGTCACAAAACAGCATTTACCACTCACTTAGGATTGTTTCAGTGGTTACGCATGCCATTTGGTCTAATTTCTGCACCAGCTACATTTGCACGTATGATGCGGACATTAGAATTAGAAGAAGCATCATCTCTGAATTTTTTTGATGACAATCTGATACACAGTGTCGAATGGCAAGCACATCTTCAACATGTGGACATGGTCATGCAAAAGCTAGAAAAATTAAATTTGAATGCTAGACCATCCAAAATTGAAGCAGGGTTTCAGAAACTTGAATTCCTAGGACATGTTGTAGGAGAAGGAAAACTTTGTCCAGACTCAAAGAAAATTGACAAAATGATGGCATTACCCACACCAACAACAAAACGTCAAGTACGAGCATTGTTAGGGTTACTGAGTTATTACAGAAGATATATCCCGAATTTTGCTTCCCTAACCGCTCCTCTGTCTGATTTGACAAAAGAAAATACAAAACGTCAAATTGTGTGGACACCTGTGTGCGCTGAGGCACTACGGTCGGTTCAAAAGCTTTTAGCATCCAAACCAGTGCTTATCTTACCTCGATTAGCAGATCCATTTGTTCTCCGTACTGATGCAAGTTCGGTAGGACTAGGTGCTATTCTGCTACAAGAACGAGATCAACATTTGCACCCAGTTGCATTTGCCAGCAGAAAATTGTTGGAACGAGAAACCCGTTACAGTACAATTGAACGTGAATGTTTGGGTATTGTATGGGCAGTCAACAAATTTTCTCGTTACCTGTGGGGTACACATTTCATGCTCCAGACTGATCACAAACCACTGTCGTACTTGAAGACATCCAACTTCAAGAATTCGCGATTGTTGCGATGGACATTGAGTTTGCAGGAGTTCTCGTTTGATATTCAGTCAATCCCAGGAACTCAGAACATTTTTGCTGACTTACTATCTCGTGCTGAAATCGATCAATAATCACAACAAGAAAAGAAAGAAAAATCAGTAGTCAATAAGACTGAAACCTAAACTGTGGACTAGTTTCATAAGGGCTTTAACATAGGTGTTAAAGTTACTATAGCACATAATGTATTTTTTTTTGTTGGTTTTAAAGTTTGTGTGCTACAATTTTATGTAAATATCGTTAGAATATTAAAAAAAAGAAGGCTTTAGTTGCCTTATTTTTTTTTTGTAGAGAGGGGGGAGTATTGTAAGGAATTGAGTCTGTTCAACTCTCGATATTAGTGCAAAATAAAATTATATTTTTGTTACGTCATTGTCGCTGCATGATGACGCACATTTCGCCATTTCCGGTGTTCGTTAAAATGGTCTGAAGAAAATGGATGAATGAATGTTGAGCTGCGTGTTTGTTATTGTAAAATAGTCGTGTCCAGCCCTCTTTGGAGGTATGTAGACCAATAGATAATATATAGAATAAGTACTTGGATATTAAGAAATGATAATAATATAGATTTTGATGGAAATGTATTTAGAATAAGGACGTGAATAGTGAAGGTCATAAAATGGAGAAAATGACCGTTGTTTTGCCATAAGAAGAGCGGCGAAGTTTCATTATGTATAGATTTAAGGTGAAAATAATTTTATGACATAACGTTAAGAATTTTGTTCACATTGTCTGTTTTAGGGTTTTTATGTGGGAGTTAATCAGGGGACAATAATGCGGTAAACCGTTCAGCTACATTGGGGATCTGTTTTTCATCGTGCCATAAGACTGTCAACTTCATTGAACATCGACTGCGCCATTGAGACAATATCATCGGACATCAACGTATTCGTCATCCCTCAAATTGGTGTTATGATTTATTATTATTGTTGTGTTATGTCGTCTTAGTGAGGAATAAATGAGTGTGAATGTAGTATTCAAACAAAAACAAAAAGTCTTCTTTTGTGTTTTTTATCATTCCAAGTTTATTTGTTATATAGATTTTTAACGAACGCTGCTTCGTTACACCGTTACTACCAGGGCCCAGGCCAAGCGAGACAAGACGTCTACGCCACTGAAGGTCGCCGACAACTCCAAAGCTGCCATCGTGGACAGAGATAAGCTGATCCAGCTCCAGGAAGCTGACAGCACTTTAAACAAGTACAGGAACCGCCAAGACCACGTGACCAAGGGCAGTGGCACGGTCTATTTCGAGGTGAAGGCCAAGATCCTGTACAGAATCTTCCAGCATCCGAGGGTCAACGGAGGTAAACCACTACGTCAAGTCTTGGTACCGTTACCCCTAAGGCGCCAGGTGATGGAAGTAGCGCATGACTCAATCATGGGAGGTCACCTGGGTATCAAGAAGACGTCGGATAGAATCCAGGCGGTGTTCTACTGGCCAGGACTTCATGCGGACGTCAGCCGGTTCTGCCGATCATGTGACATTTGCCAGAAGACCATACCTCGAGGAAGGGTCCCGAAAGTGCCTATGCAGAGGATGCCTCTGATCGACCGACCTTTCAAGAGGGTGGCCTTAGACTTAATCGGCGAAATAAGACCTCCGAGTGAAGAAGGTCATCGATGGGTACTGACATTAGTGGACTATGCGACTCGGTACCCAGAAGCAGTGCCACTGAAGAAGATTGACACTGAAACTGTAGCAGAGGCACTGGTGGACATGTTCAGTAGACTTGGAGTGCCTGAAGAAATTCTGACAGACCTCGGGACGCAGTTCGTCTCTGACTGCATGAAAAAGGTCAACAGACTGCTGAGCATCCGGCATTTGACTACGACACCCTACCATCCAATGTGCAACGGGCTTGTCGAAAAGTTCAATGCTACGCTGAAGTCCACCCTGAAGAAACTGTGCAGCGAGCAGCCCAGACAATGGCATAGCTACATCAACGCCTTACTTTTCGCCTACAGAGAAGTACCGCAGGAGTCCACCGGCTTCTCTCCGTTCGAACTGCTGTACGGAAGAACCATCCGAGGGCCGATGCACATCCTAAAAGAACTGTGGACGAAAGAAGTAGACACCCCAGAGGTGAAGAACAGCTACCAGTACGTGTTTGAGCTACGGGAGAAGCTGGAGCAGACTCTCGAGATAGCCAGAGAAAACCTGAAGAAGTCCCAGGACTGTGGAAAGCACTACTATGACCGTAGGGCTGTGAACAGGAAGTTCAAACCTGGCAACAAAGTGCTGGTGCTGCTACCTACCGATCATAATAAGTTGCTGATGCAGTGGAGAGGCCCGTACGAAGTGGAGACCGTGGTGGGGATCAACGACTATAAGGTGAAGGTCGGCCAGCATTCCAAAATATACCACGCCAACCTCCTTAAGCTGTACGTGGAGAGGCCGCCAGAGACTGTACATGCAGCAACAGCAGCTGTGACCGACGACAGCTTTGACAGCGAAGAACTGTTGGAACTGGGAGACTTCCACAGCAAAGAAGGCATCGATGATGTTAAGCTAGGACCGAGCTTGACGGAAGGTCAAACGTTGGAGCTCGAGGACCTTATGGGCGAGTTTCCCCCTAACTTCAATGATGTCCCAGGCTCTACGACTTTGGTCGAACATGAAGTCCACACCCAGACCTGGAAGGAGCATCTGCAGACCTTGAGGGAGCTGTTCCACCGTCCCGCAAAAGCCAACCTGACCGTGAGACCCAGCGAATGCATTCTGGGAGCTGACAACGTCGACTGCGTCGGACATCCGACGGGAGAGGAAGACAACGGAGGATGCACTGACTCCAGGATAGCCCACCAGATCACTGTCTTTGACCCTGGGCCGATGACGACCGCAACTGACGAGGGCGTCGTTTCCTTGCGGTTGAAAGAACATTGACTGTGTGGAGAACATTGGCAATATCTAAACAGACTTGCAGATGAGAAACATTGACCTTGTGTGAATGAACTGTGAACATTGACAGTATCCAGAAAGACTTGCAGATGAGAAACTTTGACTCTGTGTGAATGAACTGTGAACATTGACATTATCCAGGCAGATTTGAAGATGAAAACCATTGACTCTGTGTAGATAAGCTGAGCGCAATTACAGTATTCAGAAAGTCTTAAATTAGTTTCAATTGAGGACTTTGTTTGTGCATTACGTTTCAACGTTGTTGAAAGAAATTGGGTAAATTTCTTCTTGAGTGGGGGGTTATGTTACGTTGAAACGCGAACGAAAGTATGTCGGAAACGCGCACGATAGATCTAATCGTTTCGTTTTGCAAAGTATTCAATGATGGAGTTTATTTACCTTTGATTTGAGTTTGCATTGTTGTTAGGAGAGGCTTTGTATAACGTGGATAATTTTCGTTGGTCGATATTGTCGGAGAATACTCTGGATCTCCTTGTTTACTATCGATCGAAGTTTCGGGACGATTGTCAAAGTAAGAGAAGGTTCGGGGTATGTGTGGAGAGACGTATGACGTAAGTCAGTGATGACGATCTTTAATTCTGATTGGTTAGTTGTAATGCGTCATTTCTAGAACAAACTGTGGTCATCTCGAAGGATAGAAAAAAATTATATATTCGATGCTTTGTGTGTTGTAAAAAGAGTTGCTGTGAGAGAGATTGTTGTTGATAGCGACTTGGAAAGTGAATTTGAGAGTTGCTGTGAAAGTTGTTGAGTTGAGTTGAGAATTGTATGCAGTTGTTGATGTGTGCTGAATAAAAGTGGAAAACTTCATACGTCGACTTTGTGACTTGTATGCTGTTTGGACGGGCTGCGTGAATAAACGAATCTGAGTTACACCTTATCAGGAATTCAGCATTGGGGCTGAATCGGATACTGATAAAGAAAAACACCATCATCAAACAGAGTGTAACAGTCACATTATTCTGACACCAGCGAACAAGTTGATGGTAAGGGGAAAATAATATGGTCACACATTGGCCAATCCGGGATTCGAACCAGGTACCTTTCGGTTACTAGTAAGACGCTCTACCAACTGAGCTACCCGGCCCCACTTAAGTCCCTGTTGTATTTCACAGCGCCTATGTCAGTGCCTTGGGGCAGCAGACGTCTCACACGCCGTACAGCTCTGTGTCTGTGCTGACCAGTTATCGCATCCCAGTACTTTCTGGGATGTGACTCCCGCTGTCCTAACCAACCTGGCCAGCTGGTGGCGACGCATCATGGCGTCTCCAGATCCTCAACTCAGTGGTACAAGCGGGGAAGAGCTGTACCTAGATGTAGCAGCTAGGTAACCATATTAATGACTCATGTTTTATCAGCTTTTGTTTTACATTGATCATTGGTGTACTGTTAGCGTCAGTTCAAGCTGAACGTATGATTAATATTGCAAACGTTAGTATTGGCGATGGTGGTGGTGGTGATGATGATGATGATGATGATGATGATGATGATGATGATGATGATGATGATAATGGTAATGGTGATGACGATGATGATGATGATGATGATGATGATGATGATGGTGATGACGATGATGATGCTGATGATGATGATGATGATGATGATGATGATGATGATGATGATGATGATGATGATGATGATGATGATGATGATGATGACGCGTTTGTCCTCACGAATTTCATGCAGGTTCGTGGGACCAGCCACTACAGTCAGTGTTCACTGCAGCGTCACCCCACGTGTGGAGGTGCGGACTGAGGGCCAGGCGGTGGCAGAACTGGGAAAGAGGCTGTCACGTCTAGTGCTGACCCAGCAGCAGATGGACATATTGACCAGAGATCCGCCTCTGGCTTACATCACGGGTCCGTGGGGGACTGGTTAGTAATAATAATAACATTATTATATACGCGCCTAATCTAAATCAGACACAAAGCGCGGCGATCTGAAACCTACATATACGCTTTCGCGTTATAGACACTCCTACATACACAACAACACACATTCATCACTCAAACATGTGGTGTAAAAGGCCAGTCGCTATTAGAAGACGGAAAATATGTCTGATATAATAGTATTTAATATCTAAAACTAATGATCTCAAAATAATAATACTAATACTTTATTATAGGATGCTATATACGCGCTTTTCCACAAAGTACTAATCAGGCACAAAGCGCGGCGATCTGTACCAACTTACACGCTCACATGTTTCACCCACTCTCGCACACACAGCAAACACATATATCACTCAAACATGTGACACACACAGCAAACACATATATCACTCAAACATGTGACACACACAGCAAACACATATATCACTCAAACATGTGACACACACAGCAAACACATATATCACTCAAACATGTGACACACACAGCAAACACATATATCACTCAAACATGTGACACGCACAGCAAACACATATATTACTCAAACATGTGACACACACAGCAAACACATCTATCACTCAAACATGTGACACACACAGCAAACACATCTATCACTCAAACATGTGACACACACACAGCAAACACATCTATCACTAAAACATGTGACACCCACAGCAAACACATCTATCACTCAAACATGTGACACACACAGCAAACACATCTATCACTCAAACATGTGACACACACAGCAAACACATCTGTCACTCAAACGTGTGACATACACAGCAAACACATCTATCACTCATACGTGTGACACACACAGCAAACACATCTATCACTCAAACATGTGACACACACAGCAAACACATCTATCACTCAAACATGTGACACACACAGCAAACACATCTATCAGTCAAACATGTTACACACGCAGCAAACACATCTATCACTCAAACATGTGACACACACAGCAAACACATCTATCACTCACACATGTGACACACACAGCAAACACATCTATCACTCAAACATGTGACACACACAGCAAACACATCTATCACTCAAACATGTGACACACACACACAGCAAACACATCTATCACTCAAACATGTGACACACACACAGCAAACACATCTATCACTCAAACATGTGACACACACACACAGCAAACACATCTATCACTCAAACATGTGACACACAGAGCAAACAGAACTATCACTCAAACATGTGACACCCACAACAAACACATCTATCACTCAAACATGTGGTGTAAAGGCAGGGAGATCGCTATTAGAAGACGAAAAGGAAATCCAATTGTTTTTGTTTGTCAATTGATTAGATTGACAACATCGAGTACCATTATTGAAGTAGTCAACTGAATATCCGATAGCGGAATATTATCTAAGTTATCTCTATTATAAGGGAAACTGCGTATTCAGTTATGACAGATTTAATTTCACAGTTTATTGGCTCTAAGTATTTTATATGAAATAACAAAGACAAGTTAAATTTCAACAACCAAACTAAAAAAAAATGTCGAGTGTTTTCTTCTCCAAACTGCAACGTTATGGCGACTGCAGAATTATCATTTCTGTAACCAGGCTTTATATCCACCTGCTGAACTGTCACCGCCACGACTCCCCCTGGGCAGACGCCACAAACAAACACCTTACACACGCAGACAACCCAGACAGAATGGCGATTTCCCGCAGACGTGAAGGGATGAAAACACAACGATTATATATACAACTTTCAAGCTATTTATTCATTCATACCACACACTCATACACATACAACATTTACACATGAAACGAAAAAATGGTAATGAAACAATCAATGGTCAATGGAACGATGCAATGGTTCGTGGGTGATCGGGGGTCGCTAATCGACCAACGTCCTCAAATCAAACGTGCACAGCCAAAGTCCGAGGCACGTGTTCACAAACAGACAGGGGGGGGGTTGTGAAGGAGAGGGACAACACAAAACGGGCCCACCTGGCGAAATGCAGTCCCTGGTAAAGTCTCCTCCAACGTTCTCGCCCCCTTCCGTTGACGTCCAAACGAAGGAGCGTTGCCACCCGTGGTCGCCACTGACGATGATGTTGAAGTGATGATGATGGCGCTGATAACAGGGGACGCGTGGACAATAACAGATGGCGATGCTGATGATGTTTGGTCCACTTGACCAAGTGTCGTGGTCGTTGCTGCCTTACGTTTTCCAGCGACGAACTGGCGGATTGACGAACGTTGAGCTGCGAACTTCGAACTCGAATTCAATCCTCAACGACAATCCTCGACGAACCTGTAACATGCTTGTCGCATCGTAAATGTCATGTTCTCGATTCTGTCCCCCTCCCTCCATCGCACTTCCCCCCCCTCTCACTAGCTACTCCACTAAACTTCTGCCACTTGAGGGGTCCAACTGCAGTCTATTTCTCCTGTCCTTGACTCTCTCTCGCTTTCTACTGTTATCGTCACTTGAATCAAATACATATTATACAATTCAATGAAATCATGAATGCCTGGAATGAACGATGCTGCAAATGAATACAAGTAACCATCAACACATTATTCATATCAAGCATCCCCAACGACAACAACAGCAACCACTTCCATCCTACCTTCATCACACTCCACCCCCTTTCTTCTCTCTCATTCTCCCTCCTTCAGTCGCACTCTTCCTTCCTTCTGCCTCTCCTCAGTGCAACCTTTCTCATCCTCCTCCTGTCTCACACACAGCTATCATTCAACACCCCAACAGCCGGCCCTTGGTTATTAGCACAGTAAGGAAAAACCACCATCCACTCACCCAACGGTTCGCATGAAATTGCACCCCGTAGTCCTTCTCCACTGCCCTCCTACGAAAGTACATCCAATTAGGGTAATCCAGTAGTGTGTAGTTCCCGTAGTAGACAATACCTCGATACTACCTACCACACTACCAACAGACTTGCTTTTCTACAGCTGCACTCCACCTGAGCGTAACACTTCAGAAATTGGCAATCTTTAAACTAGTATTCTTCTCTGGACCAGATATTATTATTCGTTAATACCCGTCCCACCCTAATTCCAGAACACAGCAAAAACCACAGAGCACTAGACAAACACCGTCTACACTGTACTGCTGACAAACACGTTCTGACCATAGTGAGCAAATTCCTAACCTGGCCTAACCGGCGTATGCTGTTTACCACGCTTTGCACGCTCCCGAGACAACAATAATCACGAATACGGCAACACGCAGTACCACCCCCGCCCCTATACTCTTCACACACAGACTACATGGCTTTCTTCACAGGCTGCCCTGTGACACACACCCCTCCCAAGACGAACCTACGGAGAGTTCAAAACCTAAACTTCCACAGGGTCAGATCTGCTGAGGAAATCCGCTTCAATGTTGTCTCTCCCTGGAATTGGTCGAACTGTGAAGACGTACGCCTGCAACTGCATAGCCCACCAGGTGAGTCTGGCACTGTTGAGGTGCGTCCGTCCTCAAGATGAGCTCTTTGACTAAGCTTGGTAACCTGACCACTGGCTCACTGGTCAGCGCTCTCTCCACCCCGTTGAAAACTTTCCGGCAATCATCCCTCCTGTTGACCTCTTCCTTCTTCCTCACCCGCACGATCGGTGCGCTGTGCGGCGATGTACATGACTCGGCAACTCCCGACTCCAGCATCGGTTCCACTTCACCCTTGGCGACTTCCATCTGTGGAAATGGTAGCGGACGCTGATGTACACGAACGGGGTCGTCGTCGGTCGACACCACCTCGCACTCGTCCAGGTTGGTTAGCGGCAGTGCTCTTTCACGTAGTGCAGACAGCTCCGTGCCCATCTGTACGTCCACTGGCCCTTCGCTCGCTCGTAGCGGTGTCAGTGGTACGGTGCCCTGGTAGCTGATGCCTGATGCCCCCTCCGTTTCTGCCTGGTCCAACACCACTGCCACCGTCGCCTCTGGTTCCGCTCTACGTTCTACGTAGCGTTTCAGCACGATCGTGTGGTACGGTTTCCTGTTCTTGCCGACTCTCTGCACTGGTACCTTTCTAGCTCTCCCCTTTGGCGTCGTTCGCTGGCACACGTCGCATGAAGCACAGTACTTTCTCACATCACGGCACATCCCTGGCCAGTAGTGCTCGGCCCACACGCGATCCAGGGTCCGCTTGGCTCCTAGATGTCCAGCCATAGGTGTGTCGTGTCCCGTGCGTAGTACCTCCGATCGAAGCTTGGCTGGTACCACCAACTGGCTGTGATCCACTTTGTCCTGTCCTGTGTATTCGCGGTACAACAGGTCCCGCTTCCAGACAAATGCCACTTGCCCCTTTCCTCGTTGCTCCTTTCCTGCCTTCCGGTCTGCTAGCTGTCGTACTTTCGCAAGCTCGCCGTCTTCCAACTGCAGTTGGCGCATCTCCTTCGGCGTCGCGACGACGCTCTTGCTCGGTCCGACTACCACTGGTTCCGCAGCGTCTGTCTCTCTGGCTGCTTGCGCTCGCGTCTGCACGGCGCAACACTCTGCGGTTCCCTCGACGAACACTGGCAGTGCTGTGTCTGGTTGCCGTTCTGTCCTCGCCCAGTTGCCGATCACCACTGGGTAGATCAGGTCGGGTACCACCACTACCTCCACTCTCCCGGTGTAGAACGGTGACTCCAACTGTACCCACGCTGTCGGCAGAGACTTGGATAGCTGGCGAATGGCGAATCCGACACGCCGCGTGCGTCCTGTGTAGACAAGGTTGGCAACCTCTCCTTTCCGCAGGCAAATCAAGTCGGCCCCCGTGTCCCTCACAGCCGCCAGCGGAACACCTTCCACTACCACTTGGCTCTGGAACCGAGGATCTCCCCTCTTGCCTGCCTCCTTCAAGATGCGCAACGCTCCCCCACTTCGCTCGCCGCGTTTCGGACAATCCCGCTTCAAATGCCCCTTCTGCCCGCAGCTGTAACATTCCCGCTTGTCAGGCGAGTTGGGTCGTGGTCCCGCTGGCTTGCGACCCTCGCTCTTATCCCTGGGTGTAAAGGGTTGACGTGGTGGAAAACGTAGGTTGGTTCCCGCCCTGGCGTCGACGTACTGCTGCGCTAACGTCGCGGCCTCCTCCACCGTTGCTGGGTTGCGCTCGCGCACGAACGTGACCAGCTCTGGCGTCAAACCGTTGACCATCTGCTCCATCAGCACTAAGTCCAGTAAGTCCGCATACGTGGCCTTCTTGTTCGCTAGTCCCATCCAGCGCTCCAGGAACAACTCTGACTTCCGCAGATACTGTTTGAAAGTCTCTGGTGGCTCCCTGCGTAGCTGGCGAAACTTCTTGCGATACGTCTCGGCCGTCAGGTTGAAACGCACCAACAACGTTGCCTTCAGGATCTCATAGTCGGCAGAGTCGTCCTCGTTCAAGCCAACGTAAACTTCCCTCGCCTTCCCCTTCAGCAAGGTCCCCAAGCGAATAGCCCACGTGTCCTTCTTCCAGTCTTGAGCCTTGGCGAACCGCTCGAACTGGCACAAGTAGGTTTCTAGGTCGTCCTTATCCTCGAAGAACGGTAACCTGAGCTTGACCGTCTCGAACTCGGGTTGACGATCCCTGCGGTTTCCTGCGCCTTGCGACGTCAGCTGCGCCATCGCTAGTTCGTGCTCCATCTCTCTCTCTCTCAGCGCTATCTCTCTCTCTCTCGCCCTCCGGTCCGCGTCTCTTTCGCTGGCCCTCAACTCGGCGTCTTCCCGGCTCGCCCGCTCCCTCCGGTTTGCGTCTTCCTCCCTAGCCGCTTGGTCTATCGCGTAATCTAACGCTGCCTGACCCTTCAGTCCTTCGCGCTTGGCGAGTCTCAAGATCCTCTCCATCGGCGTCTCATCCGCGAACGGTCCTGTCCTCGGCGTCGGTGCCGCCTCGACCTTGTAGATCGAACGGTAAGGATTGGTCTCGAACCTCTTCAGCCTCGTTGCGTCGCTCAGGCGATCTTGGTCTCCGTAGAAGTCGGCGCCTGTCACACCAAATCCCGTCACAAAAGGGTCACTCACTGTGTCTCTGGCTTCCAACGTTGTCGACTCCTCGTCTGCTGACCCTCGACGCGATGTCCTAACCGGCGATCTCCGCTGCTCGGTCGTAGAAGGTAGATCGGTGACTCCCGTATCAGCTGCTGCCGCCGTGCGCTCGTCCATCGTGACACCCACGCGAGAACGCGTACGAGCCGCGATCGGTGACACTCCTTCAGCCTCCTCGACCGATGCCATCCTGCTTAAGGGAAGCAACAACAACACCAAAAACAACAACAAGAAGTCAAAAACCTTACCTAACCTAGCCTAGCCTAAGATACTAATAAACCTTACCTAAGCTATCTCCCTACCTATCACCCACCTCCTCCCACTCAAACAGTGGAAACTGGCCCGCGAGGTAGCGAACCGGATGGAGAGTGCAACGGCGCCTTCCCCTCACGTGTGGTCGAACCCAGGCCGGCTGTGAGCCTCCGCTAAACAGCGACCTGACTCCCTCCAACCACCCGCTGGGGTGCACACTCTCACCGACTCACGCCTCACACACTCGGACACCACAAGACAATCACAAGACAACTTCACGTCTGGGCACACTCACACATACCCCGGCATCTCCATTATATGTCACCGCCACGACTCCCCCTGGGCAGACGCCACAAACAAACACCTTACACACGCAGACAACCCAGACAGAATGGCGATTTCCCGCAGACGTGAAGGGATGAAAACACAACGATTATATATACAACTTTCAAGCTATTTATTCATTCATACCACACACTCATACACATACAACATTTACACATGAAACGAAAAAATGGTAATGAAACAATCAATGGTCAATGGAACGATGCAATGGTTCGTGGGTGATCGGGGGTCGCTAATCGACCAACGTCCTCAAATCAAACGTGCACAGCCAAAGTCCGAGGCACGTGTTCACAAACAGACAGGGGGGGTTGTGAAGGAGAGGGACAACACAAAACGGGCCCACCTGGCGAAATGCAGTCCCTGGTAAAGTCTCCTCCAACGTTCTCGCCCCCTTCCGTTGACGTCCAAACGAAGGAGCGTTGCCACCCGTGGTCGCCACTGACGATGATGTTGAAGTGATGATGATGGCGCTGATAACAGGGGACGCGTGGACAATAACAGATGGCGATGCTGATGATGTTTGGTCCACTTGACCAAGTGTCGTGGTCGTTGCTGCCTTACGTTTTCCAGCGACGAACTGGCGGATTGACGAACGTTGAGCTGCGAACTTCGAACTCGAATTCAATCCTCAACGACAATCCTCGACGAACCTGTAACATGCTTGTCGCATCGTAAATGTCATGTTCTCGATTCTGTCCCCCTCCCTCCATCGCACTTCCCCCCCCCTCTCACTAGCTACTCCACTAAACTTCTGCCACTTGAGGGGTCCAACTGCAGTCTATTTCTCCTGTCCTTGACTCTCTCTCGCTTTCTACTGTTATCGTCACTTGAATCAAATACATATTATACAATTCAATGAAATCATGAATGCCTGGAATGAACGATGCTGCAAATGAATACAAGTAACCATCAACACATTATTCATATCAAGCATCCCCAACGACAACAACAGCAACCACTTCCATCCTACCTTCATCACACTCCACCCCCTTTCTTCTCTCTCATTCTCCCTCCTTCAGTCGCACTCTTCCTTCCTTCTGCCTCTCCTCAGTGCAACCTTTCTCATCCTCCTCCTGTCTCACACACAGCTATCATTCAACACCCCAACAGCCGGCCCTTGGTTATTAGCACAGTAAGGAAAAACCACCATCCACTCACCCAACGGTTCGCATGAAATTGCACCCCGTAGCCCTTCTCCACTGCCCTCCTACGAAAGTACATCCAATTAGGGTAATCCAGTAGTGTGTAGTTCCCGTAGTAGACAATACCTCGATACTACCTACCACACTACCAACAGACTTGCTTTTCTACAGCTGCACTCCACCTGAGCGTAACACTTCAGAAATTGGCAATCTTTAAACTAGTATTCTTCTCTGGACCAGATATTATTATTCGTTAATACCCGTCCCACCCTAATTCCAGAACACAGCAAAAACCACAGAGCACTAGACAAACACCGTCTACACTGTACTGCTGACAAACACGTTCTGACCATAGTGAGCAAATTCCTAACCTGGCCTAACCGGCGTATGCTGTTTACCACGCTTTGCACGCTCCCGAGACAACAATAATCACGAATACGGCAACACGCAGTACCACCCCCGCCCCTATACTCTTCACACACAGACTACATGGCTTTCTTCACAGGCTGCCCTGTGACATGAACAAACTACCAAACAAGATCAGAAATGAGGAAGAAGTCTAAACGGCTTTGCTGGGAGGAGGGGGGAGGTGGGGGAGGGAAGGAGATGTGTTTCTACGCCAAGTATATCGTTGGTCGTCAGGATTAGTGGATCTCCATGGATCTGGAAAAAACTTATATGTTGTCTATCATTAGTTTAACCAGTTCATGAGCTCTCAACAATGTTTATCTGTCAGTAGTTGTTGCAGTATAAATTGAAATCTAATACCAAGTTCCAGTCTCCCCCCAAGATTGCATGTTGACACTCACCGTTTGCTGAATTCTTTATATAAACTAGGATCATCATTGTTTGGCCCATACACACTAACAATCACAACATCGTTTTTCATGCATCTTCAAGTGTATTATAAGCCATTTGCCATTTATATCTCTGTGAACATTACATATTTTATATTCAAATTTATTTTTCATAAGAATCGCAACTCTTCCTATTCTGTGGGTCACCCTGACGGTGTCCTGACAGTAAACACATCCTACACACAACATCCTGAGCAGTGCACACCTCCATCCAGTGCCCAAACTGTAAACAGCGACTACAAACAGTTTTGTTTCCATGTTTGTGTCTGTTTTGTGTAGTACAGTGTAGCTTTCATCTCCCCAGTCTGCACAGTGGACTCAAGAGGTTTGTCTGGGACAGTGATGTAGAAAACCTTCTGCCCGTGTAAAAACGGGTCAGCTTTTCCTTCCAGTTCCTTATCTTCTCATAGAAAATCTTGGATCTCAGCACGCAGCCTAATCAAACTAGGGATGTTTCGATTGTCATCACATGGCAAAGGAATATCGGTGATCCACAGTCTCGTAGCTACTGTTTTTTTGCCACCATCTTTGAGAATGAAAAGATTTTTGTCAAACAATATGGGGTGTCGGATAGTGCAGTGGTTGGAGCACTCGCTACTGTGTCGAAAGTGAAGCACCGTCCGGTGCGGTTAGCACTTGGATGGGTGACCGCTAAGGTGTGAAGCGACAAACAACAACGCCCCCAGTTGACTCAACTGTGATTGAGTACCTACTCTCTTGAGGGTGGGGAAGGTAAAGCAGCGAGGGAGAGAGTTGGGCATCACCCTCATTACGCTGGCCCAAGATAAGTGTGATCTCCAACATCACGCTCCCCTACGGCCACAAGGCTATGGGACTACCTTTACCTTTTTACCAAACAATATGACCGTGTGGCACTAAGCTTAATCCCTTCAGCTTCAACCCTGCAATCCACAACCTAGAGAAAGTGCGTCATCGCCTTTCTCAAAGTCTGCGATTTTTTGGGAATCCTGTAAATTGCGTTAATGTTTGTGAACACGCCAGCTTATAAAACGGCGATTGGATCTCGTAATACATTGATTTAGGCTGTGTTTTTATTCATCCACGCTACTGTTGTCACCGACCTTCATCCGTTTTTTCCTCTCCGGATGACGGACACAGCGACTGATACAGTGTGATAATCTCCTTCCATTTTGCGCAAGATTAGTGCGAGGATCAATCTCAAAACCATGCGGTTCATTTGCAAGGATGGTCATGTATAGGCTTTAGGCCTATTAATTGTCTTCTGCCGGAAAACCGACAGCCATGGGAGACTAATCAGGCTTAACGACATTTCGGTTGTCCGGAAAAGATAAAATACATATGATGGCTGCTTCGCTTTATTTTTGGATCACCTGAGACCCTCTCTCTCCCCTCCCACTCCTCTCCCCCCTAACCCACTGCATGCGCAATGAACATGTCTACCGACGTGGTGGATCGCGCAATGCAAGACATCAACATCAATATCAACATAGGATTTATCATCTTACGTTACATTACATTACATGATTATTGCTTTAGGTCCAGCGAACTCTTCCGAGCAAAATCGGGACCGGACAACCCCTGATCCGCATAAAAGATCTGCTGAAACAACCCTAGTGGTAAAACTGAAAGCTCTCCAACAACCAGTCACTTTACAATAAAGACACCCTGCGCAGGGGACGTTGAGTCTATACTCTAATTTATCGAACCCCCGTTTATAAAAACAAAATAGAATACAAACTTTATTATAAATTATCAACAAAACACATAGATATAAAATGCCTACATTGCTAAGTAATAACATCATAGGAAGCCCTAGTGACCACCTGGCAGAAAGCGTCCAATATTCCCAAGCTGATCCAACAGACCTCACACACAAATAAGGAGTCTTGTCCCGGAAGAGTTTTCAAGAAAAAAAAGGTAGGTGACTGGTCTAGCGAAGAAGAGTATAGTATAGCAGATTAACAGAACAGAGCAGGAATGAGAAAGAACAAATGAGAAAGACAGCGACAGTGGGAATTTAAAGCACTAAATTTCCAGTAAGTGGGGATACTATTTATACTGAAACCCCCTGCACCCCAACCGGGGAATCATCATCTTACGTGGATCGTATGCATATACATAGGTGGCTATGGGATGGATGTACTGGGTAGCTGCTGTCACACTTGCCGTTGTAGTATGATGTCGTAACAGTGACTGCTTGCAATGCTTCACTGTTGCAATCTTTACAGTTGTTCACTGTTGTAGCATGAGGTTCTAACAGTGACTCTTTGCAGTGTTTCGCTGTTGTAGACTTACATACTGTATTTACTTTTGCCAGTTTCAGATTTTATATGATTTTTCTGTTTACTGTGTGATTTCCTCAGTTCATGTCATATTTTATGCTTTTTACTCGCTTCCAGCGTTGACTTATCGAGTAAGTGCTTCTCAATGTCATCACCACCACCATCATCATTATGATCATCATCATCATCATCATCATCATCATCATCATCATCATCATCATCATCATCATCATTTCGAGGGAGCGTTGAAGCCTCGTGATCTAAGGCGGGACTAACTTGCCTTGTCCACAGGATGTGGGACCAATCTCGCCTCTGGGCTTTAAGTTTCTCCGAAAATTATTTACTTTCGACTAGGGCTACGTCTCGCTGGTTTTCTCAGGGTACTCGGGTTTGCTCCCCCCCAACAAAGTTTTAAATCACTACTAATATTAGATAGGTTGGGTTTGGTCGCGCAACAGGCTGCGACTACGCCTTTCCCAGAAGAGGCGGCCCAGAATTTCCGAATAAATAAAGGACAATAAAGACTTTTTGTTTAAATGTCGTCGTCATCATCATCATCATCATCATCATCATCATCATCATCATCATCATCATCATCATCATCATCATCATCATCATTCATCATCATCATCATCATCATCATCATCATCATCATCATCATCGTTAGAATTTAACCAATATGATGGTTCACTGAGACTATGGCTGTGTGACCAAATGTAGCATCAAATGTCTTTACAATAGTCCTATTGCCCATAAACTACTGCTACACCACACATAAATACACACAAGGTGCTAGATTTATAGATCAAGATTGAATCCTCATCTTTCAACCTCTTTTAGGTCTTGATTTTGTGGTCCTGATTCGGCTCTTTGCAATCCGCTGGACCCTATAAGCAATGAATAACTAAATATATTTTATTCGGATCGGGTGTGAGTCCTCTTTCAACCAATTTGTGATCCTGATTGGGATCTTTGCAGTCCGCTAAACTCTATAAACAATGACTGACTAATTTCATCCTAAACTACAAGAGATACGAAAGTCAAAACTTGTAATATTTAGAGATAACAGATTGATCTTTCATAAATGTTCCGTTTTTGCGTTGAACATGAAGGTCAATGTCATTTTAGATCTTACAAAAACATTTTTTTACATGTTTCATTGTAAAGTGCAATGGGCCCTATATGTAACCCATAGTATGCTACGACTTTGGGTTATTTGATTATACATAAACATCAGAGGTCACGTAAAGGTCAAGGTCATCTCAAAGGTCAAGGTCATTCCAAGGGCAGTCTTTTTGGCATACTACAATTTTTTGTGTGCTAAAGAATGAATGTTTTCCTTTTTAGCTGGAGTGCAAGGTTATCTCAAGTTCAAGAGCATTAAAGGATCAAAAAACATACTTTGCAAGCTAATGTCACCATTTCTTTTTTTTTTTCGGGTAATTCATTTGTATGTTAAATATTTTAACGGACCATGCGAGTCATATGGGCTTAACCCTTCTAGTTAGATTTTATAGGCACGAGAAACAAATCGGGAGTTAGCCTGCTGTATGGTAACGAGCGCCTGTGGCAGTGGCGAGAGGTTTGATACCAAACAAAACAAGAAGGCAAGCAACTCCAATGTATGTCCAGACACTTAGGCATATGGCTGAAAAGCAGCTTTTCCAAAGGTGAAATTTTTTTTGTGTGTGTTTAATAATAATAATAATAATAATAATAATAATAATAATAATAATAATAATAATAATAATAATAATAATAATAATAATAATAATAATAATAATACAGTACATTTATATCGCGCGGTACCTCGCAAACGGTAAGGAAAGCGAGCTCGCCGCGCTTGACAACACACGTGCAATCATACACACACACACACACACACACACACACGCACACAGAACACGACAACTATCTGTACCACCTGCAGCGCCAGCAAAAACAATTTAAAATCAGTTCAGCCAATTTGGAGGTACAGTATACAAGTATTTAAAAAAAATTATGAACTTTGACCCTTGAGAGAGTGTAACTATGAATGACATAACATGTTAAACAGTAGGTAAAGCATGCGTATAGGGAAAATAGTTCTCTAAATATATCCAGTATTCTTGAGGTAGGTCTAATGCAAAATGTGCTTTCAACACAAGAAAGTTAAATTTATAGTAATAAACGGCCGACAGTCTGACTGGGCTATACTGAATGAATGAGCAGGAGTAGAAGTATCTGTATTTCAAAAGGCCCACAAAATCGGGTACACCGTCTGTTTGTTTGTTTGTTTGTTTGTTTGTTTGTTTGTTTTTGGGTTTTGTTGTTGTTGTTTCTTGAAGGAATAGAGCAAAACGTCTTTAGAAGCAAAGTGACTCCAACGACCTTGACCTTTACGATAGAGCAAACATGATGGCATGGAGGGGGCAACTAGTTTAGATAATATTACTGTGAAGCTAGGTCACAATCTGTTCAGTGGTTCTTTGGATATTGCGGGAAACGGACTGACAGAAAGAAAGACCGACCAACAGACAGACAGACTAACCTGCAGTTTGCTCGTTCTGATTCCCGACTATTTTAAAAAAAAATAATGACACGCTCTCAGTGGGACGCTGTGCAAGGAAACTGAGTATTATCTTTACCACAGACCCACAGTAGCTGGATCAATGGCTTCTGCGCTATCATTGTTAATCTTCCAGATTTTGTCCGCGCACCCCAGATTGTTAGTCAAGTATAAACATGGACGTAGGCCTATTTGAGTGTTCAGCAAGCAACTTTAAAAATGGTGTAGGTGTAGAGAAGGTCTCCTTGCCTTTGTTGCCTTTGTACTTGCCTCTGTTGCCTTTGTTCAGCATTTTATAACTACAGTGAGGATGAAGTGTTGATATAGTTCCCTATCCATTGTATAACTACAGTGAGGATGAAGTGTTGATATAGTTCCCTATCCATTGTATAACTACAGTGAAGATGAAGTGTTGGTATAGTTCCCTATCCATTGTATAACTACAGTGAGGATGAAGTGTTGATATGTTTCCCTATCCATTGTATAACTACAGTGAGGATGAAGTATTGATATGTTTCCCTATCCATTGTATAACTACAGTGAGGATGGAGTATTGATATGTTTCCCTATCCATTGTATAACTACAGTGAGGATGAAGTGTTGATATGTTTCCCTATTCATTGTATAACTACAGTGAGGATGAAGTGTTGATATAGATCCCTATCCATTGTATAACTACAGTGAGGATGAAGTGTTGATACGTTTCCCTATTCATTGTATTACTACAGTGAGGATGAAGTGTTGATATACTTCCGTATCCCTTGCTTTCTATTTTCGTTTGAGGATGAGGGGTGGAGAGAGGGTGGATGGTGCACGCGCGCAGCCAATTGTAGTTATTGAGATGTGTGACAAAGAATTTCCAATTTTTATTTGGATATCCCGCGCCATGAACATCCGTGGCTCTTAGGTGTGTTGTGTGTTGTCTGGGCAGACAAAATCAGCACATAGCAATCTCTATAGTAACAGTAAATAGCAGACGACAGTTTGGCCAGACTGCCGCACACGAGAAACAAAGTCAGTAGATTTGTCACACAGGAAAAATAACATGATTACAAAACACTGCACATCTAGGGCTGCAGAGGACAGACAGATGGAGTACGCTGTTTAAACGATCATCTATGGTGCCCCAATGACTTTCTAGTTACTTCACTGGATAGGATAAAGAGGATATTGTACTAGAGATCTATCACAACACCACGTCGTCTTCACTGCCTTATAGGACTGCTTTTCCCTTTGTACAGATTTTGTCTTTTGTATCAAGCTGTACATTACGTAACCTTCATCATTCTTGTTATTTAGTCATCATCATCATCATCATCATCATCATCATCATCATCATCATCATCATCATCATCATATCATCATCATCATCATCATCATCATCATCATCTTCTTCTTCTTCTTCTTCTTCTTCTTCTTCTTCTTCTTCTTCTTCTTCTTCTTCTTGTTTCATGCATTCATCCATTTAGTTTTTAATCCCTCATCATCATGATTTATCCGTATACATGTGCAGGTAAAACAATACTGCTGGTCCTACAAGGACTTCGTTGGCTGTCCAGAGGCCATGACGTCCACGTCATCAGTACAGACACTGAAGCTCTGTCTGCCAGTCGTCTGATCCACAACCAGCTGCAAGTGACCATGGCTGCTGATCCCACAGCGCCCCCTGCCGCGGTGCACGTTCACTCCTATGATTTCATCAACAATGCTGGCGATGTGGACGTGGCATTCAATGATCTGTCAGCGGCTGTACGTGGGGGCACACTCTGTGTCCTCATCGATGAGATGTACTTTGAGAAGGAGTGAGTAGCAACAAGGTTTGGTTGATGATGATGATGATGATGGTGATGATGATGATGATGATGATGATGATAATGATGGCGACAAAGACAATGATGATGATGGTGGTGGTGGTGGTGGTGGTGGAGGTGATGATGATGATGAAGAGGATGATAATGATGTATGATGATGATGATGATTGCGATGACAAAAATGATGATGATGATTATGATGATGGTGATGATAAT
>CM072522.1:54672926-54830426 GCA_036898135.1 Oncomelania hupensis
TCTCTCTCTCCATCTCTCTCTCTTCTTCTTCTTCTTCTTCTTCTTCTTCTTCTTCTTCTTCTTCTTCTTCTTCTCCTATTTATACAACTTAATTTAAATACTATTCTAAATCAAAATGGCTAGACCGTGAATAACAACATGCCATTACAATTTAAAGAAACGTGGTAATAAAAGTGAGTATAAAAAAATCAACAGAGAAATGTAGTCACTTCACTCAAAAGAAATAAACTGAAAAAATAACAACTTTATTATCATTCAAGAACAGTTATGAAACAATTTGGAAAGCAATTAATCATTTAACAAACAAATCACCTACATCCAAAGCAATTAACAATATTTACCTTGATATACTGAATTTAAAGTTTGTCAAAACGTCTGACAGGATTATAATTGCTGACAAATCAAAAACAATAATCCACATAACTTTGCAGAATGTTATTAGTTCAAAAACATCAGAAATAAAACATATATTCCTTTTTTGTCAACAGAATGTGTTTATAAAACACTTAATAACCTTAATCAAACAAATTCAAGAGGAGTTGATGAACTTGACGATAAAGTATTAAAACTGTCAGTTCCACTTATAACTAAAATTTGGGGTAATGTAACAGTGTATAAAATATAATGTACACATACCTGCAACATATATATATATATATATATATATTGCAGAATATATATATAATGTACACATACCTGCAATATATATATATATATATATATATATATATATATATATATATATATATATATATATATATATATATATATATATATATATATATATATATATATATATATATATATATATTCCTTATTATTGATTGGGTTTATGTACTCGTATGAGCTTTGTTGATTATTGTTTATTTTCTGGTAATAGAAAGGGGGTGTGACGACAAAAGAATTCTTGAGAGTTAGGGAGTGTAAGACGGGAGAACACGCAGAATATTCACGCACGCATACACGCAGTTTCTTCATAGAACCCCTTTCGTTACAGTGGTGACCCTGAAACCCGTAGTTAGTTAGTGGGAGTTTAGATTATTTATTTTTGTCATCTATCTTATTGGGAGTTTATATTGTGGGAGTTAATTGAATAAGTGTAAGAATAAGTTGAGCAGTAGAAGGGTTTTGGATAAATGTTGGGGTAGTTAACTTTGGTGTGCTAACTTGGGTGTACAAGTGTGTACTGTGTAACTGACTTGTTATATTGTTGTTTTCTTTTCTTTTTGGGTAGGATGTTAGTGTTTGTATAGATTATACCCCGTCTCCGATTCTTTCCTTACGGGTCTGATTCCTTGTATAGTTCTGGGATCAGAAAGGGCTTAGATTCATTTTTCTTCCTGTTGTATATATATATATTGCTAATTCTAGTTCAGCTATTCAGTACTGTTTTGTTTTCTTTCTATACTTATTAGGATCCTGTCTTGCATAGTTATAGTTGTCACATCCCTATTTTAGTTGTTGTAGGTGTTTAGGATTTATTTTTGGCATTTTAATAGAACTTCCGGTGTTTTCTAGCCGAAGTGGAACTTAGTTGTTTTTCTATTGATTTCTTGTATTCTATTGTACCGATATTAGTTTAGAATTTTAGTTCTCTCTTTGTTGTGTTGTGATGTTGTTGTCGTTGATTGTTTATTTAGTATAGTGTTTCATTATTATTATTATTTGTTTTGTTTTGTTTTGTTTTCATTTCAAAACAAAGTACTTATAAAATCTCACTTGTTGATAATTTGAATTTAAATATTGTTAGCTATTACAGTTATAAATTGTTGCATTAATTTTAGTATGGTTTTCTGATGCTTGCTTTGTACTTAGACTGAATATAATCTAAAAACATTGTTTCTCTTTTCTTTTATGGTATGCTGTTTGTTGGACTTGAACTTGTTTTCATTTTGAAATAATTTCCTTGTGTTAACTTAAACTTGCATTGATTCCGAAATACTTTTCATCTGACAAACTTCGCTTGCTTCGATTTTGAATTATTTTCTTTTGTCAAACTTGAATTTGCTTTTGAATTTTTGTAATAATTCTGGCCTTGTGAAACTTGGGAAAATAATCTTTGACTTGTATAACTTAACATTCTTCGTTGAATTGTCACTTGCATTGTCTTACTTTTGGTGATTAATTTTCTTTTGAATTCAACTGATCATGGCTTCTGCTGAGGAATATGATACTCTGTTTAACTCATTTTTGACTCAAGCCCAGAAGTTAGGTTTTGCTGACGAAAAGCTACAGCAGTACATTGAGCAGTGCTTTCAAAGACATGATAGGGCCAAAGAACGAGAGCAGGAAAAGGTTAAACAGGAAAGGGAGGAAAAACGATTTCAATTAGAACAGGAAAAGGTTAAACAAGAACAGGATGCAAAAAAATTGCAGTTAGAACAGGAACTGGAACGGGAAAAGGTTAAACAGGAAAGAGAGGAAAAACGATTTCAGTTAGAACAGAATGCTAAAAGAGAAGAACAGGAAAGAGAGGAAAGGAAATTGAAGATGGATTATCAGATGGAACTTGATAGACAAAGCCTTAAGCTAAAGGAAAAAGAGATTGAACTTCAGTTAAAACAGGCTGAATTGCAGAGCGAGACCACTACCCCTAGGACCCCCCCGGGGTTCTAACCCGTCATTTCCAAAGTTGCCCCAACTACCTGTCTTTAAAGAAGATAGGGATGACATTGATTCTTTTTTGTACCGGTTTGAAGCGCATGCTAAGGCTCTCAATTACGATAGCAGTAAATGGGTTGTTTACTTAACTGCATTGCTACAAGGCCCGGCTTTAGCTGTGTATCATTCTTTGTCTGCTGCCGGTGCAGTTTCATATGATGATCTTAAGCAAGAACTTCTTAAGAAATTTCAGTGCACTGCAGATGGATTCAGAGAAAAATTCAGATCAGTTAGGCCTGAAGTGGGGGAAAGTTTTGTCACTTTTTCAAAGCGATTTTCTCACTTGTTGGAAAGGTGGATCCAACTATCAGATTGTGAAAAAACTTTTGATGGACTATGGAATCTGATTTTGTGTGAGCAGTTTATTGCTTCTGTTTCGAGGGATCTCGCCGTGTTTTTGAAGGAAAGAAACTTGACAAAATTCGCGGCTTTGTTAGACAGTGCTGAAGCATTTCGCATGGCTCATCCGGAAAAGAAACTGGCACGGAAGTCGGATGACTCGATTTTTGCATCCGCGTCTATTTCTCAGAATGTACGCACTCAGAATCAATTTCGTGGGACTGGCCAAAGATGGAATAATTTCCGGGGATCGGGATTTCGTGGCTCTCCGCGTGGAAACTACCAACCCGCAGGTCCTATTCCAAATAGGGGCTTTGCACACCAGAGCATGAACAACGGGGCGCTCAAAACAATCAGGCTCCTCGTGGGCGCGGCAATACGTATTCTAGACCTGGTTCTCGTTTCGCAGGTAGTCCTCCTCTCAACAGAAGACAGAATAGACAGGGCATAGTTTGCTATTGTTGTGGGGATGCAGGTCACATAGCTGCGTGGTGTCCTTCTGCTTGTGGCAATGGATACCCAGAGACTCAAGACACTGAAAGTGGTTCGCAGAAATATCAGGATCCTCCAGTTAACACTCAGTCAGCCTTAGTCGCGGAAGTGATTTGCTCAGTTGGCGATGAAAACTGTGGTCAGCCCAAGCTAGTATCAGGTACCGTAAATGGCCTCAAAGCAAGTGTACTCAGAGACACAGGGGCTACTATCTGTGGCGTTCGCAAGAGACTGGTTTCGGACGATCAGTACACTGGCAAAGAGTGTAAATGTTGGTCATTCGGTGGAAACATTGAAGAATTTCCGTTGGCCAAAGTGTCTGTTGACACTCCATTTTTCTCTGGCACTGTTTTGTGTTGTGTCATTGATCAACCAGTGGCCGATTTGATAGTAGGGAATTTACCAGGTGTGTCCGACCCTTTTTCGGGTGCTACCACACTCAGCCAAGATCAAGGTCATACTTGTGTTCCTACCCGTGCTCAAGACAAGAGACAGGGTATTCCACCGGTTGCGTTTGAAAAGATGCCAACTATTTCAGAAACATTCAAACGGGTTGATTTGGTAGAACCGATTTCTCCGCCGTCTGAAAAAGGTCACAGATGCATACTCAGCATCATTGATATGGTAACACGTTACCCTGACACTATTCAGCTTAAACTCGTCAAAAACAAGATCCTAGAATCTTGCAGACTAGCACAAGAATACATCGAAACAGTTGTAGCCAAAACCAGACACTATCATCAGTGTATTCCATAAAATCTGTGGAAAATGAACATGCTTTGTGTATATTTCTGCTATTGTATGTTTAATACTGGAAATCTCTTGTATTACTGTAATATGATCTGTTATGTACCCTATTGGTTTTTGTTTCGCTGTATCAAGGTAACATGCTTGGACTGGAACTACATACCTTGTATGTCTATTGCGCTTTGGGTGATTGCTTAATACAATATGTTTATGTTTAAGATAAGTGCTAATTACCAGTTGTTTTTTTTCGCTTGTTTGTACAGTTTAGGCGGACATAATTGTCGTAATTTTTTCTTTCTGATAAAATTCAGAAAACTCGGGCGTTTTCTTTTTGCAGGAAGGGGGTATTGTCACGGACCGGGTTTATAATATTTCGGTCCGATGACTGTTTGTAGTATCTTCCTGTGAGAAGATATAAATTATAATATTTTTTTTATTGATTACTAATTTCTGATTGGTTGAGCTAGTCATGTGACGGTTCACCAATTACATGTATTCCAAAAAATGTTTGCATTCTTCTTTTGTATGTACCACGGAGTGGTTGTGTTTGTACTTCTGGCAGCTGCGTCTGCAGGTATATATTTATTGGTTTATCATTGAAATATTGTATTATGAAACGTAAGAATATTTAACCATGACTATATTCTACTTGTGGTGGAATAAAAGTAAGAATAGATAATTTTTGATATTAGTATGAAGGATGGATTAGGGAGGTGGTGGATCGTTGTATATTATTTTGAATAACGAATTGAAATCGGATTTTTATTTGATTTGAGGTTGAAACCTCAACTCGCAATGCATAGCATTATATTCATTTGTGTGAATGAAAGTAATTAGCGGCAAGATGTAATAATTAGTGTAATAATTAGAGTTACAATTTTTGCGTATGTGTGAACTGTGTTCTACACATATGAGATTTGAATTATATGTTGCTGGTCTGGTCCTGTCACAGAGAGAGAGAAAGGTATATGTGGTAATACAGAGAAGTCTATGTATCAAGATATTTAGTGGGGAAAACTTGTGTGTTTTCAGAAGTCTCCGGTTGAGGGGCCTCGAGGCGAAAGAGAAGGAGAAGAAAGAAGAAGAAAGCAGAGAAGGAAGAAAGAAGGAGAGAAGAAGAAGAAGAAGAAGAAGAAGAAGAAGAAGAAGAAGAAGAAGAAGAAGAAGAAGAAGAAGAAGAAGAAGAAGAAGAAGAAGAAGAAGAAGAAAAGAAGGAGAAGAAGACGAAGACGAGAAGAAGAAGAAGAAGAAGAAGAAGAAGAAGAAGAAGAAGAAGAAGAAGAAGAAGAAGAAGAAGAAGAAGAAGAAGAAGAGAAGGAGAAGAAGAAGAAGAAGAAGAAGAAGACGAAGACGAAGACGAGAAGAAGAAGTCGTGAAGAAGAAGGGGTGGAAGTATCGAGAAGGGGCCAGAGAAGAAGCCAAAGAAGAAGACGAAGAAGAAGACGAGCAGTAGCAACCATTGCTACCTCAGCAGCAACCACTGCTACATCATCTGCATCAGCAACCACTGCTACATCAGCAGCAGCAGCAACCACTGCTACATCATCAGCAGCAGCAACCACTGCTACATCATCAGCAGCAGCAACCACTGCTACATCATCAGCAGCAGTAGCAACCATTGCTACCTCAGCAGCAGCAGCAACAGCGGCCACAACAGCAGCAGCGACAGCGACGATAGAGAGGGGAGAGAACCCAGGATAGATAGATAGAAAGGCCAAGGATAAGGAGAAGGAAGATAGTGTATAGATATAGACAGAGACAGAGGATTAAAAGGAAACAAAAGACAGACAGCGAATTCTGTCCTCCATGAGACTCTTGGTAACTCTCTCTGTCGACGGTGACCAGATCGATATTGGTGTTTATTGAGACTGATGATACTTGGATTATCTTACCGGGATTTTTGTGGTGGTTTTTGGTGATTGTGACTTTATTCGTGGATGATCTAACTGAGACTTGTGTGTGTGTTTTGTGAATGATAAGATTCACGGATTATTTCTACAAAGTACGTGAGTACAAAACTATATATATATATATATATATATATATATATATATATATATATATATATATATATATATATATATATATATATATATATATATATATATATATATATATATATATATATAATATATATATATATATATATATATATATATATATATATATATATATATATATATATATATATATATATATATATATATATATATATATATATATATATATATATATATATATATATATATATATATATATATATATATATATATATATATATTCCTTATTATTGATTGGGTTGTATGTACTCGTATGAGCTTTGTTGATTATTGTTTATTTTCTGGTAATAGAAAGGGGGTGTGACGACAAAAGAATTCTTGAGAGTTAGGGAGTGTGAGACGGGAGAACACGCAGAATATTCACGCACGCATACACGCAGTTTCTTCATATAACCCCTTTCGTTACACTGTATGACAAGGCTACCAATGCAGTCCTCCATAACAGCGCCCTCGGAAACTGGTTTCGAACAACACTCGATGTGCGTCAAGGATGCCTACTCTCACCAACACTCTTCAACATCTTCCTAGAGTGTGTCATGTCAGATGGATGACCAACAACACCAAAGGAGAAAGATGGTTGGTTGCTTTTTTTAACGTCTTCTTCATCGAGATGATAAGACGTATACACGCATTCACACACATTTACACCAGGTACATACATACCTCCATGCATATAAAATACATCATTAGATAAATTGAGCAACTGGAGCTTATATCAAAGCTACTGTTATGGAGTGAATCGATAATAGAAACATCATTTGGCAAAACTGGACGCATGAGAAAGATGAAAGATGGTGTACGCTGGTTAAACGATCATCTGTGGTGCCCCAACAACCCTTGAGTTACGGAATAGGATAGGATAGGATAGGATCACCAACACGACAGACACTAAAGTCAAGAAATGTTTACTCGGGGTGCCTATGGCTGTGCGGAACAGGCATGTCGCTATGGTAACAAGGAAAGACATGGTGTTATGTTTACCGCAGTCAGAGCAGTGAAGTACAAACTATGGTGAGAGTACATGTGGAAGTGGAACTTTACAAAGTGATGCCGAAACTTTGGGAACCGTGCCATAGAAATAAATATTGGGATTTTAACAGTGATGCGGTAATGTTTGTTTTTGATTGTAGTTGTGTGAATGGTTCTATTCATTATGCAGTTTATCTTGGGCAAGAAAAACCTGGCAGGGCCCAATCCTCTCCAGGGTGTTGGCCACAGCCAATATCCACGAATACAGTGTGGCTCGCCTTGTCCCCGAGCACTTGGTCGTTGAACCTATAGTAACATGAGGTTCCTCCGTCCTGGCCGGTGACTTCAACAGTGGTGAAGAAACGGAAACGCTGATGGTATGGCCACGTCACCAGATCATCGGCCCTTGCAAAGACCATCCTGCAAGGCACATTGCAATGAGGTATAAGAAGAGGGAGACCAAAAAAGAGGTGGGAGGACAAAATTCGAGAATGGACTAGTTTGACACGGAGTGAAGCCATGAGGGTTGCTGAAGACAGAGAAAGATGGAGTAAGCTGGTTGAAAGCTGTGGTGCCCCTACGACCTCCTAGTTATGAAATAGGATAGGATAGGATAGGATAGAATAGGATAGGATAGGATAGGATAGGATAGGATAGGATAGGATAGGATAGGAAAGGATATGATAGAATAAGATAGGATAGGATAGTTGTGTGTACTGCTTGTTCCATGACTGTAGTTGTGTGTACTGCTTGTTCAATGATTGTAGTTGTGCGTACTACTTGTTCAATGATTGTAGTTGTGTGTACTGCTTGTTCAATGACTGTAGTTGTGTGTACTGCTTGTTCAATGATTGTAGTTGTGTGAACAGCTTGTTCAATGATTGTAGTTATGTGAACTGCTTGTTCAATGATTGTAGTTGTGTGTACTGCTTGTTACAGGTGCTACCTGCTTCATGAGACCACAGAACAAAATATGACTTGGTACGACTCCCGTTTGATGTGCACGAGGAATGGGCAGCGGTTGGTTACAATGGGAATGCCGTCAACATTAAGAGATTTCCAACTTTTCGTGGCGTCCTTACCAACGCAGAGTTTCTTCATCTTCATTGGTGCCCAGCTGTTAGAGCGACGGGAGGCAGTCCCAGTGGCGGCCTTCTACAAGCATGTAAGCCACCATTCAGAGTTTTAAACTTCAAACAAGCTTTCTTCTCTCTATGATTTTCTAAAACGTGACCTTGATTGAAGAACAAGGTCAAAGTGAACACAGACCTATTTCATGTTATGGTTAAGTGTTTCTTTCTTTAACTCATAATGTTGGCATGGACGTACAATTGCCGACAAACCAAACTTGTTCGTAGCTACGATTCCACTCCTGATCATATGATCAAATGTATGTGGGCCTTTCAAATTAAAGTTATTGTAGAGCAGTCTTGGTAAATCGGGCACTGATTAGAATAGACCCAACATTTCCCGACGTGTCGTAAGAGGCGACTAACAGGGGTGATGTCAGCACGGCATCACTGGGCGAAAGTCTTCTACACAGAAGGCATCGGCCAGGACGGAGAAACCTCAGGTTCAACGATCACGTGCTCGGGGTCAAGGACAGCCACACTGTATTCGTGGATATCGGCTGTGGCCAACAGCCTGAAGAAGATTGGTCCCTGCCAAGTCTTTCTTGCCCAAGACACACACTGCATGATGAATAAAACCATGTACTCCGTACCGCTTTGGTCGTCGCCCGGTTGAGCAAGGACCGCGCCTTCCGTTGGCCACCAGGACCGAGGCGATAAGTATGCTACTGATGGACAACTTAGCATGATCTGCACCAAAACTAACAACGTCATAGAAACCTGGAATGTGAGAACTCTAAATGCGGAGGGAAAATTAGAAGAACTGGCCAACGAGATGGGACACTATCGATGGAACGTTTTAAAGATCAGCAAACTGCGCTTGAAAGGCATAGGTGAAACAACGACCAACAAAGGCCACAAGCTTTATTTTAGCGGTACAGATGACAGGCACGAACACGGAGTTGGATCCTTGGTCCACAAGAACAATCTAGCCACTGTCATGGGTTGCCAGCGAGTCTCCAGAAGACTTATTATCATCCGTCTGAGAGCAGTCCCTTTTGACATCACCCTCATCCTGGCCTATGCCCCAACATCAGACTATGACGACAGCGACGTGGAGGATTTCTATGAAAATCTACAGGCTGTCCTTGACCAAGTGCCGCAGAAGGACATACTCATAGTGGAAGGCGACTGGAATGCCAAGGTTGGCCAAGATGCGCACCACAACTGGGGAGACACAAGTCATGTGGACTTCACTGCAACAACGAGACAAATGACAGGGGTCTGAGACTGTTGGCATGATACTTGCAAACATGCTTGGTCTCCACAAAAAATCCAGACGATGGACATGGTACAGTCCCGGTGGGGAGCATCACAACCAGATAGACAAGATAATGGTGAAGAAATGCTTCAGATCAAGCATCAACATTGGCAGGACACGCACTTTTCCAGGGGCAGACATCGGAAGTTACCACGATCTTGTGATGATGTCTTTCACTTGAAGAAAGTAAACACAGCAAAGTGGACTAGACTGAAGTTCGACCTAGACAAACTGCAAGACCCGGAGGTGGCAGAAATATTTCAGGCCACAATTGGAGGGAAATTTGCACCACTGCTCATTTTGGGAGCTGGTGATTTAGATGTCAACTCCATGACCACCACCTTCAACTTAGCTGTGACAGATGCCGCCACGGAGATCCCAAAAAAGCACCGACCAAAGAAGAAGCTGTGGATAACACCTGAACTTTTGGACCTGTGTGATTAACGAAGAAAGATAACACAGAATAAGAACAACTTACAGGGAGCTGATGTCTACCGAAAAATCAGCAATGACATCCGAAAAGGCATGCGCACAGCAAAGGAGAACTGGATAAAAGATCAATGCCAGGAAATAGAGAACAGTCTGAACAGGAACAACAGCAAGAAGGCCTACCAGACTGTAAAGCAACTGACAAGTGTTAAACAGCCCAAGGTCTCCACCATCCAAAGCAAGAAACAAGAAATCTTGGACAGATGGATAGAGTACTGCTCTGACGTTTACAACCACACACCAAACGGAGACCCATCGGTTCTAGCATGTCCAGAGAACTGAGACGAACAATAAATCATAACAATTCTCCGAGAAGAAGACGAGGCAGCAGTGCAATCGCTGAAGAAGGGAAGTCAGCGGGAGTGGACAATATACCCGCGGAACAGCTTCAAGCAGGAGGAGAAGCGATGATTGGCGCACTCACCATTATCTGTAACAAGATCTGGCAGAGTGGGTAGTGGCCTACACCATGGATCCAGTCGCTTGTCATCACTCTTCACAAACAAGGTAACCTTCAGGAATGTGAAAATTACCGCACCATCAGCCTCATCAGCCATCCCAGCAAGGTCATCCTGAAAATAATACTCAACAGGTTGAAACCCCAAGCTGAACAAATCATAGCTGAAGAGCAAATCAGAATTAATGGCTGGGAGAAATACCACTGAACAGATTTTCAATCTCCGAATAATTTGCGAGAAATACCTACAGCACCAAAAACATCTATATCATGTGTTAGTAGACTTCAAAAAAGGCGTTTGACGGAGTCTGGCATGCAGCTCTGTGGGCAATCATGAGAGTGTACAACATCAGCCCTAAAATTATTGAAGTCGTCAAAAGCCTGTGTTATATGACTACCAGTGCAGTCCTCCAAAACAGCGCCATCAGAAACTGGTTCAGAAGAACAATCGGTGTGCGTCAGAGATGCCTACTCTCTCCAACACTCTTCAACATCTTACTAGAGCGCATCATGCCAGATGCCCTTGCAGATCACTAAGGCACAGTCACCATAGTGGGAAGAGCTATCTCTAACCTTCGTTTTGCGAATGGCATTGATGGATTGGTTGGAAAGGAACAAGAACTTGAACAGCTGGTACAGAGGCTTGACACCTCCTCCACAACCTATGGAATGGAAATAAGTGCAGAGAAGACCAAAATGATGACCAACAACACCAAATGGCATCAACACGGACATCAAAGTCCAAGGCCAATCCCTCAATACAGTGCATAGCTTGAAGTAGTTAGGAGCCATTTTATCAGACAATGAGTCCCGACAGGAAGTCCTCTCCAGGATCGCACAAACAACTGCTGCTCTGGCGAGGTTGAAGCCAAGTTGAAAAGACAGGACCATCAGTCTACATTCCAAGGTAAGACTGCTGCGCTCCCTTGTCATCTCCATCTTCCTATATGTTTGCGAAACATGGACCCTCGCAGCAGATCTCCAACGAAGAATGCAAAGCATGGAGATGAGGTGCTACAGAAGACTTCTGGGCATTTCCTATATCCAGCACATCACCAACGACGACGTCCGAGAGACCATCACACAAACCATTGGACAACACGATGACCTGCTCACAGTGGTGAAAACACGGAAACTCCGATGGTATGGCCATGTCACCAGATCATCAGGCCTTGCAAAGACCATTCTGCAAGGCACAGTGCAAGGAGGTAGAAGCAGAGGTAGACCGGAAAAGGGGTGGGAAGACAACATTCGAAAATGGACTGGTTTGACACTGAGCGAAACAATCAGGGTTGCTGAGGACAGGAAAAGATAGAGTACGCTGGTTAAACGATCATCTGTGATGCCCCTACGACCTCCAAGTTACGGGATTGGATAGGATAGGATAGGATAGTCTTGGTAAAGATAAACGTTTATGTTGTTTGCATATTCTATTCATATTTAAATTTATTTTCATCATGTATGACATTGTCCAACAGCTGTGATAGAGCAAGTTATCACCTGTGTCGTGACGACTGGAACCTACCTGGCTTACACCACATTGTTGTATCTGTAATCCACCAGATCTGGCAGTGGGAGGACGGGAGGTCGGCATTCTTCCTCAACATCACTTCTACCGCCACAGCCCCGCGATGTGCCTACTACGACCTTGAGACTTATACAGTGAAAGAACAAGCCTGCCATGCTGAATTTTCGTTTACCCATCTTTTGTGCGAATTCGACAAAAACACAACCCTCACTGAGCTTTCCCCAGGAAAATGGAGTAACGCTACAGACTTTGCACGTATCATCAAGTTCCCAAAACTCAATTCTACATTGGATTCCAGAAATCACTCTATGGTACCATGTCCCCAAGGTCACCTGACGAAAGATTTCCTGTCATGTGATGCGCGGAGTGGATGCGTGAAGGAAGAAAGCCAGAATTGTTGCGAGACTGGCGGCGTGACGGTGCCCATGTTCCACTGCGGCGTTGGCCATATGGCCTTGCACTACAGCCTGGTGTGTGACCACATCGTGCATTGCCTGGACAGAACGGATGAAGATTTTTGTCACTTTGAAGCCTGTCCTATGAAGGATTACCAGTGCCATAGCGGACAATGTGTCAATACATACCGCGACTGTGACCAGAACCTGGACTGTTATGACGGATCTGATGAACCGTGCAAAGAGCCGTTTCATCGACAGTTACTACCAGAGGTGCCTTTGCCAGTTGTGCTAGAGATGGACGGCAAGGGTAGTTACTCGTTTCTTCCAAAAAACAGTTGTCCTGACACGCACTTCTTGTGCCCTGAAGGCGTTTGTCTCCCTGTCTACCTTCGCTGTAACAACGTTCCTGACTGCCTGGAGAAGGAGGATGAGAAAGACTGTGAGCATTTCGTATGTCCGGGATTTTACCGTTGTTGGGGGTCCTACGTGTGCTTACATCCTGACAACGTGTGTGACGATGTGCTGCACTGTCCTCAGTGGGACGATGAACTGCTATGTGAGATGGATTGTCCCCTTGCCTGCCGCTGTCAGGGTCTCGCCTTTGTCTGCAATACAAACTTCAATGCCAGTGAATTCCCAAAAATCCGGTATCTTGACGCCAGTGGCTCTAACATGGAATTTAAGGACTTATTCGGCAACCGCCTGCTCGTTCGTCTTCACCTGTCTCGGACCAACATCAGCACAGTAACCATCATGGCCTTACCCAATCTCCAATACCTGGACCTGAGTCACAACCAGATAGCCAGCATTGACATGGACGTCTTCAGGTCCATCAAAAACCTTCGCGTTCTCGATTTATCCTACAATCCTCTATCATATATCACCAGCACTGACGCCACAACGTCCAGCCCTATGATATTACGGAGCATCGATCTCTCATTCACTGAGCTCACAGTCTATAACGGCAGCACCTTTGCCAAATATACGCAAATGCAAACGATTAATGTTTCCAGGAGCAAGTTGACAACAATCTCAGACGAAGGGTTCAAATCCACGCAGTTGCTGCAGATTGTGGACGCCAGTGGAAGTCCTCTGACCGCTTTCCCAAATGACGTTTTTACCAACCTGACATCCTTGAAGACTGTGTACGTGGACAACTACAAGCTATGCTGTCCTGTCATGTTGCCTCCTGACTTTAGCTTGAATAAATGTCATTTCAAACAAGACTTGCTGGCCTCGTGCGACGATCTGCTGAAATCCAACACCTACCGCATCTTTCTCTGGGTCTTTGCAGCCATGGCCATCCGTAGGCAATGTTGGCAGCTTTGTGGCCAGGATCTACTTGGACGGGTCGATGCTCGGCAGTTTTGGTGTCTTCGTCACCAACTTGTCCATGGCTGATTTTCTCATGGGTGTCTACCTGGTAGTGATCGGGTCCGCAGACGTCGTCTACCAGGGCAGGTATTTGTTCCACGATGTAGAATGGAAACAGAGCTTTGCTTGCACTATTGCAGGATGCCTTTCATTCCTGTCCAGCGAGGTCAGCGCCTTCATCATTTGTTTCATCACGCTGGACCGCGTCCTGGTGCTACGCTTCCCTTTCAGACAGGCCCCCTTCAGCCGTAGATCTGCTCTTGTCACTTGTGGCATTATCTGGGCTTTGGGGTTCGTGCTGATCATCGTTCCCTTGCTGCCTGCCACGTCCCACTGGCAGTTCTACAGTCAGAATGGCATCTGCCTCCCGCTCCCTTTCAGCAGCAGTGACGGCTTTCCTGGCTACACGTATTCTTTTACCGTGATGATCGCGCTCAACTTCACCTCCTTTATTCTTATCGCTGTCGGTCAGGGGGTCATCTACTGGTCAGTCAGAGTTAACTCAGTGGCCAGCAAGGACAGGGCAACCCGGGACGCGACCATCGCTCGCCGCTTGACCTTGATCGTGCTGTCGGACTTTGCTTGCTGGTTCCCCATTGGCCTGCTAGGCGTCATGGCGTCGACCGGCACTCCCATTCCTGATGAAGTCAACGTGGCCATGGCCATCATCGTCATGCCCATCAACTCTGCTCTCAACCCGTTCCTCTACACCTTGAACGTGCTGATGGAAAAGCGACAAAAAGCGAGGGAGGACTATCTAATGCAGAAGTTGGAGGCACGCCAGAAAACTTCCACAGTGACCAGGTCTGCAAAAGCTAAGGCTTTGTCTGTCATACAGACCTGGCTAAAGGATGGAACTGTAACCCGTGACGAAGTTAGTCAGTTAAACGTTGATTAAAGCCACTACATGGATCGCCCAAACAGGAGCAGGGGTTTGTGGTTTGCTGCTTGATACAAGTAAGACATTTGATGACCAAGTATGAACGTTACGATCATGGACATCGCTGGAGATTTTACGTCGAAAAAACAGAAGTTGATCAAGATCAATACACGTGTCAGTGTCAAGGATAATACCTAGTACAGTCAAAGGAAAAGCGAGAAAGAAACGTTGATCAAGGAGAACAATAAATCTTGACCTTGGTAACATGAAGGGCATGAGACAAATCTGATGGAAGGTCAAGGTCATGACGTTTGTGTTGCTACTCCCTGTTTGTAATCAGTGACTTTTTTTACATCGCTTTTTTTAAGACGTTTGCGTTCTCCGGGTAAAGTGAGGACCTACAATATTTTTCAATTAATAGTTTTCAAACTGCATTGTTTATGTATGTGTTTACATGGTGCATTGTTTATGTATGTGTTTACATGGTGCATTGTTTATGTATGTGTTTACATGGTGCATTGTATATGTATGTGTTTACATGGTGCATTGTTTATGTATGTGTTTACATGGTGCATTGTATATGTATGTGTTTACATGGTGCATTGTATATGTATGTGTTTACATGGTGCATTGTTTATGTATGTGTTTACATGGTGCATGGTTTATGTATGTGTGTACATGGTGTACATGGTGTAGACATGGTGTGTACATGGTGTGTACATGGTGCAAACATTGTAGCTGTAACAGGTGCAAAAGGCATATGATAACCGAGACGTTTAGCACATTATGAGTTCTGGTGCCCTGTGTGAGTTGTGGTGCCCTGTGTGAGTTGTGGTGCACTGTATGAGTTCTGGTGCCCTGTGTGAGTTGTGGTGCACTGTATGAGTTGTGGTGCACTGTATGAGTTCTGGTGCACTGTGTGAGTTGTGGTGCACTGTATGAGTTTTGGTGCACTGTATGAGTTCTGGTGCCCTGTGTGAGTTGTGGTGCACTGTATGAGTTCTGGTGCCCTGTGTGAGTTTTGGTGCACTGTATGAATTCTGGTGCCCTGTGTGAGTTGTGGTGCACTGTATGAGTTCTGGTGCCCTGTGTGAGTTTTGGTGCACTGTATGAATTCTGGTGCACAGCATGAGATGTAGTGCACTGTATGAGTTTTGGTGCACTGTATGACTTCTGGTGCACTGTATGACTTCTGGTGCACTGTATGACTTCTGGTGCACTGCACGAGTTCTGGTGCACAGCATGAGATCTGGTGCACTGTATGAGTGTTGGTGCACTGGATGACTTCTGTTGCACTGCACGAGTTCTGGTGCACTGTATGAGTTCTGTTGCACTGCACCAGTTCTGGTGCACTGTATGAGTTCTGTTGCACTGCATGAGTTCTGGTGCACTGTATGACTTCTGTTGCACTGCACGAGTTCTGGTGCACTGTATGAGTTCTGGTGCACATTATGAACTACTGTGCCAATTGTCAATTATAGTGCACATTATGAGTAATGGTGTACATTGTGAGTTATGGTGTACATTATGAGTTACGGTACACATTATGAGTTATGTTACACATTATGAGTTATGGTGCACGTTATGAGTTATGTTACACATTATGAGTTATGTTACACATTATGAGTTATGGTGCACATTATGAGTTATGATGCACAGTATGAGTTATGGTGTACATTTTGAGTTATGGTGTACATTATGAGTTATGGTGTACAGTATGAGTTATGATGTACAGTATGAGTTATGGTGTACATTATGAGTTATGGTGTACATTATGAGTTATGGTGTACATTATGAGTTATGGTGTACATTATGAGTTATGGTGTACATTATGAGTAATGGTGTACATTATGAGTTATGGTGTACATTATGAGTTATGATGTACAATATTTTTCAAGGAAAGATGGAGTGTTGGAAGCCTTATTCCTACGAGAGATTTTGTGTGTGATTTTTTTCATGACGTTTTTACATATTGGTGTTCACAATGTTATGACGTGAACTTCTCTTTGTCTCTGAACATTGTGTCTTCTTAATGATGCTGGTGGACGGACAGTCAAACTGATGAACCATTGCCGTACTGTTATTAATGACATCAGTTTTATGGTTGTGCAATATCCAGTTCTTCTACTGAACGCTTTCATATGTCTGCCTGTAGTTTTTGGTAGATGTGAAAAATGTACATCGCTGTATTGTTGGTGACACGCTTGCTTGGGAATGACGAGGGAAGATTTGTAGCCGTAATGATATTGACAATTCAGAGTTATTGCTTGATGCGTCTTGGATGTGACTTGATTGACACTATGGCTGGAATGTCTGCTGGAACCTGGACAATGTGGATGTGACTTGATTGACACTATGGCTGGAATGCCTGCTGGAACCTGGACAATGTGGATGTGACTTGATTGACACTATGGCTGGAATGCCTGCTGGAACCTGGACAATGTGGATGTGACTTGATTGACACTATGGCTGGAATGCCTGCTGGAACCTGGACAATGTGGATGTGACTTGATTGACACTATGGCTGGAATGTCTGCTGGAACCTGAACAATGTGGAGGTGACTTGATTGACACTATGGCTGGAATGTCTGCTGGAACCTGAACAATGTGGATGTGACTTGATTGACACTATGGCTGGAATGCCTGCTGGAACCTGAACAATGTGGAGGTGACTTGATTGACACTATGGCTGGAATGTCTGCTGGAACCTGAACAATGTGGATGTGACTTGATTGACACTATGGCTGGAATGCCTGCTGGAACCTGAACAATGTGGAGGAAGAGTGAAAATCCACGTAGTTTATTGTTAAATATAGTCACGTAGTTTATTGTTAAATATAGTCACGTGGTGTATTGTTAAATATAGTCACGTGGTGTATTGTTAAATATAGTCACTACAACAATACGTCTTGGATGTGACTTGATTGACACTATGGCTGGAATGACTGCTGGAACCTGAACAATGTGGAGGAAGAGTGAAAATCCACGTAGTTTATTGTTAAATATAGTCACGTAGTTTATTGTTAAATATAGTCACGTGGTGTATTGTTAAATATAGTCACTACAACAATACGTCTTGGATGTGACTTGATTGACACTATGGCTGGAATGCCTGCTGGAACCTGAACAATGTGGAGGAAGAGTGAAAATCCACGTAGTTTATTGTTAAATATAGTCACGTAGTTTATTGTTAAATATAGTCACGTAGTTTAATGTTGAATATAGTCACGTAGTTTAATGTTAAATATAGTCACGTAGTTTATTGTTAAATATAGTCACGTAGTTTATTGTTAAATATAGTCACGTAGTTTATTGTTAAATATAGCCACGTAGTTTATTGTTAAATATAGTCACGTAGTTTATTGTTAAATATAGTCACGTGGTTTAATGTTAAATATAGTCACTACAACAATACGTCCTGGATGTGACTTGATTAACACTATGGCTGGAATGCCTGCTGGAACCTGAACAATGTGAAGGAAGAGTGAAAATCCACGTAGTTTATTGTTAAATATAGTCACGTAGTTTATTGTTAAATATAGTCACGTAGTTTATTGTTAAATATAGTCACGTAGTTTATTGTTAAATATAGTCACGTAGTTTAATGTTAAATATAGTCACGTAGTTTATTGTTAAATATAGTCACGTAGTTTATTGTTAAATATAGTCACGTAGTTTATTGTTAAATATAGCCACGTAGTTTAATGTTAAATATAGTCACTACAACAATACGTCTTGTGTACAGCGCTTTTGCCTACAAAACAACAGTCAGTTGAAAGACACAGACGGTGGCAAATGCAAATGGTTTTGTCTTCAGAATTTGATATAACTTATCATGTGTATGTGTATTCATAATTCTACTAAATGTATTTTCATGTATTTTTCCCCCTAAAGTATCTTATTGTACGTGTACACATTTTTACCTCTGCAGATGTCTCAATGCATGGATGATGAAACTGAGAGTCACAATTTCTAACACACCCACCGGACCCAGTCGAAACCACTAAGCTGTTACAATTGTGCTTTGCATGACAACGTTCACACAATATAAAGCTGTTACAGTTGTGCTTTGCTGACAACGTTGATACAATATAAAGTTGTAACAGTTGAGGTTTGTCTGACAACGTTCACACGATATAAAGCTGTTATATTTGTGGTTTGTCTGACAACGTTCACACAATATAAAGTTGTTACAGTTGAGGTTTGTCTGACAACGTTCACACGATATAAAGCTGTTACGGTTGTGGTTTGTCTGACAACGTTCACACAATATAAAGCTGTTAAAGTTGTCTGACAACGTTCACACAATATAAAGCTGTTAAAGTTGTCTAACAACGTTCACACAATATAAAGCGGATAAAGTTGTCTGACAACGTTCACACAATATAAAGCGGATAAAGTTGTCTGACAACGTTCACACAATATAAAGTTGTTACAGTTGAAATTTGTCTGACAACGTTCACACAATATAAAGCTGTTACGGTTGTGGTTTGTCTGACAACGTTCACACAATATAAAGCTGTTAAAGTTGTCTGACAACGTTTACACAATATAAAGCTTAAAGTTGTCTGACAACGTTCACACAATATAAAGCGGATAAAGTTGTCTGACAACGTTCACACAATATAAAGCTGTTACAGTTGTGGTTTGTCTTACAACGTTCACACAATATAAAGCGGTTACAGTTGATGTTTGCCTGACCATGTTCACACAATATAAAGCTAGCAGACTGTATGCAAAAGATTATCTGCGAACGAAGAGGGAAGGACGATGATTCATTACTACTTCACAAAATTATCATAAGCAATGAAAGGTTGAAGATGATGAATCCAAATAATATAGATAATAAAGAAACAAAATCACCCGTCTAGCGACCTGACAAGTTTTAGGCACGTCGCACGATCGTTCCCTGACATTTGACAACTGGTCCAGAGCTGTCAGCATACCTGCATTGTTCGGATTGACGTCGAAGTTCAAGAGATGAACGTTGTTTTCTTCAATTCCTGTAGGAACTAGTGTTTGACGTTTACTTTTGTTTTGTTTTGATGTAATCCATGATGTTAACACTTTTTAATAAACTTCGATGCTGTGCAGTATTAAGACTGTTTGAATTTTTAAAAAAGTCATTCCGATTTGGTAAAAGTAAGTACATAAGGTAGATGTCTGCTTAAGTTTTATTAATCACAAGGTACATAAATGTACAATAACAAAACATACACGTTATAATGTTCAGTATTACAAACAATAAATGCATATTATAATGTTCAATATTACAAACACAACAAATATACGTTATATTGTTCAGTATTACAGACAAGCAACAAATACATGTTATAATGTTCAGTATTACAGACAAACAACAAATCCACATTATAATGTTCAGTTTTAAAAACATTCACACAAACACCAGCATTAATCCAAGCAAAACTCTTGTAATAAAATAAGAATTAGCATTTTGTGTGAGATTTATTATTAGAACATGCACCGATGTTGGCAATCTTTCCCTTGCCATTTTCCACTATTCTCCAACAAAACATAACATAGTCAACCTGGTGCTCCCCATGTATGTTGTACCCAGCCCCCAGCTCTGTGTTCCCTTAATTCAAGGTACACATTTACCTAAGTCCTTGTTCAATCAGGTTTCTGTTTTCTCAATTCAAGGTACACATTTACCTAAGTCCTTGTTCAATCAGGTTTCTGTTTCCTCAATTCAAGGTACACATTTGCCTAAGTCCTTGTTCAATCAGGTTTCTGTTCCCTCAATTCAAGGTACACATTTACCTAAGTCTTTGTTCAATCAGGTTTCTGTTCCCTCAATTCAAGGTACATATTTACCTAAGTCCTTGTTCAATCAGGTTTCTGTTTCCTCAATTCAAGGTACATATTTACCTAAGTCCTTGTTCAATCAGGTTTCTGTTTCCTCAATTCAAGGTACATATTTCCCTAGGTCTTTGTTCCCTCTGGCAATGTTCTTCCAAGTGCTTTGATGGCCCAGGTCTAAGTTCTGCCCAGTCTGTAACATATTGTGGGAATCATAGACATTGGGTAATGTGGACAAAGGGGAACATAGGCATGCTACCACCATGAAACGTGCGCTTGTTCATGGCTTCACTTGTGTCGTTTCATATGAAGTCTGTTACACATAGTGATCTTAGAACAACATCATCACCATCATGATCATCATGATGATGATCATCATCATCATCATCATCAACAACAACAACAACAACAGCAACAAAAGCAGCAAGGGCAATAAGGCCAACAAAAATACAATGTTTTAACAGTAACAATGTTAACAAGAGAATGACACTTCGAGATACAGCTCCTACATAAAATGTTCATCATTCTTGAAAATCAAACATTTTCTTATTTATCTTTGAATACTCTGTCAACATACAAAACAAGCGAGATTCGTATTCTCGGAATAACGGAATCCGTAACACCGCGGCCTAAACGACAGCAACGGCAAACAACCGCCACCTCCCGCAAATTCAGCCAAACCCGACAAATGCGCCAACCACTCTAAGCCCTCAATCGATTCAGCGGCCGCTGATGAAGAAGTCATAAATAGGGTAGTCTTTTGGGACCCCTTACTTTTTTATATCAAAGTATCAAAACTATGACGTTATTTACCAACAACCTGACGGGTGTAATCCATTCCTTTCTCAGTGACATGCCCAGTTCAGGTAACTAACCTAGCATTTACTTCCACTTACGAAATAGATAGGTAGATAAGGGTTGCATGACAAAATGCACTATATCCAAATTTGTCAAGTTGAGATATTTGGTATTTTTTTAAAGGCAGGCCTTCTAGCAGATATTCCTTTTTTGTACTTATACTAAAAAAATGAGAACATTAAAGCTTTCTTAAAAACACACATCACCAAATCAATGTTTGATATCATATTTACTGGACCAATTTTTATACTGACTGTTTTGACAAAACGCATTATATCCAGCGAAAGGCTATTTCACAAAACGCACTATATCCGTTACCTAGCAAAAAACTATTTAAAATTGTCTCAATACTATTTAAAATTCACTGGATTGGAATAATTAAGTTTATAGACAATAATAACACAATGCTAACCATAATAACTAAAGGACACCTGACTATGAATTATTTTCACCACTGATATTAATTTACTAAATATAATAATAGGCTATTGATATTAATGATAGGGATGATAATATTATTATTATCAAGGCTTGAGCAATCAATATGAATAATAATGTGAGTGCTCCTGATATGACTTTAATAGTTAACTGCATATTTGTATAAACAGAAAAATTATCTGCAGTTAAAATAGACTTGGTCACACTTTATGTAGCGCATGTCCTACTCCCCTCCCCATCTTTGTCACATCGTATTGGTCGCCTCCCCGCCCTCTTTCCTAGCCTAGGTGTTACGCAATTTGTGAACAACCCGTAATAATGATGTTCAACATTCCAAAAGCTGATCTCACCTTGTTCAAGGAATCATAAAACTTCTCTTGATTTAGATCAAGGTCTGAGGGTGTCAGGTTTGCTGCCAAGCAGCCTTTGCACTCTGCATTGTCTTTGCCACCACTGGAATGACGTGCTCGCTTCACTATTTCTTTTTTGTGTGTAGTCTTATCCTTCCGTTTTCTCCTCCCTCCAATTGTCAAATTAACTTCTTCCAAACTGTCATCAAAGTTATCCATCATAAATGTTGATGGATAGCTCCGTTTTATTAAGATTATAAATCAAATGTGCTAAATAAATCGCTTTGTTTACACTTATCAACAAGACTGGAGGTGTGGCCGAATATAATACTTTCGGGCGATCTGATTGGCTGAACGGATATAGAGCGTTTTGTCAAAAAGAGGCCGTGGCTCATAGCGCGTTTTGTAAAGAACTGTCATGTTTCGCTGGCCGTTAGTAACGGTTATAGTGCGTTTTGTGAAGAAATATTTTTACAGGCAGTTGCAGCCATAGGAGCTGGGTGTGTCAAGGGATATAACTCGATTTTGTTACTTTTGGCGTATAGCGCGTTTTGTCATGCAACCCTTATGTTGGTTGTAAGTGGTTTAAAAACTAAGTGGTTTAAAAACAAGTGAAACATTGTCCTTAAGCAAACGTGACAATGCTATTCCTGCTGCTAAATCTATTGCTGGACTACTGCACAAGATGCATCATCCACAGAGCAGTAAACTGAATAGTAGGGAGAGTTTGCAAACGCTACTTCGGAAGGAATACTTCGCCTATTGGTGACGTCACGCGCAGAGAAGTCGCTTCCCACGATGCGGGCCGCGGGTCAGGTTTGCGCGGTGATACGTGGTGGCCTCAAGTTCGCTGAAATAGCCTCCCTTGACGCAATGCGGGTTTTCTCCCTTGTGTGCTTTCTGTCAAAATTTGTGTGATTTTCATATTTGTACTCATTTCAATGATTAAAGATGTAACAGAAGTTGTTAAGAGTAAGTTAATATATATTACACTGCTGTTTGACTGAACGACTGGGCACAGCCAGGTCGACAAAACAATCATCATGTTGAGATGACATTTGCAAAAGAACAGGACATTATAAATGTCCTGCATCAATAGGCGCAAGCATCTGTAAAAAAAACAAATAAGGCATCTATTTCTGTGAAAATGGATCACAAAATGGGTGCCTCGAGCTGTCTGTCTGACTAATCTGATCTAATCACACTGCGGCAAAAATACTAAAACTAATTACACTACACACTATAAATACTAAATCTAATCACTAAATACTACACACTAAATACTAAATCTAATCACACTACACTGATTACAAATACTAAATTTAATCACACTACGGCACAAATACTACGGCACTCTTCGAGCTGTTTAACTAATTTGATCTAATCACACTACAACACAAATACTACAGCACAAATACTAAATCTAATCACACTACACACTATAAATACTAAATCTAATCACTAAATACTACACACTATATACTAAATCTAATCACTAAATACTAAATCTAATCACAACTACACTGATCACAAATACTAACTCTAATCGCACTACGGCACAAATGCTACGGCACGCCTCGAGCTGTTTGACTAATCTGATCTAATCACACTATGGCACAAATACACAAAAGTAGGGCATGGAATCACTCAAAATGCATGTATTCAGTCTTGTAATATTATCAAATAACCAAGGCATGACCATTTCTTTGCAATTTTCTTCATTAAACGCGTGAAATAGCGAACGTATATAACCTTCGTTCAACTTGCCTTTCAGGCGAAGAATTCGTAAGGCGCGTTCGTAGAAAGGCTGCGCGCGCTCCTGCAAGTACGCCACACAGCTAAAAACAGGCAGGGAAATCCTTTCCTTACGAAGAAGTATGCGCCTGCAAACTCTCCCTAATATGAAACGGAAGACGACTTCCCAATGGTGACTAGGTCAGAAACAATGTTACTAAGCAGTGGCCACACTTTCTTTGTTAGAGAGGTTGACCCGCCCTAATCACGAGACGTATTATATAAGTTCCCTCAAGACTTTACCAAGGTGTATGTTCCCCAAGTTTGTAACAAACATATTGTGAGACACATAAACCTGGGGTCATATAGATAGTTTCCCAATATAAATCTATAGGCCCGTTCATGATTTTGCCAATATGATTACATTAAGGAATTATAATTTTAAAAAAAAAACAAAATCAAAAACGAACAATCTGTAATTCATTTAATAAACTGTTCAACCTTTACACATTGATGCATTCCATTGTTTTACTACAAACTGTTTATAATCTGTCAGTGTTTTTGCCTATGATTTATCTCATTGACACCGTGTGGTGTTAAATTGCAGTTTTTTAACGTGTTTTTTCCTCCTGTCTTTTTAAGAATGGTTTAATGAATTTATTAAATAAAATAAAAAAACAACATGTATGTGTTTTATAAATAGTTTAACTTCCACATATTGATATATTCCATGGTTTGTTGTATAAAGGGTTTAACTTTCACCTATTGATATATTCAATTGTTTGCTTTATTAATGAGTTAACTTTAACATATTAATATATTACATTGTTTGTTTTATAAATGGTTTAACTTTCACATATTGATATATTCCGTGGTTTGCTTTATTAATTGTTTAACTTTCACATATTGATATATTTCATGTTTTGTTTTATAAATGGTTTTCTTTTCACATATTAATATATTCCATGGTTGTTTTATAAAATTAATGATTTAACTTCCACATTTTGATATATTCCATGGTTGTTCTATAAATAATTTAACTTCCACATATTAATATATTCCATGGTTGTTCTATAAATAATTTAACTTCCACATATTGATATATTCCATGTTGTTTTATAAATGATTTAACTTCCACATATTGATATATTCCATGGTTGTTTTATAAATGATTTAACTTCCGCATATTGATATATTCCATGGTTTTCCAGCAACAACAATGTAAATAATCTTAAATTATGCTTGTCCATGGTTGTACCTATGTAGTTACCTTATTCATATTGTGTGGTGTGTTTTATATGTGTGTCCATGGTTGTACCTATGGAGTTACCTTATTGATATTGTGTGGTGTGTTTTATATGTGTGTCCATGGTTGTACCTATGTAGTTACCTTATATATTGTTTGTTTTTATATGTGTTTATGGTTTACCTATGGAGTATATTGATATTGTGTTGTGTTTTATATGTGTGTCCATGGTTTACCTATGGAGTTACCTTATTGATATTGTGTGGTGTGTTTATATGTGTGTCCATGGTTGTACCTATTTACCTTATTGATATTATGTGGTGTGTTTTATATGTTTGTATGGTTGTACCTATGGAGTTACCTTATTGATATTGTGTGGTGTGTTTATATGTGTGTCCATTTTACCTATGGAGTTACATATTGATATTGTTTGTTTTTAATTTATTTACTATAGTTTCCTTATTGATATTGTGTGGTGTTTTTATATGTGTCCATTTGTAACTTAGTTACCTTATTGATATTGTGTGGTGTGTTTTATATGTGTGTCCATGGTTGTACCTATGGATTACCTTATTGATATTGTGTGGTGTGTTTTTAATGTGTGTCCATGTTTGTACCTATGGAGTTACCTTATTGACATGGTTGTACCTATGGAGTTACCTTATTGATATTGTGTGGTGTGTTTTATATGTTTGTCCATGGTTGTACCTATGGAGTTACATTATTGATATTGTGTGGTGTGTTTTATATGTTTGTCCATGGTTGTACCTATGGAGTTACCTTATTGATATTGTGTGGTGTGTTTTATATGTGTGTCCATGGTTGTACCTATAGAGTTACCTTATTGATATTGTGTGGTGTGTTTTATATGTGTGTCCATGGTTGTACCTATAGAGTTACCTTATTGATATTGTGTGGTGTGTTTTATATGTTTGTCCATGGTTGTACCTATGGAGTTACCTTATTGATATTGTGTGGTGTATTTTCAATAGCCGTTTTTGTTCTCCCGTTTCTTTAATGAATGGCTTGAAATTTACCTTTTAAATATGATGTAGCCATGCATTAACACAAACAAAAGTTTGATTATGATGTAATCATGCATTACCACTGTCAACATTTTGATTATCGTGTAATCATTTACCTATGTTGATGTACCATTATTGTATAAACTTCTCTTTTTATTATGATGTGTCATTTTGATGTTGATGTAATCCATTAGTTGTATACCTTTTTTATATGTTGTGTCATTTGTGTTGATGTAATCAAGCATTAGTTTGTATAAACTTCTCTTTTTATTATGATGTAGTCATTTTGATGTTGATGTAATCAAGCATTAGTTGTATAAACTTCTCTTTTTATTATGATGTAGTCATTTTGATGTTGATGTAATCAAGCATTAGTTCTATAAACTTCTCTTTTGATTATGATGTGTACTTCTTGCATGTTATAAAATGATTAGTTTATTCTCAGAAGATTCTCTTTTTTGTTATTGATTAGTCTGCATTACCTACAACATTTAGTGTTATAAATGATTAGCTTTATCATTCACAACTTGATATGTGTTATAAATGATTAGCTTTATTCTAAGAAGATTCCTACATTGATATTAGTGTTATTATGATTTGCTTATTTGAAGATACAAAAACTTGATATTAGTGTTATAAAATGATTAGCTTTATTCTCAGAGATTCTACAATACGTGATATTAGTGTTATAAAAATTGATTAGCTCTTTATTCTGTACGAAGATTCCTACAAACTTGATATTTAGTGTTATAAAATGATTAGCTTTATTCTAGATGATTCCTTACAAAACTTGATATTAGTGTTATAAAATGATTAGCTTTTTTTATTCTCAGGAAGATTCCTACAAACTTGTTATTAGTGTTATAAATTGATAAGGATTTCTGCTCAGTATAGATTCCTCAAACTTGATATTAGTGTTTAAAATGATTCGACTTTTATTCTCAGAAGATTCCTACAAATTGAATTTAGTGTTATAAAATGGATTAGCTTTCTTTCTCAGAGATTCCTACAAACGTGATATTAGTGTTATAAAATGATTAGCTTTATTATCAGAAGATTCCTACAAACTTGATATTAGTGTTATAAAATGATTTAGCTTTATTCTCAGAAGATTCCTACAAACTTGATATTAGTGTTATAAAATGATTAGCTTTATTCTCAGAAGATTCCTACAAACTTGATAGTAGTGTTATAAAATGATTAGCTTTATTCTCAGAAGATTCCTACAAACTTGATATTAGTGTTATAAAATGATTAGCTTTCTTCTCAGAAGATTCCTACAAACTTGATATTAGTGTTATAAAATGATTAGCTTTATTCGCAGAAGATTCCTACAAACTTGATATTAGTGTTATAAAATGATTAGCTTTCTTCTCAGAAGATTCCTACAAACTTGATATCAGTGTTATAAAATGATTAGCTTTATTCTCAGAAGATTCCTACAAACTTGATATTAGTGTTATAAAATGATTAGCTTTCTTCTCAGAAGATTCCTACAAACTTGATATTAGTGTTATAAAATGATTAGCTTTATTCTCAGAAGATTCCTACAAACTTGATATTAGTGTTATAAAATGGTTAGCTTTATTCTCAGAAGATTCCTACAAACTTGGTTATAAAATGATTAGCTTTATTCTCAGAAGATTCCTACAAATTTGATATTAGTTTGTAAACAGTTTTTATTGTTCCAATTTCAGGTGTACACGCATTCATCAAAAAGCATTTGTCATACAATGACACAAGTTGAGACAGAAAGATAGCCTTGAAACACTGAAGACGTCAAATACACAACAGTTGGAACACACCACCAATGTACGTTTGGCTAATGTTATGGTTCTCTTCTTTCTTACTCAAAGTAGTAGAATAATAATCATTTAAACGGAATTAAAAAACAACTATAAGTCCTAGAGTAATAAAAAAATTAATAGCTGAACAATAATATAAGCTTAGTTTTGTTTGAAGCAATCCCGTTTCTGCTCTGACAGAAAATTACATTTATCAATGTATGAAAATATTGCATGCATTTACAAAATTAGTTTTAATATTATAGTGCCAGCAAGTAAATCATAAAATATAAATATTCGAATTACTGTGTTTGTCATGAACAGAATCCAGAATAACCACAGTGAAAAACAGAAGTAGCCTACACAGTAAGACTATTTCCAAGTCACACAAAATAAGCATTCACTCTTTCTTTTTACAGTCTATCTTTCACTCCACAATTACACCCTATCCCAGTCCTATTTCATCCAATCACAGACACTCTCAGATGCATACGAGAACAGCCTTCTGTTCTCCAAACAGTCTTTATATAACCGAGTCTTATCAGCAAAATATTAAACTAGGAAATATAGTACCGACGCAAAGCGAATACATACGCCACATGCCTATGTCAACAGCCGTCGCTTGTATACTTGCTCTATAAACACGTGATGTATACATTTTCTATCCTATCCTATCCCGTAACTCGGAGGTCGTAGGGGTACCACAGATGATCGTTTAACCAGCCTACTCCAGCTTTTTCTGTCCTCAGCAACCCTGATGGCTTCGCTCAGTGTCAAAACAATCCATTCTCGAATGTTGTCCTCCCACCGCATTTTTGGTCTCATTATTTTTCTACCTCCTTGCACTGTGCCTTGCGAGATGGTCTTTGCAAGGCCTGATGATCTGGTGATGTGGCCATACCATCGGAGTTTCCGTTTCTTCACCACTGTGAGCAGGTCATCGTGTTGTCCAATGGCTCGTATGAAGGTCTGTCGGACTTCGTCGTTGGTGATGTGTTGGGTATAGAAAATGCTTATAAGTTTTCTGCTTTGTATTCTTCATTGTAGATTTGCTGTGAGAGTCCATGGTTCGCAAGCATATAGGAAGATGGAGATAACAAGGGACCGCAGCAGCCTTACCTAGGACTGTAGACTGATGGTCCTGTCTTTCCTAATGGGCTTCAACCTTTCCAGCAACAGTTGTTTGTACGATCCTGAAGAGGACTTCCTGTCGGTACCCATTGTTGGATACAATGGCTCCTAACTATTTAAAGCTATGCACTGTTGACGGATTGGCCTTGGACCTTGATGTCCGTTTTTGTTTCTCTCCAGGCAATCCATCAATGTCATCCGCAAGACGAAGGTTGGAGATTGCTCTACCTCTTATGCTGAATGTGCCTTTGTGATCTACTAGGGACTCTGACATGATGCGCTCTAGGAAAGAGTGTTGGAGAGAGTAGGCATCCTTGACGCCCACCGATTGTTGTTCTGAACCAGTTTACGATGGCGCTGTTATGGAGGACTGCACTGGTAGCAAAGGCTGTTCTGAAGCAGTTTACGATGGCGCTGTTATGGAGGACTGCACTGGTAGCAAAGGCTGTTCTGAAGCAGTTTACGATGGCGCTGTTATGGAGGACTGCACTGGTAGCAAAGGCTGTTGTGAAGCAGTTTACGATGGCGCTGTTATGGAGGACTGCACTGGTATTTACGATGGCGCTGTTATGGAGGACTGCACTGGTAGCAAAGGCTGTTGTGAAGCAGTTTACGATGGCGCTGTTATGGAGGACTGCACTGGTAGCAAAGGCTGTTGTGAAGCAGTTTACGATGGCGCTGTTATGGAGGACTGCACTGGTATTTACGATGGCGCTGTTATGGAGGACTGCACTGGTAGCAAAGGCTGTTCTGAAGCAGTTTACGATGGCGCTGTTATGGAGGACTGCACTGGTAGCAAAGGCAGGATAAACAAAAAAGCTTTCCACAAAACCCTACAAAGAATAAACAACACATTCAAACCCTATCTATCTCTTTGAAAACAAAACAAGTAAGCACAATCTTTTCATCATAGGGAACTAAAAACGAATTAACCTTTTCTCAGACCCAGCAATCTAACTAACAAGTAAGCACAATCTTTTCATCATAGGGAACTAAAACGACTCAACCTTCTCTCAGACCCAGCAATCTAACTGACCTTCTCTCAGATCCAGCAATCTAACTAACCTTCTGTCAGACCCAGCAATGTAACTAACCTTCTCTCAGACCCAGCAATGTAACTAACCAGAAAAAGGGTGAAACAAACGTATAGATGTGTTATACCAAAACTCAGTCTTGCGTCATAATCCCGGTCTCATGATAAAATATCTCGAGAATACAAAAAATACACAAACAAGACTTAAAAACGAAACACAGTTCACCACTAATATTGGAGCTCATACCAAAACACGGCACGCTTTTGCCACTGCCTTGAAGAGAGCGATAGATCCGAAGAGAGGGTGAGAGAGAGAAGGGAGGGGATAACAATCACAAAGAGAAGAAGCACAAAAAAAATTGTAAGAAAGACACACCAAAGAAAATCAACTGAAAGGAAAAACTTAACAGTCCAGTCATAAAACCAAAAGGATGCGTCGGGTGATGATACGTCTTGTCAGTCAAAATCAATAAAACCAAACAAAGAAAACGATAGAAAGAACAAGCAATATGCAGTAGGGAGGAAAACGAGGACGGATAAACGAAGGACACTTTACACACCAAGAAAGTACATGATATCACAAACACACACTCTCTCTATCAAGATCAGCAGCCCATAATTAATTTCAATAATTATATAATTATATATCGATCGCAAATGACTCGTAGGCATGAACACAGAGTACTGCTCTGATCTTTACAACCTACACAGCAAACGGAGACCCATCAGTTCTAGCATGTGAGCAGAACAGAGAAAAGGAAGAACTCCTACCAATTATCCAAGAAGAAGTCGAGGCAGCAGTGCAATCATTGAAGAAAGGAAGTCAGCGGGAGTGGACCGCGGACTTGTTTCAAGCAAGAGGAGAAGCGCTGATTGACGCCCTCACCATTATCTGTAACAAGATCTGGCAGAGTGGGCAGTGACCTACACCATAAATCCAGTCGCTTGTCATCACTCTTCCCAAAAATGGGTAACTTCAGGAGGGTAAAAATTACCGCACCATCAGCCTCATCAGCCATTCCAAGGTCTTCCTGAAATAAAAATACTCAACAGGTTGAAACCCCAAGCTGAACAAATTATAGCTGAAGAACAAACAGGAAAAGGCGAAGTACACTGAACATGTTTTTAACCTCAGAATAATCTGTGAGAAATACCTACAGCATCAACAACATTTATATCTTGTGCTTGTGGACTTTAAGAAAGCGTTTGACCGAGTCCGACGAGCAGCTCTGTGGACAACCATGAGAGTGTACACCATCAGCCCTAAAATTATTGAAGTCATGCAAAGCTTGTATGACAAAGCTACCAATGCAGTCCTCCACACAACAACCCTATCGGGAACTGGTTCAGTACAGCGATCGCTGTGCGTCAAGGATTTCTACTCTCTCCAACACTCTTCAACATCTTCCTAGAGCGCATCATGTCAGATGCTCTTGCAGATCACGAGGGCACTGTCAGCATAGGGCGAAGAGCAATCTCCAACCCTCGTTTTGCGGATGACATTGATGGATTGGCTGGAGAGGAACAAGAACGTGAACAGCCTACCCAAAGGCTTGACACAACCTCCATAGTCTATGGAATGTACATAAGTGCAGAGAAGACCAAAATGATAACCAACAACACCAATGGCATCAACACGGACATCAAAGTCCAAGGCCAATCTATCAATACAGTGCATAGCTTCAAATATAAAGGAGCCATTGTATCCGACAATATGTCCAGATAGGAAGTCCTCTCCATGATCGCACAAACAACTGCTGCCTTAACAAGTTTGAAACACATTTGGAAAGACAGGACCATCAGTCTACACTCCAAAGTATTGCTGCTGCGCTACCTTGTCATCTCCATTTTCATATTCGCTTGCAAAACATGGACTGTCACTGCAGATCCATAACGAATAATACAAAGCTTGGAGATGAGGTGCTACAGAAGACTTCAGGGCATTTCCTATACCCGGCACGTCAACAACAATGAAGTCCAACAGACCATCACACAAGCCATTGGACAACATGATGACATGCTCACAGTGGTGAAGAAACGAAACCTACGATGGTATGGCTACGCCACCATATCATCAGGTCTTGCAAAGACCATCCTGCAAGTTACTGTGCAAAGGAGGCAGAAGAAGAGAGAAACAGAATAAGAGGTTGGATGACAACATTCGAGAATGGACTCGCTTGACACTGAGCGAAGACATGAGTGTTGCTGAGGACAGAGAAAGATGGAGTACGCTAGGTAAACGATCTTCTGTTGTGCCCCAACGACCTCAGAGTTGCGGTATAGATTAGGAAAGGATAGGTATTCATGCATTAACATTATTAACACTTTGATTACGGTGTAGTCATGCATTAACATTATTATTATTTTGTTTATGGTGTAGTCATACATTAACTGTATCAACATTAATAATAATAATAATAATAATAATAATAATAATAATAATAATAATAATAATAATAATAATAATAATAATAATAATTATTATTATTAATATTATTATAATAATAATAATAATAATAATAATAATAATAATAATAATAATAATTATTATTATTATTATTATTATTATTATTATTATTATTATTATTATTATTATTATTATTATTATTATTATTATTATTATTATTTATTTATTTATTTATTTATTTATTTATTTTATAAAGTGCAATTCCAAACTAAAAAGTCTGCTCAAAGCACTCCCATGCATACTCTTACAGAATTAAGCAAAAGTATTTAAAAAATACAAAAAATACATTCAAACATACGTATATTTTAAATCTAAAAGATGTAAGAAACATTAGCACAAAACCAAACATGGCTTAATCAAATACAATCTATATATATAAATTGCTTAGCCGGAAGTCCTTCTTCGCCTCTACTATAAAGTTTGTCTCCTATGGACGCTGATCTGGGCAGGTGCTGACCGCTGCTGATCGGCCTGCTGTGTGCTCAAAACCAGCCAAATCGTTATAGCCGACATTTCCTTACCGAACGTTTAACCGTTTCTGAGATAAATAAATAAACAAAATGTCCACAAACTGCAATAGCCTCATTCCGCGCGCTTCCATTAAAAATCAAATTGAGGTTTCAGCATGTTTTCCCATATAGACCAAAAATTTCATGTTTTTTCTACGAAGCCTTGATAGCTTCAATCAAATTCTCAAAAACTGCGCCGAAACTGTTGCCCCAGGATTAGCAGCCATCTACAACACCTCACTAGAGACTGGTAAGCTCCCCGCAGACTGGCTAACAGCGAACGTCTCCTCAATATTCAAGAAAGGTGATAGAAACAAAGCAGAAAATTACAGACCAGTATCTTTAACATCCGTTGCATGTAAGCTATTGGAACACATCATCTGTCGACATCTACATACCCACTTCGAAAAACACACCATCCTCACCAGTAGAAACCACGGATTCAGAACAGGCCACTCTTGCGAAACCCAACTACTCACTACTATGCAAGACATTCTCTCCTCACATGACAAAGGCCATCAGACCGACATCATCATCCTGGATTTCAGCAAGGCATTTGACACTGTGCCACACAACAAATTACTACACAAGCTGGATCATTACGGCATACGAGGCACCATCCACACCTGGCTCACAAACTTCCTGACCAAGCGCCATATGAGAGTGGTCCTGGACGGAGAGGCATCAGAGGAAGTAGCTGTCGAATCCGGAGTCCCCCAAGGCACAGTGATGGGTCCTTTACTCTTCCTCTGCCACATCAACGACCTGCCGGACACAGTAAAATCAACAGTGCGACTCTTCGCAGACGACTGCCTACTCTACAGAGAGATCCGCTCCTTCCAGGATCACATCACACTCCAATCAGACCTCAAAGAACTAGAGAGATGGGCCAAGCAGTGGGGAATGCGATTTAATGCGCAGAAATGCTACGTTCTCTCCACCAGACACAAGTCACAACACTTCTATAGCCTTGGAAACACTATACTCCAACAGACTGATACTACCCCCTACCTAGGCGTCCAAATCTCTGCGGACCTGAAATGGGCTAACCACATCACAAGCGCCTGCAAGAAAGCTGGATCCACACTGGGCTTCCTACGCCGAAATCTCCGGAACTGTCCACAAGAGTGCCGACGCCTAGCCTACATCGCACTTGTTAGATCCACTCTCGAGTATGCCGCAGTGGTGTGGGATCCTTACCTCCAACAAGACATCGACAAGCTGGAACGCATCCAACGCCAGGCTGCACGGTTCATTATGAGAGACTACAGATCCCGGGACCCCGGATGCATTGGCAGGATGCTTCACGAGCTCCACCTCCCACTACTTGCAGAACGGCGCCAACAACTCAGGCTGACCATGCTCTACAAGATAACCAGAGGACTAGTTCCTGCTCTCCTTCCCAACACCTTCCTTACTGCTGCCAAGAACAAACGGAAAATCCGCCCCATCACCTTTAAAGGATATGACACACAGAACATCATAGAGAGGCAGATAAACAACAACAACACATGCTTTACTTTACCACCCTCATCATCAGATCTCTACAGAAACTCCTTCTTCGTAAAAACAGTAGTGGAATGGAATAGCCTTCCCGATGACATCATCAACCTGTCCTCACCTAGCTCCTTCTCCTCTGCAATCGGGAGGTACAGGGATGCTGACAAGATCTTATAGATTCAACATAATAGAACAGTGATTTTAAACTTTTAATTGTACATACATATCACCAGGCTTCCACAAGAGGAGCACTTTTAAGAATATAATTAAATAAAATCATAACTAAAATAGGTAATATGAAGTTAGTACAAAAAGAACTTTGAGTATGAAGCATAATTTTTTTTTCTTTTTTAAATCAAATTAATTAGCGCGCACACACCACCACCACGTTAATAGCCATCTATGGCTCCTGTGGTGTTTTCTGCCAACAACATCATCGGCAGTATCCAGATCCAGATCCAGAGCTTAGTGGGTTAATCTTTCGCCTAGGGTTTCGGGCGACCCAAGATCGATACTCACGCGGGCTTTATTTTTTTTAATTTTTTTTTAACACTACAATATGGATATTTTTTTAACATTTAGACTTTTTACCTTTAAATTATTATTATTATTATTATTATTATTATTATTATTATTATTATTATTATTATTATTATTATTATTATTATTATTACTTATAAACTAATAATAATAATTATTATTATTCTTATATTAACAATTATACTATCTTATATCAAATTTTATTTTAAAACCTTGGTGTTTTTTCTGATTTCTATTTGTATTATTCTATATTCATCATTATTATTATTATTATTATTATTATTATTATTATTATTATTATTATTATTATTATTATTATTATTATTATTATTATTATTATTATTATTACTACCAAGGATCGGGATGGGGTGGTACGTGTAGTTAAAAGGGGGCTACGGGTAGGTTTAAAGGGGCATGGGTAGGCATAACGGGGATACGGGTATATATAAGGGGGTATGGTGATGGTCGATTCCTTTCATCCATACCTGCGAAACGATCAACGGGGAAGTATCAAGGAGGGTACAGTTAGGAACCAAGGGGGTATGGAAGGAATCAATGGGGTATGGGGAGGTATCAAGTGGGTTCGGGGAGGTATCAAGGGGGTATGATGAGGCATCATGGGGGGGGGACGGGGAGATATTAGGGGGGGTATGTGAGGTATCAAGGGGGATATGGGGAGGTATCATCGTCCAAATGAAACTCGCAGACAAAAGTTCTCTCTGTCTACATTTTAAACAGCATCATGTGTACCCTGGCTTGCCAGGGTACAAAAACCACTAGTACAGTATAAATACAATAAAATACACTTACGGAACTTAAACTTGACACTGACTGACTGAGCCAGTAATAACAAACAAGCAATAAGACAAGTTATGATTTTATGGAATAAAATAGTTAACTATGCCAAACTTCATTAGCCCATTACGTTAAGACCATAAAAATGTATGACCCTGGGCCCAGTGACCGACAGACCAGGGCTAAACTAAGAAGAAGCACGCACACCTCTCTTGTCGAATTCGGAAGTAGGGAACGGGGAGGGAAATGGGGGGTTGCGGGACCATTTTGAGTATGGTGCAGTCATGCATTAACATTATCAACATGTTGACCACGGTGTAGTCATGCATTAACATTATCAACATTTTTGACCACGGTGTAGTCATGCATTAACTTGTCGACAAGTTTTAATAGCCTAGATGTTCATACTTAGCAGCAGTGTTTGAAGATTTCTTTAACTATGAACTGTTACCAAGTCATTGTACATGTCTGTATAGGCGTGTTAAGTTACATTTCAGCTTAAGTGCTCTACGATATTCAGCAACGTTGGAATTTAGTAAGAGTTATTACCGTACCATGGACCGGTGTTGGCAGTGTTTCGCTCCTCATTTTCCAATATTCTCCCGCCTTTCCCCATTCCATGTTCTCCCAGGTCTATATGTTGCCTCCCGTAATGTTATTTCAAGGCTTTACAGGTCTATGTTCCTCAGAGTCAATGTATATTCAGGTCTGTTCCCTAAGGTCTGTAACAAACCTAATAATGGGGCAAGATAGGCCTGGAAGAATATGGACATATAGAACTATAGACCTGGGAGAACATAGATATGCTACCAACATATATATGTTCCCTGTTTATGGTTGTACCAGTATGACTAGTTCTAGCAGTTTATGTTTGTGGTTGTGCCTGTATGACTATTTCAGGCAGTTTATGTTTATGGTTGTACCTGTATGGCTATTTCAGGCAGTTTATGTTTATGGTTGTACCTGTATGGCTATTTCAGGCAGTTTATGTTTATGGTTGTACCAGTATGACTATTTCAGACAGTTTATGTTTATGGTTGTGCCTGTATGACTATTTCAGACAGTTTATGTTTATGGTTGTACCTGTATGACTATTTCAGGCAGTTTATGTTTATGGTTGTACCTGTATGACTATTTCAGGCAGTTTATGTTTATGGTTGTACCTGTATGGCTATTTCAGGCAGTTTATGTTTATGGTTGTACCTGTATGACTATTTCAGACAGTTTATGTTTATGGTTGTACCCGTATGACTATTTCAGGCAGTTTATGTTTATGGTTGTACCAGTATGACTGTTTCTAGCAGTTTATGTTTATGGTTGTGTCAGTATGACTATTTCAGACAGTTTATGTTTATGGTTGTGCCAGTATGACTACTTCAGGCAGTTTATGTTTATGGTTGTACCAGTATGACTGTTTCTAGCAGTTTATGTTTATAGTTGTACCAGTATAGCTATTTCAGGCAGTTTATATTTATGGTTGTACCTGTATTACTGTTTATAGCAGTTTATGTTTAATAAAAAACAACAACCCATTTTATAAATCGTTTAACGGTCTGATGCTGGTGTATTTCATGGTTTTGCTATACATAAACTGTTTACAACCTTAAATTATACCTGTCCACGTTTTGCTACACATAAATTGTTTATAATCTTAATTTATATCTGTCTACGTTTTGCTACACATAAACTGTTTATAACCTTGGATTATATCTCTCCACGTTTTGCTACACATAAACTGTTTATAACCTTGGATTATATCTCTCCCCGTTTTGCTACACATAAACTGTTTATAACCTTACATGTAGATTATACCTCTCCACGTTTTGCTACACATAAACTGTTTATAACCTTGGATTATATCTCTCCACGTTTTGCTACACATAAACTGTTTATAACCTTACATGTAGATTATACCTGTCCACGTTTTCCTACACGTAAACTGTTTATAACCTTGGATTATACCTGTCCACGTTTTGCTACACATAAACTGTTTATAACCCTGGATTATACCTGTCCACGTTTTGCTACACATAAATTGTTTATAACCTTGGATTATACCTGTCCACGTTTTGCTACACATAAACTGTTTATAACCTTAGATTATACCTGTCCACGTTTTGCTACACATAAATTGTTTATTACCTTGGATCATACCTGTCCACGTTTTGCTACACATAAACTGTTTATAACCTTGGATTATACCTGTCCACGTTTTGCTACACATAAACTGTTTAAAACCTTGGATTATACCTGTCCACGTTTGTATCTATGCGGTTATCTCATTGACATTTGTTGTTGTTAATATGTCAATTTTCGGGTGTTGTGTACTTCCTCCCGTTTTATTTATGAATGGTTTGAGCCTTTTAATAATGACGTAGTCATGCCTAAACTTGTCAAACACTTTTTAATAAATTTAAATGTTGTGCTTTAAATCAATGTTTTTTGTTTTGTTTTGTTTTGTTTTTATTAAAAAAAATATTTTTCCACCAACAATATTTTTATGTCTTTATTACTTTATCTGTCTTATCATCCGTACCACCACCACCATCATCATCGCCATCATCATCATCATCATCATCATCATCATCATCATCATCATCATCATCATCATCATCATCATCATCATCATCATCATCATCATCATCACCATCAACACCACCATCACCATCATCATCGTCATCGATCATTATTATCATCATCACCATCATTATCATCATCATCATCGCCTGCTTTTCTTCATCATCATCACCGTCATCATCATTGCCTTCAAAATTAGCATAATCATCAACATTATCGCAATCATCATATCTTTCGCTTCTTTACGTCTTCCTTTCTCTCTTATTATCATTATCATCATCACAATTATCATAATCATCGTCATCATCGTCATCATCATCCTCATCATTATCGTTATCATCATTATTGCCTTCATAATTATCATCATTATCAACATCCTCGCAATCATCATATATTTCCCTTCTTTCCCTTTGTCTTTCTTTTTCTCATTTATTATTCCACTTCCTCTTTCTTTTTTCTCTCTATGTCTCTGCCAGCCGTCTATTTCTTCTTCTTCTTTTTCTTCTTCTTCTTCTTCTTTTTCTTCTTCTTCTTCTTCTTCTTCTTCTTCTTCTTCTTCTTCTTCTTCTTCTTCTTCTTCTTCTTCTTCTTCTTCTTCTTCTTCTCCTGTTTAATTTTAATAATAATAATAATAATAATAATAATAATAATAATAATAATAATAATAATAATAATAATAATAATAATAATAATAATAATAATAATATTTCCCGGTGTGGGCGTATCATCCATCGACCTGCGAGGTACCTAGATTGAGAAGAGCAGCCTACGACCAGTGCTATGCCCAGTTCCAAGGCCAGATGGTTTCGAAATCGAATCAAAGATAAAAGACAGTAAATGCTCCCCTCCTTCCGGTTATTTCTTTGAAAGACTCTAAAACTATAAAATTGCGCACTTCGAAGCGCCGATGTAAATGTCAACTTGTGAGGGGAGATGTAATGAGATGTTCATGTAATAAGACATCGCAGCTACTTCCGTTTGGTACTTCCGGTTAGTAAAGTAACGCACGCAGACTGGCATGTGGTAAAATCTCTCTGGCCTCCATCGCATTCTTGTTTATGTTGTACGTCGTCATCCTCCGTCATCACGATCATAGCACAACTGTCAATAGCAAAATTCCAAAATTTGACAGTAACATATCAAGAATAATTTTAAAAAAAAATGTTTACTGAATAGAAGCAGCCATTGTTGCCAACAAACCACAGGCCGCGGAAGCCAATGTCAGTGATGGAATAAAGAAGGAATGAAGGGAGATGAAGTGGAGGTTACAGGGACAATTTATAAACATGCATTCTGCAACGAAACAAAAGAAGACACACAATAACAAGTACAAGCTTTAAAATGTAACATAAATGTAAAAGTCATATCAACATAACACAAATATTCCAAATTTTTACTAATGCTAAGTTAGTTAATTTTTTGGAGGCATACGAAACTAATTTAGTAAATGACAATCTGACTTTGTAATTCTACATTTCGGTAACTCCTCCAATCCCGAATAAATTCTATGAATAATTTATAAGTAGCTGCTTGTTTTCTTTACCTTTGATATAAAAAAAAATTTCACAGGTAAGCATTATTATATCTATTCTCTATTAAAAATCTTTCTTTGCGCCAGTGTCTTTCTACTAAAACATTAGCGAATAAATTTATAACGGTATGGAGATTTTTTCCCTTAGCAAACTTTCGGTATTACTTCCCCTGTTCATATTGAGGTTGTGCAGTTGTTTTGCAACGTTGAGTGCTGCATCGCTCTGTTATGGAGGACGAAGACAGTCCAATGCTGTCTGAGGTGAAGCTGGAGATTGACATTGCTGAGGAACCAGTGGTAGACTGGATGAGATTGCAAGCTTGGCATGCGCAAGGTGAGTTGGCTCAGGTGATGAAACATTCATCATTGAACACGGAAACTGACATTTTACAACTACAGCCAATAGAGGACAGTTAAGATCAACATCGTGGTATCAACCTGTACAGAAAAATATAATTTACATGCCAGTCAAACTGAAAGCTTTGTCATTCTCCTAATACTGTTATCTGAATTGAATGGCTAATCATTTATTTTTTCTTTGTTTAAAATGTATTTTACTACAATGTAATTTATTTTTTTTACATTTGAGATGTCACAAAGTAACGCAAATGTTAACATCAGCACTCCTTGAAGAATGGTATCACTGAAAAGGATTTAAATAAGTGTCAGGTTTAGCACACCCACACCCTAACAAAAACAAAATAGTTTTTTTTTTCCTTAACTGGCTTTTGTGTGGACTGTGCAGTGAATGCTGGGTGCTGATCTTAACTACGGCAACATTGTTTCTGCAGAATTTGTTTTAATTGCAAATAGTGAAATAGACCAGTTCTTTGTTCATCCTTAACTGCACGTTGGAGGTTTATTTACTGTATCATTTGTAATATTTAGGTGAGAGGAACAGATTTACATTTTTTATGTGATGGTTTTCCTTTCATCATTATGCTTGCTGTCAAGGAAATATTCACATGAAAGCTGTTGTTTTGTTTAGAAATTGCAGGAAGAGAAAGCCATCATGTTTCTGACAGCAGCAGTGAACAGATTGTCAGAGGTACCACTAACATGACTGGCAGTGAGTTCAACATAAAGGAAGAATCAAAAAGCAAGACACCGGACAGTGACATGATGGAGCCACATATACCACTGTTGTGTACAGTGAAGACAGAACCTGACTGTGACACTGAGGAATATGGTAAGTATATTAGCGTATTATTGTCAGGGCTCCCCATTTGTAGCGAATTTAAGGAGTGGAATCACTTTCATTTTATAATTTAAAGGATTTTTTTCTTTCCTTTTTAAGCATTTTAAGGAATGGGGATAAAAGCCGATGGAAGAACGCCATGATTGATAGTTTCGTAGTGAAACAAAAGAAGTAGCTGGGGCACACGATGCATCACAAACCTACTTCAGATCAATATATGATGTCACTTTCTAAGCGTAGCGAGATGATTTAGGTGCTTTGGGATTAGTTGATAGTGCAAAAGATAAACCAATGTATATCAAGATAATTTTTCAGCCGCATGGCCGTGTTAATTTTAGAAATGCATTCAAGATCTTTTCACCCTGTAGACTGTTTTTCAGGTGTGTTTTCTGCACCAATTGTAACATTTAAGACGTTTTTCACACCTGACCATTGATTCTAAGGCGTGATTTTGAGGGTCTTAAGGTATGATTATGCCCCATCTCAGGATAGTGAAGAACCTGATAGTAATACTTGTCATGGTTAGGGGTTTGTTTTGTTTCAGGTCGGGCTTTTTTGTTGTTTTTTTAAACTATATTGTGATTGTAGCTGAAATGCTTTACAGTTTTGCTTGTCTAGATCTCATTTAAGTATATTACAGGCTGTGAGCTCAATAACTTGCCTTATGTGCCAGGGAACCAATGTTTAATTCCACAAGTGTCAAGATCAATTTTCATTGAAGTTTAATTTTTAGTGATCACAAGTTGGTGTGATCCACACAGGACTATGGATGTGAGTGACAACAACTGTTCAGTTTTATCATCCACTATGGCACTCGCCCATGATGTGTTTGCTGATTTCTTTGTTACAGAAAGCAGTGTGCCATTGGACACGAAGACAGTATGGGTGTTGTCAGAGACATATACTGATGTACATCAAGTGGGGCCTGAGGTAATAATCGAGCTTGATGTCTCTTATACAAATCTTCAGCACATGAACTGTGTGATACAGTAATCCAAATGTACTGATAGTTGTTGTAAAGTAATATATTCTCAATTTTGATTTCAGGACTTAGAACTGTGTACAGTGAAGACAGAGCCTGACAGTGACACAGAGGGATACAGTAAGTATAGTAGTGTTTTATATTTAGCAGTAGTGTTTTATACTTAGCAGTTGTGTTTTATACTTAGCAGTAGTGTTTATACTTAACAGTAGTGTTTTATATTTAGCAGTAGTGTTTTATACTTAGCAGTAGTGTTTTATACTTAGCAGTAGTGTTTTATATTTAGCAGTAGTGTTTTATACTTAGCGGTAGTCTTTTACATTTAGCAGTAGTGTGTTATATTTAGCAGTAGTGTTTTATATTTGGCAGTAGTGTTTTATAATTGTCATGTTGTTATCTGTATTGTGATTGTCGCTTAGCTGCTGTACAGCTTCAAATTTCTTGACCTAAAGTGTAGGACAGGCTCTGAGCTATGCTACATGCATGTGACAGGAACATTTCCTATTGGGGGAATGTTTTGTGGTGTAAGCCCCATAGTAATTCAGACTTGAGTGATTAAAAACTGTGCTTGTGTTTTTATAATAAAAGATAAATAAGTCAATAAATAAATGAATGCTAAATGTGCCTTATTATTAAATCAGATATAAAGTGGTGATGTGTAACCAACATACACGCTCACATGACACAAGAGACTGACAGACTGCCAGACTGAGACTTTATTGGTCTATGAAATGTACGTAGACATTCGCCTTTAAACTGCACAAATATAGTAAATGTAACATATAATTTTTTTATAAAAATGACATGTAGAAACAAAAAAATGAATAATGCAACACATACTATAAAACAACTACTATCCCACACCCCAAACATACTTGCACTGTACACTCCCGTATACACCACACACCATCACAAATCAACTCCACCATGCACAAACACCAACCACAGGCGTACAACACCTGCATCCCACGTACATGCATGATCATCCCATGCTAAGCCAAATCACAAAACAAGACTTTAAAAAATTCACACACACACTCATACATACACACGTACCAGACACATAAAGACAATGCACAGTTTTCACAACATCAACAACAAATACTGTATTAGACAAACACTGTAAATATCTACTATATGCTAGATCATACACACACAGTACACACGCACACACACTGGCATGCTATTTCACACTCAATTAAATCACGCGCACACACACACTTGCAGGCAGGTAGGGAAACACTGTGGCTGACTGGCTAAATTTATCAGCCTGACAGACTGACTAACTGATCAGATTTCATAAAGTCAAGGAATAACGCTTGTGAGTCAAATGGCGCTCAGCAGAAAGGACCGGCATAACCTGTCAGTGCTCGCTCGGCAACTGATATTCCTGCCAGACCTGGATGAGGTCTTCACCAGCAGGTCCTCACACAGCGGATGGGTTAGTTCACGCTGAATGGCCCCCAGGCGCTTTACTGCTTTCGCCTTGAAGAGTGCCTGAAGGTCTGCCAATAATATGCCAGCAGTCTTTGTAACCTCTGCCAGCCTGACCTTTGACCTGCTCTTGTAGGCTGCTGAAGAAGCTCAGACTGTTGTGGGTCAGTACGGACTCCACCGTCACCCCGTAGAAAAGCTCCAACACCCTGAAGCTCACATTAAAGGCATGCAGCCTTCTCATAAAGTAGAGGCGTTGGTTGGCCTTCTTGAGGAGCTGCAGAGCATTGGGGACCAGTCCAACTTGTTATAGATGATGGAGCCCAAGTACTTGTTTTGGACCACCACCTCCACCTCCACCTCCACCTCCACCATTTCACCCCAATGACCAATGGGTCGAGTCTCGGAGTGCTCATCCTGTAGCCAACAACCATCTCCTTTGTATTAGAGACGTTGAGGAGATGGTTGTAGTTGCACCATCTAACAAGCTCCTTCATGGTGCAGCGGTACGAGCTCTCGCTCATTGTGATAAGGCCAGTCAGGGACGTGTCGTCAGTAAACTTCACTTGGAGGGCGTCTTCAGCGGTACAGCAACAGTCGGCTGTGTAGAGGATGAATAATGCCGGAAATAGGACGCAGCCATAAGGAACTCCTGTGTTATTATGAAGGTATTTAGATGCCTTCATGGAGATGGACGACCTAATCACAACGCGTTGTAGTCTGTCTGTGAGAAAGCTGCAGAGCCATCTGATGATCAGGGGGTTGGCATCCATTTTTATTTTCATCAGTTTCCGCATCATTAGGTGAGGCTGGATGGTGTTCAAAGCTAAAGAAAAATCCAAGAAAAGAATTCTGGCATATGACTTCAACCTCTCTAGGTGCATCAACCGTGGTCTACGGTGATGATGGTGTCTTCGGTGTTTCTGTTGGGCATGTATGCGAATTGCATGGGGTCATGGAGTGGGCACGTTTCCCCAAGTAGTCGTTGAAGGACAATGCGCTCAAGGTACTTAAAAGGAATGGACGGTTGAGGGAGAGGGTTTTGTGAGAGCGACAGGGCCATAGTCATTCAGGTTTGCAGGAGAGGGTTTCTTAAGGACAGGGATAAAGTTGGAAGACTTCCAAAGGGGTGGGATGTGTCCAGTGTCCAACGACTCCTGGAACAGGATGGTGAACACTGAGTCATGGCAGTTCCTGGGTACAGCTCCTGGAACGTGAACTGGACCACAAGGACTCCTGGGGATGACCTGTCTTACTCCCTCAGTGCCTCCCCACTGTTGTCTCTCTCACTCAGGTCAGCCACAGTACTCGCTTGCTCGGTGAGATGTCAGTGGTGTCAAAGCGGGCATGGAAGGTGTTTAGGCCGTTGGCCCACTTCTACTGGTCCTCTAAATTCAAGGCCCTCTTCCATGGCTTATAGCCAGTCATCGTCTGTAGGTTGCTTCACAGTTTCATGGGATTGTTGGAGGCGAAGCTTTCTTCGACCTTGTCCCTGAACTTCCACTTGTTGTTTAGGATCACTCTTCTGACTTCCTTCTGCAGTTTCTTCACGTCATCTGGAGTCTACTCACTGAACGCCTTCTTCCTCTTCATCAGGACGTCTGCCACCTCCTTTATCACCCAAGGCTTGTTGTTGTGGTAAGTCTTCACCTCTTTAGTTGGCACCAACATGTCGATACAGAACTGGACATAGAAGGATGATGTCGACCTTTTCACCTAGCGACGACCCGTCCAGCAGAGCGTCCCGGTCAGTGCACTCCTACCAATACAACAAACACATTTTCATCTGTCAAACATGTAGTGTAAATAACAGTGGCTATTAGAAAACAAAAAGGAAATCAAATGTTAATTTTGGGAGATTTGTATTTTTTTAATTTAAATTGACTGCATCCGACACCATTATTGAAGGGTGGGAGGAAACTAAAGTACCTGGAGAAAACACTGGTGACCTCACAAGTCTTGGATCTAAGTCATAGACATTCATCCTCTGCAGGGTGACCTGAAAAGTCTTGTATCTAAGTCATAGACATTCATCATCTGCACGATAACCTGAAAAGTCTTGCATCTAAGTCATAGACATTCATCCTCTGCAGGGTTTGTACTCTCGAATTTTGGCATAGAAAACCACAGTCCTAACCAACAGTGGTACTGCTATCACCCATGATCAATTTGCTGACTTCTTTGTTACAGAAAGCGCTGACCCATTGAAAACAAAGATGGTGTGGGTGAAGCCTGAGAGTTACATGGGTGTACTTCCAATGGAGTCTGAGGTAAATTGGAACTTGACGTCTCTTTTACAAATCTTCCACACATAAACTATGTGGTATAGTAATCCAATAATAATTTAAAAAATAATAATAGTAATAATAATGGATGCTATATACATTGATACCTTTGGTTACGAACGCCTCAGGTCACAAACAATTCGGGTTACAAACAAAACCTTTTAAATTTTTTTGTCTCTCGTAAGGAACAGTGCACATTTCAAACTGCTTATTTTGGGAGCTGGTTAAGTAGATGTCAACAGCATGGCCACCACTTTCAACTCAGCAGTGACAGATGCCACCACTGAGATCCTCGGCAAGCACCGCCCAAAGAAGAAACTGTGGGTCACACCTGAACTTTTGGACCTGTGTGATAAATGAAGAGATGAAAAAAAACACCTCTCAGGGAGCTGATGCCTACCGAAAAATCAACAATGACATCCTGAAATGTATGCGTACAGCAAAGGAGAACTGGACAGAAGATTAATGCCAGAAAAAAAGGGAACAGTCTGAACAAGAACAACTGCAAGAAGGCTTACCAGACCATGAAGCAGATGACAAATGTTAAACAACCCTAGGTCTCCTCGATCCAAAGCAAGTCTGGCATATGCCTTACAGAAGAACAAGAAGTCTTGGATAGATGGGCAGAGTACTGCTCTGACCTTTACATCCAAACACCAAACGGGACGCATCAGTTCTAGCATGTCCCCAGAACAGAGAAGAGGAAGAAATCCTCCCAGTTCTCTGAGAAGTTGAGGCAGCAATGCATTCACTGAAAAAGAGGAAGTCAGCGGGAGTGGACAACATACCTGCCGAATTGCTTCAAGAAAAACAAGTGATGATTGGCGCCCTCACCATTATCTGTAACAAGATCTGGCATTGTGGGGAGTGGCCTACACCATGGAACCAGACGCTGGTCATCACTCTTCCTAAGACGGGAAACCTTCAGGAGTGTGAAAATTCCCACACCATCAGCCTTATGATCCATCCCAGCAAGGTCCTACTGAAAATAATACTCAACAAGTTAAAACCCCAAGCTAAAAATATCATAGCTGAAGAACAAGCAGGATTCAGGGCAGGGCGAATTACAGTACCAGTGCACAGATTTTCAACCTCAGAATAATCTGTGAGAAATACCTACAGCACCATCTATATCATGCTTTTGTAGACTTAAGAAAGCGTTTGACCGAGTCTTTACATGCAGCTCTGTGGGCAACCATGAGAGTGTTGGCCAAGATGTGCACAACAACTGGGGACACAAGTGGACCTCATTATTGAAGTCATCAAAAGCCTTTATGACAAGGCTACTAGTGCAGTCCTTCACAACAGCGCCATCGGAAACTGGTTCAGAACAACAATCGTTATGCGTCAAAGATGCCTACTCTCTCCAACACTCTTTATCATCTTCCTAGAGATGCCCTTGCAGATAACGGAGTTACAGTCAGCATAGGGGGTAAAGCGATCAACAACCTCAGTTTTGCGGATGACATTGATGGATTGGCTGGAGAGGAACAAGAACAGCTGGTACAGAGGCTTGACACTACCTCCAGAGCCTATGGAATGGAAATAAGTACAGAGAAGACCAAAGTGATGACCACCATCAACATGGACATCAAAGTCCAAGGCCAATCCCTCAACACAGTGCATAGCTTCAAATATTTAGGAGCCATTGTATCAGACAATGGGTCCCGACAGGAAGTCCTCTCCAGGATTGCACAAACAACTGCTGTCCTGGCGAGGTTGAAGCCAATTTGTAAAGATAGGACCATCAGTCTACATTCCAAGGTAAGACTGCTGCACTCCCTTGTCATCTCCATCTTCCTATATGTTTGCGAAACATGGACCCTCACAGCATATCTCAAGAATACAAAGCATGGAGATGAGGTGCTACAGAAGACTTCTTGACATTTCCTATACCCAGCACATCACCAACGACGAAGTCCGACAGAACATCACACAAGCCATTGGACAACACGATGACCTGCTCACAGTGGTGAAGAAACGGAAACTCCGATGGTATGGCCACATCACCAGATCATCGGGCCTTGCAAAGACCATTCTGCAAGGCACAGTGCAAAGAGGTAGAAGGAGAGGGAAACTGAAAAAGAGGTGGGAGGCCAACATTCGGGAATGGACTGGTTTGACACTGAGCGAAACAATCAGGGTTGCTGAGGACAAGGAAAGATGAAGTATGCTGGTTAAACGATCATCTGTGGTGCCCCTACGGCCTCCTAATTACGGGATAGGATAGGGTCCCGACAGGAAGTCCTCTCCAGTATCGCACAAACAACTGCTGCCCTGGCAAGGTTGAAGCCCATTTGGAAAGACAGGACCATCAGTCTACATTCCAAGGTAAGACTGCTTCTCTTCCTTGTCATCTCCATCTTGCTATAAACTTGCGAAACATGGACCTCTAAGAATTTCTTATACCCATCACATTACCAACGCCGAAGTCTGACAGGTCATCACACAAGCCATTGGACAACACGATGACATGCTCACAGTGGTGTAGAAACGGAAACTCCGATGGTATGGCCACTTCACCAGAACATCAGGCCTTGCAAAAGCCATCCTGCAAGGCACGATGCAAGGAAGCAGAAGAAGATGGAGACAGAAAAAGAGGTGGGAAGACACCATTCGAGAATGGACTGGCTTGACACTGAGCGAAGCCATGAGAGTTGCTGAGGACAGAGAAAGATGGAGTACGCTGGTTAAAAGATCATCTGTGGTGGCCCAACGACCTTCGAGTAACGGGAGAGGATAGGAAGGAACAGTGGGATACGAAGGACAAATTTCCCTTGATAGTTTCTTGATGCAGAAAGATTCCCAGTCTGCTGCCAAGAAACAGCGACAAGAAACTCCTAAAACTAATGATTCAGAATAGCAAAGAAAATGACACATTTCCCATGATCGTTTTCTTAGTAAAAAAAAAAGTTGAAATCTTTATTTTATTTTACATTTAATTTATTTGTTGTTTTCTTTCTCTGTATGTAATACAAATACACATATTCTTTACCTTTGTCAGGTAAATCCGGATGTAAATAAAAAAGAATGATTCCTTCGTCTTGAAACGAATTGTCTCTGTTTCATTGATTACAATGTTTGAGATTACGAACGTTTCCAGAACTTGTTTTGTAATTCGAGGTACCACTGTAGGTGCTGTTCCCCAAATCACCGATCATTGCGGCGATCTGTACCAACATAGGCACACAGACATGTTTCACCCAGTCTGACACACACAACAAACACATCTTTCACTCAAACATGTGGCGCACACAACAAACACATCTATCACTCAAACATGTGGCACACACAACAAACACATCTATCACTCCAACATGTGGCGCACACAACAAACACATCTATCACTCAAACGTGGGGCACACACAACAAACAAATCTATCACTTTAACATGTGGCACACACAACAAACAAATCTATCACTCAAACATGTGGCACACACAACAAACAAATCTATCACTCAAACATGTGGCACACATAACAAACAAATCTATCACTCAAACGTGTGGCACTCACAACAAACATGTCTATCACTCAAACATGTGGCACACAAAGAACATAAGGAATTCCGAGAAATTTGACACAAACACAATATTAAATGCTAAACAAACTTTACTTGCAAACGGACAATCACTCATTCAACAGATATTGAGTAACATACAAAGTCAAAATGGAGATGGCGATGTAATCGCTGACCATGACGAGGACGATTGTGAATGCCTGTACTTTAAATGAGTCGGACTGTGTGAAGAAGACCGTTGAAACTGGTGAGTGTAAATTGTAATATTGACTCGCACTAGAAAACCCTGAATATTCACTTCATTTCTTTTTCTAGTGCGAGTCAATATTACAATTTACACTCACCAGTTCCAACGGTCTTCTTCACACAGTCCGACTCATTTAAAGTACAGGCATTCACAGTAAAAACTTTGTCCTCGTTGAACAGAATACCTTTTATTTACTTAATCTATTCACAAAATAATTACAAGACAGAAATAATAACAATCTTGAGCCAATATCATGAACCCGTTAAAACTGCACACAGTGTATGGTTACCTGAACCTTTGGAGTGACTTCACAGCAAGTAACACTAACAGACACAGTAATTTACAGTAACTGCATTATTTGGATCATGTAGTAGACTGACATTGCAGACTCACTTATTTAATCGGCAAATAGCCTCTATCGCCTCAGTTAGCCTTTCATATTTATAGTAACAAGAAGATTTAAGTTACATTTTAGCAAAATGATTTCTAATGACGATTTAAAGAAGAAATGCCCCAACAAGCAAGAGGCGTTGCCTGATATTGAAGTTGAAGATGAAACAGAAGACTTTTCTGTAGTACTAACAACCACTGATTAGAAAGAAATAAAACAGACAGTAAAGCTAGTGGATTCAAGACTAGAAAGACTGATAAGTCTGAAGAATGGCAAATGGAACAAGCTCCAATTAAGAAGCCTAGTACGCACAATCAATTTCTACAAGAAGAAGATGGAAGAGAATCTACTGATAGTTTAAGACGATCTAACCGATCACTGACTATGACCAACAAGGGGTACACGAATCTATTTCGGACAAGAATCGACAAATTCAATAGTGAATTGATAAGTCTGAAGAGGTTGATTAAAAAGACATTGACCACTCTCCAAGACCATGATTATGACCTTGAAATTCTTCAGAAGACAAAGACCAAGTTCTCCCAGAAACTGCATAACCTAAATGAAATTCTAACCAGCATTGACGTGCTGCAGCATGATCCAACAACAGTTGACAGCCTGGAAGAGGTTACCACCCAATCCTCTATCATCAAATTCAAACCAGCATTGAAGTGCTGCAGCATGATCCAACAACAGTTGACAGCCTGGAAGAGGTTACCACCCAATCCTCTATCATCAAATTCAAACCAGCATTGAAGTGCTGCAGCATGATCCAACAACAGTTGACAGCCTGGAAGAGGTTACCACCCAATCCTCTATCATCAAATTCAAACCAGCATTGAAGTGCTGCAGCATGATCCAGCAACAGTTGACAGCCTGGAAGAGGTTACCACCCAATCCTCTATCATCATTAGCAAGTTGGTGACGTTAATCGCTCAGGCGACCCCTCTTGAAAGGCTCAATCAAAGTACTGCTTCCAGTCACAGAAATGGAGGTGGCAGCAATGCTATATCTTCAACTCAGTCACTAATAAGAAGGGCCGCCGCAGAAGAAATAAGAGCAAAAATGGAGATGCAAGCGCTATATCGCAAAAAATGAGTTAGAACTCAAGCAAGAAGATGAAGAAGCTGAGGAACAGATGAAGGCTCTTCTTCTCGAAGCTCAAGAAAGGGAGGCCGAAGCCATTTTAGAAGAAGAGGGTCGAGTACTCGCCGCTAAGAAACGAGCAGCCGAGGCTGAAAGAAAAATGCGTAGATTTCAGCAGGAACTGCAAGCCAAAAAGAAGAAAGCCGAGTACCTAATAAAGATTGAAGAAGAAAAACTACTCAGTCTACAGGAAACGAACAAGGCAGTAATAGAAGCACTAAAGGCAGACAGCATGAGTTCAGTGTCAACAGAGGCTAACCTTCTAGATTTTGACGTGGCTGGCTCAAATACAGTAGATATAGAAAAAATACTGTAGATCAGTGGGTGCAATCATCTATCATAGCAAATAATTCCCAAGAGGATAAGTTCACTCCCTTTCTCTTAAATGCACAGCAAGGTAAAAACAAACAGGGTGCTGACCTCAACCAGAGAGACGTCGTCGATGACTCTCCTGTCTACTACTGGACTGCGGCAGCATCACTACAGGCCTACAACCAAGCCAGGGTGTCCATCCGGATTCCTGACCTTAAGGACACTGGTTACTACACTCTGGCTTCTGCGTCTCCAGTTCTTCTCGACGTTCAAGATTCCAGGATGGCGAAAATGAAGATGACCACAACGTATCCTGCAGCCTCCCTAGGTCAGTACGGCCTGACTAGGGCAACTACTGCGAAGTCCCCAATCTTCAGGATTTTTACGTTGACGATGGGCTTCAAGCCAACGAGACAGTAGAAAGAGCGAAGGAAACTCTCATGAAGGCAAGGGAGATTTGCTCTCATGGAAATCTAAGGCTCCATAAAATCATGTCGAACTCCCCAGAACTGCTTGCCCACTTTCCTGAATCTGAGATTGCTTCAAAGAAGGTGACTGATTTGTCCTCTTTAACACCTACACCTGCTGTGGGGAGAACTTTGGGACTGCAGTGGGACACAGAAGAAGATGTATTCTCATTCAGCAGTACGCCCAAGGAAGGACCAGAGACACGAAGAGGTGTGCTCTCGACAATCGCATCACTTTACGATCCCCTAGGCTTCTTGGCTCCGTTCATCCTGTGTGGGAGGCTTATTCTACAGGAAATGTGTAGCGACGGCCTGGATTGGGACGACCCTCTGGCTGTTGAACTCGAAGCTCTTTGGAGGGCATGGCTGGAAGATTTCAGAAATCTGCAGAACATTAGAATATCAAGAAACGTTTTGCCTCAGTTTTTTGGCCATGTGAAAAAGATTGAGTTGCATCACTTTTCAGACGCTTCTAGAAAGGGATATGGACAGTGTTCATACATACGTTTTCTGGACACAAACGACAACTACCACTGTACCTTAGTCATGGCGAAGAGCAGAGTAGCCCCACTTCGGTCTGTCACCATACCTCGTCTGGAGCTGCAGGCAGCGGTGCTTTCCACAAAGATGTCGCGGTTTCTGCAAGAACAACTCCACTACGAAGAACTTCAACACTACTTCTGGACAGACTCCCAAATAGTGTTAGCCTACATCAACAATCAGTCAAAAAGGTTTCATATTTTTGTAGCAAATAGAATCCAGCAAATCCTCCAGACTACAAACGCGACGCAGTGGAACTATGTCCCAACGGCAGAGAATCCTGCTGATCACACATCAAGAGGACTCCCAGTGGACGGTCTCAAGTCAACAGATTGGTTCACCGGGCCTGAGTTTCTTTGGCATGCTCTTCCCGAACGTGAACAGACATTTTTTGACATACCAGAGAGCGATGTAGAAGTAAAACGATCTATGGCAACTGCTGCTGACAGAGTTCTGACAGTGAGTTGGGAAGAGAGGTTCAGACGCTTTTCCATAAAGGGGTCATTAGTTCGAGCAGTTGCGTTGCTCTTGCGTCACTGTCACAAGTACAGAGCAAAAACACCAGCGAACTCTAATCTTGCTCAGAACAGTTTGACGAGATTGGAGTCCTACAGATTAGCTGAACTGAAGATAGTCAAATTAGCTCAGCAAGAACATTTCTCTACTTCATCATCCTCTCACAAGGGTGCCTTGAAACATCTAGATTGCTACAATGATGACTATGAAGTGCTCAGAGAGTGTGAGGGCGTACTGATAGGTCTTCAGAGTAAAAAGAGCTTCGACACCCTGTAGTTCTGCCACATCAGAGTCATGTCTCCGTGTTGATAGCTCGCGATTGTCACTCACAAATCGCTCACCAAGGACGTCCGTTTACGATCAACGAGATTCGCAGGCAGGGCTACTGGATCTTGGGGATCAGACGGGTGGTGATTGATGTCATTCGTCACTGTACTGCCTGTATACGTCAGCGTGGCAAACCAGAAGTGCAGAAAATGGCTGAGCTACCAGAAGAAAGAGTGAACGAGTCTGCTCCTTTCACATACTGTGGCATGGACTGTTTTGGGCCATTCTACGTTAAGGATGGTCGCAAAGAGATGAAACGGTATGGACTAGTTGTGACGTGTTTAGCTTCTAGAGCCGTGCACCTAGAAGTATTGGACGATCTCTCCACTGATGCTCTCATCAACGGATTCAGAGTGGTGATTGCTTTGAGAGGGAACATTCGTTCTATCAGATGTGATAGGGGAACCAACTTTGTTGGAGCTAGCAACGAATTCCGAGCAGCATGGAAAAACATGGACAAAGAAGCGATCGTTGCCAGATTGCTTAAGGAAAATTGCAAGTTTGTTTTCAACCCTCCTTCCGCCAGTCATATGGGCGGTGTGTGGGAACGCCAAATACGTACAGTTCGTAATGTTCTCAGTGGACTGTTGGACAGACATGGGCAACCACTCACTTCTTCATCTTTGAGGACCTTTATGTATCAAGTGATGGCGATAGTTAACAGTCGTCCATTATGTGTGGAGAATTTGGAGTCTCCTGATGGCCCTTTGCCCCTCACCCCCAACCATCTGCTAACGATGAAGCCAGCTGGGATCCTTCCACCACCAGGAGTATTCAGTGATGTAGACGTGTATGCTAAGAAGCGATGGCGGTGTGTACAACAGCTCGCTGATGAATTTTGGCACCATTGGCATCTCTCCAAGCCCGTCAGAAGTGGCAGTCTCCTGCAAGCAATGTGAAGGTGGGAGACGTAGTCCTGCTGCACGACGACAATGCCCCACGAACCACATGGAGCCTTGCACGTGTCATCGAAACTTTTCCTAGCAAGGATGGACTCGTCAGAAGTGTCAGGGTGCTGCTGGCTGCTCCGTTGGATTCGTATGGGGTCCCCATCACTGCTGGATCCGAGCTGACTCGCCCAATACACAAGATTACAGTCTGGGTTAGAGAGACACCCAGTGATGATTGTTAAAGGACAATAAACAGTTAATAATTACTATGATACTAAGACTATCAATCTATTCATTACAGGCTCACGTTTATTACTAGTACTCGGTATGGACTGAAATCGATTTATTAACTGATTGTGATGGTTGTAAGTAAAGCTAAATGGTTGTTGTAAAATTAAACATAATTTGGATAAGTGGAAGTCATTTCAAGTTGGAGAGCAATGAAGTTTAAGTGTTTGAAGTGAGATCTACTTTGAAATAATAAACGGTAAAGTTTGTTTTGTTTTTTTTAAACAAGTGTACTCTGAAGTTAAATTCAAGTAAATGTTAAAAAATGTATGTCGAAGTCAGGTGTGAGGTGAACTGGAAGTTGAAATCAATATGTGATTTTGTAAAGTTCTGTAATGTGGACTTAAGTCAATGTTGAAAGTCCTAAGCCATTACATTGACTTAAATCAATGTTTGTTTTGTTTTGAGTTGCCTAAGTTGCAATGTATGCAAGGCCTCTAGTAAGAAAAGATTTTTGATATTGGACTTCTTGTCAAGGTTACTACCAAAAGGGTACGTAATGTAGTAAGTAAGTAGTTAGTGTTGAGGCTTCCAAGGCAGCAAATAAACATTACTGTTTTCTTGTTGTTGTAAAGGAACATTTGAAGCACCATGAATTTGCTCAAAGTGGGAGTTAAAGTTTGTGGCACGGCTAGGATGTTTCAGTCCTGTGTTTGTATACATGGTAAATGTTTATATAAGCATGTGCATTTAGTCTGGTAAAGTTAAACATTTTCGTTGTGGTGATTAATAACCTTTTCGTCTTTTTTACGAAGATCATTTTTTGTCTAGTTCAGATCATCCAAATATGTAAACAGATTCGGGAGATGATCTGAAAGTGGGAGTGTTTCTGCCTGAGCTCAGAGTACTGCAAGCTACTGATTTGAGCTAAGTTTTTTTTTTTTTTTTTTTTTTTTTTGGGGGGGGGGGTTAGTTTTTTTTGTGTTAGGAAATTTTTTGCTAGTCCAGTTTTCTCTAGTTTTTAGCCCTAGCCTTTCAAGCTAATTTTGTCATTGCCTTGTTCAAATAATTGCACCAAAGCTTTGTACCGATTATTAGATGAATTTTCTTATTGTTATGAGTGAAATTGACTGGAATGTGTTATGTTAGATTTTTTTTTGGTTGTAAGACGTGATTTTTTGTGGTTATTCCTATTTGGTTTGAATCAATTTGAAGATAAATATTGAAGATTTGAAGATATATTTTGTGTGTCCACTGAGGTAGTCTCGGAGGAGGTTCCTTCGAGCACCACTCTCATGGACCTCTGGGTGTATCTGTATCTGTAGTATTACGCTGCTACACATCCAGGTGACTGGCATAAATTGCAGCGGGTTGGGGGTTGCGCAGCGGCTCACTGGTGGAGGCTGGCCGCTAGTCTACTTTTAAAGGTTTCTGTGGATGTGGCGTACACTATGCTATCATCTAAAATGTTCCAGTCACTCACTGTACGCACAAAGAATGAGTTTTTGAGTTGGTCTGAGGAGCAGTGAGGTACAACATATGGCCTTGAGTTGTTCCTGGCATAAGTGTTTACTATGTTGGTGGTGGTGAAGTTACTGCTTTGCACTGGTTTGATGCGTCGTCCTGGTCGTTGTTGGGTGAGAAACTGATGGGGAGGCAGTGCCGGCACCAGCCCCTCAACCACCCTATAAAACAGTCCGAGTCGTAGTTGGAGGCGGCGGCTTTGGAGAGGTTGGAGGCCCGTCCGCTCCAGGAGTCCAGCAACGCTGCCCGGGGCATTGGACCTGAAGTCGCCAGTGATGAAGCGTGCTGCAATGCGCTGGATCTTCTCCATGCTGTTGATGTCTTTCTTCAGGTACGGGTCCCAGACAACGGCGCCATACTCCAGGAGGGGGCGGACCAGGGAGATGTAGGCTTGGTTCTTGCAGTTGGTGGGGCAGCGACGGAGGTTCCTCCTTAAGAAGCCTAAGGTGGAGTTGGCTTTCTTGGTAATAGAGGAAATGTGGGGCCACCACTTCAGGTCGTTAGAGATTATAATTCCTAGGTAGGGATTTTGTTGGACTTGGTTTAGGATTACATTATTTAGTTGGTAGAAGAAGTTAGTTTTGAGGTTGATGCTAAGGATGTAGCACTTAGTAGCGTTGAAGCGCACGCCCCAGTCTTCCGCCCATGCCTCTAACTGCTGCAGGTCTTGTTGTAGGCATTGATGATCCTTGAAGGACTTGATCTCTCTATACAGCAGGCAATCATCGGCAAAATAGGCGAACCTGGGACTTGACGCGGGATGGGAGATCATTTATGTGGCATAGGAAAAGGAGGGGGCCGAGTACGGTGCCTTGGGGGACACCAGAGTCCACTGAGGTAGTCTCGGAGGAGGTTCCTTCGAGCACCACTCTCATGGACCTCTGGGTCAGGAAGGAGGTGAGCCAGGAGTGAAGGGGGCCGGTTATACTATAGTGGGCAAGTTTGTGGAGGAGGCGGTCATGGGGGACGGTGTCAAACGCCTTAGAGAAGTCTAAAATTGCAACGTCGTGTGTGTTAGCTTTTTAACGGTTTGCTTTTGTCGTTAGAAGAAGTCGCTCTGCTACATGATCTACTGTAATTCAGTGAACTGTTTCTTCAATATCAGATTTTTATTTGAACTTTAACAATGATTGAAACCTGTACTAAGAGAGTGTGAAGCCAAGAGTGAGCAAAGGTACGTTGAACTGTTAATATTTTTTATTGTTTTCTGTACTTTCAGATTTTACTTCAACATGAATTTTCCACTCCTTAGCTGTTTCAGCAAGAGTGACTGAGCTATATTTTGAGACCGATTTTCGCGAGTTGTCTTGATTTGTTCAAGTCTGCTTCGGCAGTTTAGTTTTGTTTTTACTTTGTACGGGAAGTTGCGAGTAACTCTGTAAGTTTTCTTGGTGGTCAAAAGGATTAATTTATAATAATTTGTAACGGTAATGACCACTTGTTTTTATGGAAGTTTTCATAAATTGCAGTGGACAGTCGTTTCGTCAATCCTTGTGTGGTTTTCATCTTTTTACTAGTTTTAAAGTGTTTTGTTTATTTTTTGTAAGTTGTAAATGTAAGACATCTTGAATGATTTTAGTGTTCTTAACAATAACTGTTGAAGCAAAAAGCTCACTGGGTAAATTTGCAAATTGTATGTGAGTGTGAAGTATCTAGTAAGCATGTTCATGTGATTATTGTTTAACATTGTTTAACAAGTATTTTGTTTCTCTTATTAGTTTTTACCTTGCTGGCAAACCCATTAGAATATGTAGTGATTTACTGAATATTTTTGAAAGATAAGTGTTTTGAAATTCATGATTAGTAAAAGTGTATCTTGAATAGCACCACATAGTAATAAAGTAGTAGTATTTGTGCTGTTATAATTAAATTGAAAAAGAAATGAAGTGAATATTCAGGGTTTTCTAGTGCGAGTCAATATTACAATTTACACTCACCAGTTTCAACGGTCTTCTTCACACAGTCTGACTCATTTAAAGTACAGGCATTCACAACGATGATGAAGACGATGATGTGTATGACGGTGATGATGACGATGATGATGAGATTAGCCTTCCTTGAGGCCACTACAAAGGGTTAGAACTCTGCTCTCTCAAAGTAACTACAGCGTCGTCGGCTTCCAATTATTTCTGACAGTAATATCGATCTAGACGACCAATGAACCACGACGAAGACTGCAATGATAATTAACATGAAGCGGCAATTTAAGCGAAAAGGGATGACGATCATTTCTTCAGCTCTCCACCCTGTTAGCCTTTGTGGACCACCAGTAGAGTACTTACGATGCGTAGCTGAAAGACGTTGCAGACTCACTCTGGTTAAAATCGCATGAGATGTCAACGACTATGATGCGATCGCAGAGCTCTCAACATCACTCGAGCACGACCGACCTCTATGCCCAATGGCTCGGGGACGACCATTCATGAGGTTATTTTGGGGAAAATGCGGAAAGGGTCATCAGTCCAATAAAGGCTGGGTACTGAGTACATAGTGTGGACTGGGAATAGGGACACGAAGAAACTCTCCACCCGGACATCCGCAACACCCTTGTGTCCATCAGCACCTTGCCTTTGAACAGAAACACAGACACAGGCTTACATGGCCACTATTAGATGTAGTGTCAACGAGTTATTCATATGATTTCTTTTTTCATAATCACGTTAAATTTTGGTTTCAAATGCGAACCATAAAATAATGAATTCAAATGAACTAGATGGTTGAAGCAATTTCGATGAATGCAACAACTACCATTAATTCCACCACACTCCACCTCACCCCTCCTCTCTCTCTCTCACTCCATAATGCACACACCGATACAAACAAATATTCGATACTCACAAGGTGTTACGTTGAAACGCGAACGAAAGTATGTCGGAAGCGTGTACGATAGATCTAATCGTTTCGATTTGCAAAGTATTCAATAATGGAGTTTATTTACCTTTGATTTGAGTTTGCATTGTTGTTAGAAGAGGCTTTGTATAACGTTGATAATTTTCGTTAGTCGATATTGTTGTAGAATCTTCTGGATCGGCTTGTTTACTATCGATCGAAGATTCGGGATAATTGTAGAAATTTGAAGGAACGATCCGGAAGGAGAAGAAATGTGTAATGACGTAAGTCAGTGATGACGATCTTTAGTTCGATTGGTGGCAGTACGTCATTTCTACCATGTACCAAATTGTTCCAGAAAAGAGAGAGAGGTTATTTAATCGTGTGCCGAGTTGCTGTTGAGAGACAGTAAAGTTGTTGATAGTGATTTGGAAAGTTGCTGTGAAAGTTGTTGAGTTGAATTGAGAATTGTATGCAGTTGTTGATGTATGCTGAATAAAAGTGGAAAACTTCATACGTCGACTTTGTGATTTGTATGCTGTTTGGACAGGCTGTGTGAATAAACGAATCTGAGTTACACAACTATCAGGAATTCAAGCATCGGGGCTGAATCAGATACTGATAGAAAACTCTAACATCAAACTGGGTGTAACATTTTGGGGGTCAAGCCGCGATTCACGCCATAGCCAAGGGTTCAACTGCTACAACAAGCGAGTCAACGTTACGAGAGGCAGTCATCGAGGGTAGCTGCCAACGAGTTGCGTCGAGAGGGGCCAACATACTGGGACTACATCACCGATAGGTTCGGGTTGACTGCAAGGGCGTGTAGTCGCTGAAGAGTTGCTTCGTGAGCGAACAACAGATCGGGACTACGTAGCTGCCGCAAGACTACGTCGAGGAACAGTCTCGGAGCTACATCGCCAGTGTTACAGAGAGCGGCGAGCGGACGTCGCGTCTACTTCAGCACAGGAGCGTATACATCAACACCAGCGTGGTGCAGCATCGCATACGACGAGGACAGCGGGGCCTGCGTCAGCGAAGGCGACTAGTGACAAGCATCAGCGCTACTGCAGAAAGCGTGCTGTTCTAGAACAGTCTAGAAGGGTGCAGCACAGTCAAGAACTTTCTAGAAAAAGAACTTTCCAGAAAAGAACTTTCCAGAAGCATCAAGATGGCTGACTTCTGGCAGAAAGGGGTTGAACTAAATCTAAAAGGCAAACAGCTGACGGAGTACGTCAAATGCCAGGAGAGAATATTGCGTGAAGAAAGAGAAGAACAGCGACGGCGCGAAGAACGAGAATTAGAAGAGCAGCGTCGCCGTGAAGAAAGAGAATTGGAAGAGAAGCGTCTAGAAAAAGAAATAGAGTTAGAACAGAAGCGTCTAGAAATTGAACAGCAACGTCAAGAGAGAGAAGAGCAGCGTCGCCGTGAAGAAAGAGAGTTCGAGCTGAAGCGTCTTGAAGGTGAGCGTCAGTACCAGTTAGAGTTGGCGCGTATCCAAAACAATCAGCATGCGCCACAAGTCACCAACGACCATACGGCTCCTAAATTGCCAGCTTTCGTCGACGGGAAGGACCAGATCGACAGCTATCTGGCGAGATTCGAAAGGTTCGCCGAAAGCTCTAACTGGCAACCTCAAGACTGGGCAATTCGACTGAGTGCACTTCTGACGGGGCAAGCTCTCGAAGTTTACACCAGACTGTCGAACGATGACGCCCAAAACTACGACGTCTTGAAAGAGGCCCTGTTGCAGTGCTACAACTTTACAGAGAAGGGCTACCGTAAACGCTTCCGTGAATGCCGGCCTAAGTCAGACGAGACGCCAAAGCAGTTTGTGGAGCGCCTGTCGTCATATCTACACAAGTGGGTGGAGTTATCAGGCGAAACGAAGTCTTACGACAGTCTCCATGACCTGATCGTGAAGGAACAATTTCTCAATGCCTGTCACAAGGACTTAGCGACCCACTTAGAAGAACAAAAGCTGCAGACGCTTAAAGATGTGACTGAGGCTGCTGAAAGATATCTCATCGCTCATGGGAAAACCCTGGGGCTACCCAGCGCGACGAAACATTTTCAGAAGACTGGAAACCATGGAAACCAGATCCAAGGGAGCCAGACGAGCCAGAGACAGACGGACTCCACGCCTCCTCCCAGGGAAGGGCATTCAAGAGGTTGTTTCACCTGCAACGCTACAGACCACAGAGCGGTTAACTGTCCTCAAAACAAAAGTAGCGGGCAACGGGGCAGTACGGACAATGCAGCGGTGGGCAACCGACAGAGACGTTTCTCCAATCAACGGCAAACCAGTAGATCTGACCATCAGGTGTGCGGCGGGAGCGTCATTCTTCCGAGTGAGACCGAGCGCGCAGCTACTCCCGCGGACGTGCAAGAGTGCATAACCGATGGCCAACTTCTCCTTGCCAACGGGAAATCCATCCCCGTCGTCGCCAGCGCAGCGATGACCGTCCAGAACATGCCTGTTTCCAAGGGACGCGTCGGAAATCATGAAGTGACTGTCTTAAGAGACTCTGGCTGTAGTGGGGTCATCGTCAGAGAAGACCTAATCGCTAAAGAACAGTTCACTGGCGATTCAAAATGGACACTCATGGCCGACAGCAAATGTTTGAAAGCGCCAGTTGCGAAGATTCATGTCAACACCCCTTTCTACATAGGCGAAGTCGAAGCGGTTTGCCTGAAGAAGCCGCTGTATGATTTGATGATCGGGAATATCGACGGCGCGAGACGACCCGACAACCCCGATCCAGAGTGGAGTCCTGCCTCAACCCAACGCGTCGAAGTTGTGGAGGAGGATCCATTGCCGTTTCCCGATGGAGACCTTACAGAGCTGCTACGGGACAATGTGGTTACTCCGGCTCAGCCCTGCCGACCAGAGATCGTCAGTGCTGTTACTACCAGGGCCCAGGCCAAGAGAGACAAGACGTCTACGCCACTGAAGGTCGCCGACAACTCTAAAGCTGCCATCGTGGACAGAGATAAGCTTATCCAGCTCCAGGAAGCTGATAGCACTTTAAACAAGTACAGGAACCGCCAAGACCACGTGACCAAAGGCAGTGGTACGGTCTATTTTGAGGTGAAGGCCAAGATCCTGTACCGAATCTTCCAGCACCCGAGGGTCAACGGAGGGAAACCACTACGTCAGGTATTGGTACCGTTACCCCTAAGGCGCCAGGTGATGGAAGTAGCGCATGACTCAATCATGGGAGGTCACCTGGGCATCAAGAAGACGTCGGACAGAATCCAGGCGGTGTTCTACTGGCCAGGACTTCATGCGGACGTCAGCCGTTTCTGCCGATCATGTGACATTTGCCAGAAGACCATACCTCGAGGAAGGGTCCCGAAAGTGCCTATGCAGAGGATGCCTCTGATCGACCGACCTTTCAAGAGGGTGGCCTTAGACTTAATCGGCGAAATAAGACCTCCGAGTGAAGAAGGTCATCGATGGGTACTGACTTTAGTAGACTATGCGACTCGGTACCCAGAAGCAGTGCCACTGAAGAAGATTGACACTGAAACTGTAGCAGAGGCACTAGTGGACATGTTCAGTAGACTTGGAGTGCCTGAAGAAATTCTGACAGACCTCGGGACGCAGTTCGTCTCTGACTGCATGAAGGAGGTCAACAGACTGCTGAGCATCCGGCATTTAACTACGACACCCTACCATCCGATGTGCAACGGGCTCGTCGAGAAGTTCAATGCTACGCTGAAGTCCACCCTGAAGAAACTGTGCAGCGAGCAGCCCAGACAATGGCATCGCTACATCAACGCCCTACTTTTCGCCTACAGAGAAGTACCGCAGGAGTCCACCGGCTTTTCTCCGTTCGAGCTGCTGTACGGAAGAACCATCCGAGGGCCGATGCACATCCTAAAAGAACTGTGGACGAAAGAAGTAGACACCCCAGAGGTGAAGAACAGTTACCAGTACGTGTTTGAGCTACGGGAGAAGCTGGAGCAGACTCTCGAGATAGCCAGAGAAAACCTGAAGAAGTCCCAGGACTGTGGAAAGCACTACTATAACCGTAGGGCTGTGAACAGGAAGTTTAAACCTGGCAACAAAGTGCTGGTGCTGCTACCTACTGATCACAATAAGTTGCTGATGCAGTGTGTTACGTTGAAACGTGAACGAAAGTATGTCGGAAGCGCGCACGATAGATCTAATCGTTTCGTTTTGCAAAGTATTCAATAATGGTGTTTATTTACCTTTGATTTGAGTTTGCATTGTTGTTAGGAGAGGCTTTGTATAACGTTGATAATTTGCGTTAGTCGATATTATTTGAGAATCTTCTGGATATGCGTGTTTACTCTTGATAGAAATTTCCTGATACATGTAGAAGCAAGAGGTCGTTCTGGAAGATATAAAAATATGTATTGACGTAAGTCAGTGATGACGATCTTTTATTCGATTGGTGGCAGTACGTCATTTTCTACCATGTACGAAATCTTTCCGGAAAAGAGAGAGGTTATTTAATCGTGTGCAGAGTTGCTGTTGAGAGAGAGTAAAGTTGTTGATAGTGATTTGGAGAGTTGCTGTGAAAGTTGTTGAGTTGAATTGAGAATTGTATGCAGTTGTTGATGTGTGCTGAATAAAAGTGGAAAACTTCATACGTCGACTTTGTGACTTGTACGCTGCTTGAGCGGGTTGCGTGAATAAACGAATCTGAGTTACACAACTATCAGGAATTCAAGCATCGGGGCTGAATCAGATACTGATAGAAAACACCAACATCAAACTGAGTGTAACATTTTGGGGGTCAAGCCGCGATTCACGCCATAGCCAAGGGTTCAACTGCTACAACAAGCGAGTCAACGTTACGAGAGGCAGTCATCGAGGGTAGCCGCCAACGAGTTGCGTCGAGAGGGGCCAACATACTGGGACTACATCACCGATAGGTTCGGGTTGACTGCAAGGGCGTGTAGTCGCTGAAGAGTTGCTTCGTGAGCGAACAACAAATCGGGACTACGTGGCTGCCGCAGGACTACGTCGAGGGACAGTCTCGGAGCTACATCGCCAGTGTTACAGAGAGCGGCGAGCGGACGTCGCGTCTACTTCAGCACAGGAGCGTATACATCAACACCAGCGTGGTGCAGCGTCGCATACGACGAGGACAGCGGGGCCTGCGTCAGCGAAGGCGACTAGTGACAAGCATCAGCGCTACTGCAGAAAGCGTGCTGTTCTAGAACAGTCTAGAAAGGTACAGCACAGTCAAGAACTTTCCAGAAAAAAAGAACTCTACAGTCAAGAACTTTCTAGAAAATTTTCCAGACAAGAACTTTCCAGAAGCATCAAGATGGCTGACTTCTGGCAGAAAGGGATTGCACTGAATCTCAAAGGCAAACAGCTGACGGAGTACGTCAATCCCAGGAGAGAATAGAAGAAAGAAAATTAGAAGAGCAGCGTCGCCGAGAAGACAGAGAAGAGCGGCGTCAAGAAAGAGAAGAGCAGCGACGGCGTGAAGAAAGAGAATTAGAGGAACAGCGTCGGCGTGACGAGATGGAAGAGAGACGACTAGAAGCTGATCGTCAATACCAGCTAGAGTTGGCGCGTATCCAAAACAATCAGCATGCGCCACAAGTCGTCAGCGACCACATGGCTCCAAAATTGCCAGCCTTCGTCGACGGGAAGGACCAGATCGACAGTTATTTGGCGAGATTTGAAAGGTTTGCCAAAAGCTCTAACTGGCAACCTCAAGACTGGGCGATTCGACTAAGTGCACTTCTGACGGGAGAAGCACTCGACGTCTACACCAGATTGTCGGACGATGACGCTAAAGACTACGACGTCTTGAAAGAGGCCCTATTGCAGTGCTACAACTTTACAGAGAAGGGCTACCGTAAACGCTTCCGTGAATGCCGGCCCAAGTCAGATGAAACGCCAAAGCAGTTTGTGGAACGCCTGTCGTCATATCTACACAAGTGGGTGGAGTTATCAGGCGAAAGGAAGTCTTACGACAGTCTCCATGACCTGATCGTGAAGGAACAATTTCTCAATGCCTGTCACAAGGACCTAGCGACCCACTTAGAAGAACAAAAGCTGCAGACGCTTAAAGAGGTGACTGAGGCTGCTGAAAGATATCTTATCGCTCATGGGAAAACCCTGGGGCCACCCAGCACGACGAAACATTTTCAGAAGACTGGAAACCATGGGAACCAGATCCAAGGGAGCCAGACGAGCCAGAGACAGACGGACTCCACCCCACCTCCCAGGGAAGGGCATTCAAGAGGCTGTTTCACCTGCAACGCTACAGACCACAGAGCAGCTAACTGTCCTCAAAACAAAAGTAGCGGACAGCGGAGCAGTACGGACAATTCAGCGGCGGGCAACCGGCAGAGGCGGTTCTCCAATCAACGGCAAAACAGTAGATCTGACCATCAAGTGTGCGGCGGGAGCGTCATTCTTCCGAGTGAGACCAAGCGCACAGCTACCCCTGCGGACGTGCAAGAGTGCATGACCGATGGCCAACTTCTCCTTGCCAACGGAAAATCCATCCCCGTCGTCGCCAGCGCAGCTGTGACCGTACAGAACATGCCTGTTTCCAAGGGACGCGTCGGAAATTATGAAGTGACTGTCTTAAGAGACTCTGGCTGTAGTGGGGTCATCGTCAGAGAAGACCTAATTGCTAGAGAACAGTTCACTGGCGATTCAAAATGGACACTCATGGCCGACAGCAAATGTGTAAAAGCGCCAGTTGCAAAAATTCATGTCAACACCCCTTTCTACATAGGCGAAGTCGAAGCGGTTTGCCTGAAGAAGCCGCTGTATGATTTGATGATCGGGAATATCGACGGCGCGAGACGACCCGACGACCCCGATCCAGAGTGGAGTCCTGCCTCAACTCAACACGTCGAAGTTGTGGAGGAGGATCCATTGCCGTTTCCCGATGGAGACCTTACAGAGCTGCTACGGGACAATGTGGTTACTCCGGCTCAGCCCTGCCGACCAGAGATCGTCGGTGCTGCTACTACCAGGGCCCAGGCCAAGAGAGACAAGACGTCTACGCCACTGAAGGTCGCCGACAACTCTAAAGCTGCCATCGTGGACAGAGATAAGCTGATCCAGCTCCAGGAAGATGATAGTACTTTAAACAAGTACAGGAACCGCCAAGACCACGTGACCAAGGGCAGTGGCACGGTCTATTTTGAGGTGAAGGCCAAGATCCTGTACAGAATCTTCCAGCACCCGAGGGTCAACGGAGGTAAACCACTACGTCAAGTACTGGTACCATTACCCCTAAGGCGCCAGGTGATGGAAGTAGCGCATGACTCAATCATGGGAGGTCACCTAGGCATCAAGAAGACGTCAGACAGAATCCAGGCGGTGTTCTACTGGCCAGGACTTCATGCGGACGTCAGCCGTTTCTGCCGATCATGTGACATTTGCCAGAAGACCATACCTCGAGGAATGGTCCCGAAAGTGCCTATGCAGAGGATGCCTCTGATCGACCGACCTTTCAAGAGGGTGGCCTTAGACTTAATCGGCGAAATAAGACCTCCGAGTGAAGAAGGTCATCGATGGGTACTGACTTTAGTGGACTATGCGACTCGGTACCCAGAAGCAGTGCCTCTGAAGAAGATTGACACTGAAACTGTAGCAGAGGCACTGGTGGACATGTTCAGTAGACTTGGAGTGCCTGAAGAAATTCTGACAGACCTCGGGACGCAGTTCGTCTCTGACTGCATGAAGGAGGTCAACAGACTGCTGAGCATCCGGCATTTGACTACGACACCCTACCATCCGATGTGCAACGGGCTTGTCGAAAAGTTCAATGCTACGCTGAAGTCCACCCTGAAGAAACTGTGCAGCGAGCAGCCCAGACAATGGCATCGCTACGTCAACGCCCTACTTTTCGCCTACAGAGAAGTACCGCAGGAGTCCACCGGCTTTTCTCCGTTCGAGCTGCTGTACGGAAGAACCATCCGAGGGCCGATGCACATCCTAAAAGAACTGTGGACGAAAGAAGTAGACACCCCAGAGGTGAAGAACAGCTACCAGTACGTGTTTGAGCTACGGGAGAAGCTGGAGCAGACTCTCGAGATAGCCAGAGAAAACCTGAAGAAGTCCCAAGACTGTGGAAAGCACTACTACGATCGTAGGGCTGTGAACAGGAATTTTAAACCTGGCAACAAAGTGCTGGTACTGCTACCTACCGATCACAATAAGTTGCTGATGCAGTGGAAAGGCCCGTACGAAGTGGAGACCGTGGTGGGAATCAACGACTACAAGGTGAAGGTCGGCCAGCATTCCAAGATATACCACGCCAACCTCCTTAAGCTGTACGTGGAAAGGCCATCAGAGACTGTGCACGCAGCCACAGCAGCTGTGACCGACGACAGCTTTGACAGCGAAGAACTGTTGGAACTGGGAGACTTCCACAGCAAAGAAGGCATCGATGATGTTAAGCTAGGACCAAGCTTGACAGAAGGTCAAAAGATGGAGCTCAAGGACCTTATGGGCGAGTTTCCCCACAACTTCAGCGATGTCCCAGGCTCTACCACTTTGGTCGAACATGAAGTCCACACCCAGACCTGGAAGGAGCATCTGCAGACCTTGAGGGAGCTGTTCCACCGTCCCGCAGAAGCCAACCTGACCGTGAGACCCGGCGAATGCATTCTGAGAGCTGACAACGTCGACTGCGTCGGACGTTCGATGGAAGAAGAAGACAACGGAGGATGCACTGATCCCAGGGAAGCCCACATGATCATCGTCTTTGACCCTGGGCCGATGACGACCGCAACTGACGAGGGCGTCGTTTCCTTGCGGATGAAAGAACATTGACTGTGTGGATGAACTAAGAATATTGGTAATGACAGACTTGAAAATGAGAAACGTTGACTGGGTAAATGATCTATGAACGTTGACAGTATCCAGAAAGATTTGCAGATGAGAAACATTGACTCTGTGTGAATGAACTGTGAACATTGACAATATCCAGATAGACTTGCGGATGGAAGAACATTGACTCTGTGTATATAAACTGAGAACATTGACAGTAAATGAGACAGTCTGAAGTAAGTTTTAATTCTGTACATTGTTTGTGCATTACGTTTCAACGTTGTTGAAAGAAATTGGGTAAATTTCTTCTTGAGTGGGGGGTTATGTTACGTTGAAACGTGAACGAAAGTATGTCGGAAGCGCGCACGATAGATCTAATCGTTTCGTTTTGCAAAGTATTCAATAATGGTGTTTATTTACCTTTGATTTGAGTTTGCATTGTTGTTAGGAGAGGCTTTGTATAACGTTGATAATTTGCGTTAATCGATATTATTTGAGAATCTTCTGGATATGCGTGTTTACTCTTGATAGAAATTTCCTGATACATGTAGAAGCAAGAGGTCGTTCTGGAAGATATAAAAATATGTATTGACGTAAGTCAGTGATGACGATCTTTTATTCGATTGGTGGCAGTACGTCATTTTCTACCATGTACGAAATCTTTCCGGAAAAGAGAGAGGTTATTTAATCGTGTGCAGAGTTGCTGTTGAGAGAGAGTAAAGTTGTTGATAGTGATTTGGAGAGTTGCTGTGAAAGTTGTTGAGTTGAATTGAGAATTGTATGCAGTTGTTGATGTGTGTGCTGAATAAAAGTGGAAAACTTCATACGTCGACTTTGTGACTTGTACGCTGCTTGAGCGGGTTGCGTGAATAAACGAATCTGAGTTACACAACTATCAGGAATTCAAGCATCGGGGCTGAATCAGATACTGATAGAAAACACCAACATCAAACTGAGTGTAACACAGTGGAAAGGCCCGTACGAAGTGGAGACCGTGGTGGGGATCAACGACTACAAGGTGAAGGTCGGCCAGCATTCCAAGATATACCACGCCAACCTCCTTAAGCTGTACGTGGAAAGGCCATCAGAGACTGTGCACGCAGCCACAGCAGCTGTGACCGACAACAGCTTTGACAGCGAGGAACTGTTGGAACTGGGAGACTTCCATAGCAAAGAAGGCATCGATGATGTTAAGCTAGGACCGAGCTTGACGGAAGGTCAAAAGTTGGAGCTCAAGGACCTTATGGGCGAATTTCCCCATAGCTTCAGCGATGTCCCAGGCTCTACGACTTTAGTCGAACATGAAGTCCACACCCAGACCTGGAAGGAGCATCCGCAGACCTTGAGGGAGCTGTTCCACCGTCTCGCAGAAGCCAACCTGACCGTGAGACCCAGCAAATGCATCCTGGGAGCTGACAACGTCGACTGCGTCGGACATCCGATGGAAGAAGGAGACAACGGAGGGCGCACTGATTCCAGGGAAGCCCACGTGATCATCGTCTTTGACCCTGGGCCGATGACGACCGCAACTGACGAGGGCGTCGATTCCATGCGAACGAAAGAACATTGACTGTGTGGACGAACTAAGAATATTGGTAATGACAGACTTGAAAATGAAAAACGTTGACTGGGTAAATGATCTGTGAACATTGACAATATCCAGGCAGATTTGAAGATGGAAACCATTGACTCTGTGTGAATGAACTGAGAACGTTGATAGTGTTCAGACAGACTGAGATAAGTCTTAATTCTGTACTTTGTTTGTGCATTACGTTTCAACGTTGTTGAAAGAAATTGGGTAAATTTCTTCTTGAGTGGGGGGTTATGTTACGTTGAAACGCGAACGAAAGTATGTCGGAAGCGTGTACGATAGATCTAATCGTTTCGATTTGCAAAGTATTCAATAATGGAGTTTATTTACCTTTGATTTGAGTTTGCATTGTTAGAAGAGGCTTTGTATAACGTTGATAATTTTCGTTAGTCGATATTGTTGTAGAATCTTCTGGATCGGCTTGTTTACTATCGATCGAAGATTCGGGATAATTGTAGAAATTTGAAGGAACGATCCGGAAGGAGAAGAAATGTGTAATGACGTAAGTCAGTGATGACGATCTTTAGTTCGATTGGTGGCAGTACGTCATTTCTACCATGTACCAAATTGTTCCAGAAAAGAGAGAGGTTATTTAATCGTGTGCCGAGTTGCTGTTGAGAGACAGTAAAGTTGTTGATAGTGATTTGGAAAGTTGCTGTGAAAGTTGTTGAGTTGAATTGAGAATTGTATGCAGTTGTTGATGTATGCTGAATAAAAGTGGAAAACTTCATACGTCGACTTTGTGATTTGTATGCTGTTTGGACAGGCTGTGTGAATAAACGAATCTGAGTTACACAACTATCAGGAATTCAAGCATCGGGGCTGAATCAGATACTGATAGAAAACTCTAACATCAAACTGGGTGTAACACAAGGAATAAGAACTTTCCCTGGTGACTGGTTATTCCAACTATTTCTAGACATACATGTAACGTATACACAACAACCTGTTGATCCAATTCTGGGTACCAATTTTGGTCGCCACACCAATGAACATCAAGACGATGTTACTTGTTAAGATCTAAAAAAAAAAAACCATCTTAAATCTAACTGCCGATACAATTATGGATTTTTGAACCGTATGAGAACATCTAATCAGATTCATACATAACGCAAACCAACTACATGTGCAAACTGAAAACTAATAACGTTATTTGCATCAGAAGAGTGATTATCCTATCCTATCCTATCCTATCCCGTAACTCGGAGGTCGTAGGGGCACCACAGATGATCTTCTAACCAGCATACTCCATCTTTCCCTGTCCTCAGCAACCCTTATTGTTTCGCTCAGTGTCAAACCAGTCCATCCTCGAATGTTGTCTTCCCACCTCTTTTTCGGTCTCCCTCTTCTTCTACCTCCTTGCACTGTGCCTTGCAGGATGGTCTTTGCAAGACCTGATGATCTGGTGACGTGGCCATACTATAGCTATAATTAATTAATCCACATCATAGGCACCCGAAATGAGAAATACAGGTTCGCGACACTGGTTGTTATTGCAAATTAATATATCCTCATAAATGTCAGGACTGAAGTAGGTTTATTTTAACCATTATCAAGAAACTCAACACATTGTTGTTGTGATAATGGTATAATAATTGATTATTTTAATACAAAAAATACTAAGTATTAGTTAGTCATTGTTTCTAGGGTCCAGCAGACTGCACAGAGCCGAATCAGGACCACTTTGATGATGATGATAATGATAATGAACACTTTATATTTAGTATTTTTTTGTAAATCTTGGTTTTCCTTTTCAGATTTCAAATGCATGTGCTAAACAACTGCTTACTGTCAACTCAACACCACAGTCATTATTGGTCAAGTTCTCTTCTGCCTCAGTCACTCCCCACAGTGAAGTCAGTCTCAAAGATCATGAGTGTAGAAGAGAGACAAAGCAGCAACAGAAGACCAGAGAGCAAAAGAATTTTGTGTGTGATGTTTGTAATAAAGCTTTCACTCGGGCTACTGATTTGAAGACACATAAGCTTATACATACAGGAGAGAAGAATCATGTGTGTGGTGTTTGTACTAAAGCTTTTACTCGGGCTGGCCAGTTGAATAAACATAAGCTTATACATACAGGAGAGAAGAATCATGTGTGTGATGTTTGTAATAAAGCTTTCACTCGGGCTAGTGATTTGAAGACACATAAGCTTATACATACAGGAGAGAAGAATCATGTGTGTGATGTTTGTAATAAAGCTTTCACTCAGGCTAGAGATTTGAATAGACATAAGCTTAAACATACAGGAGAGAAGAATCATGTGTGTGATGTTTGTAATAAAGCTTTCACTCAGGCCGGCAGTTTGAAGTTACATAAGCTTATACATACAGGAGAGAAGAATCATGTGTGTGATGTTTGTAATAAAGCTTTCACTCAGGCTAGCAATGTGAAGGAACATAAGCTTATACATACAGGAGAGAAGAATCACGTGTGTGAAGTTTGTAATAAAGCTTTCACTCGGGCTAGGGATTTGAAGACACATAAGCTTATACATACAAGAGAGAAGAATCATGTGTGTGATGTTTGTACTGAAGCTTTTACTCGGGCTGGCCAGTTGATTAGACATAAGCTTATACATACAGGAGAGAAGAATCATGTGTGTGATGTTTGTAATAAAGCTTTCACTGAGGCTGACAATTTGAAGGAACATAAGCTTATACATACAGGAGAGAAGAATCACGTGTGTGAAGTTTGTAATAAAGCTTTCACTCTGGCCAAGCATTTGAGTAAACATAAGCTTATACATACAGGAGAGTAGACTCATGTGTGATGTTTGTAATGAAACTTTCGCTCAGGCTCACAGTTTACAGGAACATATGCTTGTACATACAGGATAGAAGAATCATGTGTTTGATGTTTGTAATACATAAAGCTTTCACTAAGGCTTGTCATTTGAAGGAACATAAGCTTATACATACAGGAGAGAAGAATCTTGTGTGTAATGTTTTTAATAAAGCTTTCACTAAGGCTGGTCATTTGAAGGAACATAATCTTATTCATACATGAGAGAAAAATCGTGTTTGTGAGGTTTGTAATAAAGCTTTTACTTCGATTAGCGATTTGAAAAAGCACAAGTTGACACATCCTGGACACAAAATTTCATGTGTTTGACGTTTGTTAGAAAATCTTTTCTTTCAGCTTGCCAGTTGAAGAGACATACATGTTCAGAACAGAAAAATCCTGTGTGTGATGTTTGTATTAAGGCTTTTTCTGTGGCTGACAATTTGAAGCAACACATGTTGATACATACTGAAGTGAAAAGTTATGTGAAATATGTGTAATATATAATGCTTTTATTCATGCTGACAATTTGATGAATCACATGTTGGTACGTACAGAAAGGACAATTAGTGGCTGTGCCATAATGCTGTCATTTAAATTGAGTATTTGAAGGAGCTTACAGTAACATAGGCTGGAGGCAGAAAAGAAGATAAAAACAACACAATGACAAAGCTTTCCAGTTTATTTGAAAGTTTTTTCTGAAGGTAAAATAAGTCTAAATACCTAAAACTCTTGACAGCTCTTTCAACCAAGTTGATTCTGCTCTTTGCAGCCCACTGGACCCTATAAATAAATAACTCTTGACAGCAATTCTATATATTGGCTCAAACAATATTGTGAACATTGTTGAAATTAAAATTTAAACGTAGTATCCCAAACATTCTGGAGAGAAAATGGTGTGCAATGTATGTAATATGTTGAATGCTGTCAGAGAATATTATGTGTAACATTTAACCATTGAATGCAAAGGAGACAACATTTATGCTAGGAGTTTGAGGTATCACCAGTTGTCACATACTATAAAGACAAATTATGCATGTGATAAGTGTTGACTCAAGTTGAGTACTAAAAGAAGAATAGATTGAGAAACGCAGGGTAAAAAATATAATACTTGCGATATGTTTGACCCCTGAAATTCCACCACTGTATATTGAATGCATATAATGCCATTAAATAGCATGGGATGTTTGTAACCACCATTGTATAGCATGGGATGTTTGTAACCACCATGGTATGGCATGGGATGTGTGTAACCACCATTGTATGGCATGGGATGTTTGTAACCACCATTGTATAACATGGGATGTTTGTAACCACCATTGTATAGCATGGGATATTTGTAACCATCATTGTATGGCATGGGATGTTTGTAACCTCCCTTGTATAGCATGGGATGGTAGTAACCACCATGGTATGGCATGGGATGTGTGTAAACAGCTTTGTGATACCAGTTATATGATGTGTAGCATTTTACCGTTGATTGTAAAGGAGACAACAAGAGAGTCAACCTGCTGTTAGATTGCTTGTTTCGAGATTGATGGTACATGAATACGGCTGTGATGAGTTACTGCATGTAGGTATGAATGTGAAAAATGTAGAAAAAATCTGTCCTTTTGTGTTAATATTCATCAAATCCTTTTATCTATGACTACTTTATTTTTGCTAAAGCTACAGCATCTAATATAGGAGATCTCTGTTGTACCAGTATTGCATTCCAAAACAATCAAATTGAATTGAAATAATAACACATCTGGGTAAAACTTTTGTTTAAAAATTAATATAATATTAATACTTATGTATTATTACTTTATTTGACCTATTTTGTAAAACCTATTACAGTGATTGGCTGGTGGAGTGCCTTCAGTGTTACCACTAGTGTTGATTTGGCAGATCTTGTATGCGGATCGGGGGTTAGTCCTCTTTCAGCGAAGTTGTGGTCTTGATTATGTGGTCCGGATTCGGCTCTTTGCAGTCTGCTGGACCCTGTAAGCAATGAATAACTAACTCCTTTGTTCTTTCTCATTCCTACTCTGTTCCATCAATCTACTATACTATCTTCTTTGTTAGACCAATCTCCTATCTTTTTTTTTATTGAAAACTCTTCTATAACTCCTCATTTTTGTATGGTGTCTGTTGGGTCAGCTTGGGAATATTGGACGCTTTCTGCCAAATGGTCACAAGGACTTATGATATTATTATTTAGCAATGTATACATTTTACAGATATGTGTTTTGTTGATGTTTTATAATGATGTTTATATTCTATTTTGTTTTTGCAAACAGATGTTCGATACATTAGAATATAGCTTCAGCGTCCCCTGCATGGGATGCCTTTATTGTAAAGTGACTGGCTGGTGGAGTGCCTTCAGTGTTACCACTAGGGTTGTTTCAGCAGATCTTATATACGGATCAGGGATGAGTCCTCTTTCAACCCTGATCCGTATAAAAGTTCTGCTGAAACAACCCTAGTGGTAATGCTGAAGGCACTCCACTAGCCAGTCACTTTACAATAAGGGCATCGCACACAGGGGACGCTGAGGCTATACTATGTGTCCTCTTTCAACCTTCCTCTGTGGGGATGCCGGGGGTTTCAGTATAAATAGTATTCCCACTTTCTGAAAATTTAGTGCTTTGAATTCCCACTGTTGCTGTCTTTCTCCTTTGTTCTTTCTCATTCCTACTCTGTTCTATTCCTACTCTGTTCTATATTATTCTACTATACTATCTTCTTTGCTAGACCAGTCACCTACCTTTTTTCTTGAATACTCTTCCAGGACAATACTCATTTATATATGAGGTCTGTTGGATCAGCTTGGGAATATTGGACGCTTAAATTTTTGCCACATGGTCACTGGGCCTTCCTATGATGTTATTATTTAGCAATGTAGGCATGTTATATGTATGTGTTTTGTTGATATTGTATAATGATGTTTGTATTCTATTTTGTTTTTGTAAACAGGGGTTCGATAAATTATAGTATAGCATCAGCGTCCCCTGCATGGGATGTCTTTATTGTAAAGTGACCGGCTGGTGGAGTGCCTTCAGTCTTACCACTAGGGTTGTTTCGGCAGATCTTTTATGCGGATTAAGGTTGAGTCCTCTTTCAGTGAAATTGTGGTCTTGATTTTGTGGTTCTGATTCGGCTCTTTGCAATCCGCTGGACCCTGTAAGCAATGAATAACTTACTAACCTCTTTCAACCAAGTTGTAGTCTTGATTCAGTTTTTGCAGTCCGCTGGACCCTGTAAGCAATGAATAACTAACTAACTATTCATGCTGACAATTTGATAAAACACATGTTGGCACATTCAGAAAAGACAAAATGTGGCCAAGGCAATAGTGTTTTCATTTTAATTGAGTACTTGAAGAAGCTTAATTACAGTAACATAAGCTGGAGGCAGAAAAAAGAAGATAAAAAAACAATATGACTCATTGGATAAAAAGCCAAACTTTGGAGTTTATTTTGAAATGTTTTCTCAAGATAAAACAAGCCTAAATGCATAACACTCTGGACAGCAATTCTATATATTGGCCCCAATAATAGTGTGAACATTAATTATTCAAATTAAAATATGAACATAGTAGTCCAAACATAAGCTGGAGGGAAAGTGGTGTGCCATGTTTGTAATATGTTGACTGCTGTCAGTGAATATTATGTGTGACAATTAACCATTGAATGTAAAGTAGACAACACTTATGCTAGCAGTATGAGGTATCAGCAGTTGTCACATACCACGAATAGAATACACATTATGCTAGGAGTTTGAGGTATCACCAGTTGTCACATACCATGAAGACAGTATGCTAGGAGTTTGAGATATCATCAGTTGTCACATACCATGAAGACAGATTATGCTAGCAGTTTGAGGTATCACCAGTTGTCACATACCATGAAGACACATGCTAGCATTTTGGGGTTATCACCAGTTGTCACATACCATGAAGACACATGATAGCAGTTTGTGGTATCACCAGTTGTCACATACCATAAAGAAAATTATTCATGTGATAACTTTTAACTGATGTGAGCTCTCGAAGAAGCATAGATTGAGACACGAGAGGAAGGAAATATGATGCATGCAATATTCGTAACTCCACCGTTGTATGGCATGGGATATTTGTAACCACCTTTGTGATACCAGTTTATATGATGCATAGTATTTTACCATTCATTGTAAATGAGACAACCAAGAAAGTCACTCTGCTGTTAGCTTCCTTGTTTCAGGATTGATGGTACATGACAATGGCTGTGATGAGTTACTGTATGTAGGTATGAATGAGAAGAATGTAGATAAAACATGGCCTGTGGAGTTAATGCTTATCAGATCCTTTTACTGTGACTACTTCATCTTTGATATATCTACAGGAGCTAATATAAAAGATGTACAGTGTTCAAGGATTGCATTCCAAGACAATGGAATAGAATGAATGAATTAAACATAATGGAACATATATAAGTAATGTTTCTAAAAAAATGATATTGTATTAATATTTATTTATCATTACTGTATTTTGACATATTTAATAAATTCCTGTTATTCTCTGCAATATTGTCAACATGGGAAACAATGTAATTATAATTTATTTTGTAATTGACTTTACTTAGAATTTTAGGTGGTTGCCTTGGCGTAGGATATAATTGATTTTGATGCCCCCTTTTCTCTTTTGTCCCTTGAAACAAATCAAGCTGGGATGCCTTTATTGTAAAGTGACTGGCTGGTGGAGTGCCTTCAGTGTTACCACTAGGGTTGTTTCAGCACGTCTTTTATCCTTTTTTCAATCAAGTTGTGGTCTTGATTTTGTTCTTCTGATTCGGCACTTTGCAGTTCGCTGGACCTTGTAAGCAATAAATAACTAACAAAATCTCCCAGTACAGAAAGTTGTCTTAGAGGACACTAACTCAGGAAAGTAGAAGACACTATTTTTGTGAAATGACACTATATAAACATGGCATTATAATGCAGTGTATGAATGACTCTGTCTGTTGAATGAAGTTAGTTATTTTTATTTTTAAGGTACTAATGTATGACAATTTAAAATATTACATAATAGTTCAACTCACAAGGGCTTGCTAACAGAGCATTTTAGATTGTATTTCCTGGCTGTGTAATACAGCACTTTGTTGTTGTGTACAGGCTGTGTACTACAGCACTTTGTTGTTGTGTACAGGCTGTGTAATACAGCACTTTGTTGTTGTGTACAGGCTATGTAATTGCATGTTTCTAACAGCTAAAAGAACGCTCTGTAAATAAAGTTTAAAAATGTTCATTAAAAAAAACAACAACTGAACATTGTGTTGTTGTTTTAACATTAAAATGTCACTGATAGAATAAAGGAATAAAGAGAGATGGTCACAAGGACAACTTTATAAACATCCATTCTGCAAACAAAGAAACCACACAATAACAAAGTCAATCTTTAAAATGTAGCATACATTTAAAAGAAACATTAAGATAATGAACACACGTATTAAACCTACATTTTACACCAATACTAACATAGTAGCCTAAATTGTTTCTATATATACGAAACTAATGTAATAAATGGCAATTTGGCTTTGTGATCGTGGTTTTTGATAGCTCTTCTTTCTAGGTTACCCTAAATAATTCTTTTAATTCTTTATAAGACGTTTTCTTTTTTTTTGAACTGGTAAGCTTTAATATATTTACAATATCTTTAAAAAAAACTTCGTGTTGCGTCAGGTGTTTGTACACTAAAACTTTCACGATGAAAATACTGATGGTATGGAGAGTTTTTCTTTTCTTAGCAAACGTCCGGGTAAGGTATTACTTCCCCTATTCATGTTGCGTTTGAGAAGTAATTTTGCACGTTGAGTGATTACATTGCTCTGTTATGGAGAAAGAAGATAATCCAGTGCTGTCTGAAGTGAAGCCAGAAATTGACATTGCTGAGGAACCAGTGGTAGACTGGATGAGATTGCAAGCGTGGCATGCACAAGGTGAGTTGGCGCCGGTAATGAATAATTCAGTTATTCACTGAACATGGAATCTTACATTTTACAACTACAGCCAGTAGAGGACATTAAATCAACATCGTGATATATATATATATATATATATATATATATATATATATATATATATATATATATATATATATATATATATATATATATATATATATATATATATATATATATATATATATACAGTGAAATGTAATTTCCGGTCCAGTTAAAATTAAAGCTTTGTCATTCTCCTATTACTGTCATGTGCATTGGATGGCTCATCAGTTTGTTTGATCAGTACAACTTACTTATGTTAATCTGATGAATAAAAATGGATACAACAACAACATTTTGGGTTTTTTTTAATCAACATTTATTTTACTACTGTAAATCGCTTTCTCAGATGCCACACAGTGGTGGTAAATATTTGTGACAGGACAGGGATAGGTAGAAGAATTCATCCTCCAGTTTAAAGAAGGAGTTCAGTTGGTTTTCCCCAGCGATACTATGATTTCCAGAGAAGCTATAGTTGTGCACAAGTACAGCACAATACTTTTTTTAAAAAATGAATTGAAGGAAGGATACAAAAAAAAAATGAAAGAAGGAAGGAAGGAAGCCCTGGAACACAACATGAAACCCATACTTACTAACAATAACAGCATCTCATTCTGTGCCCTGAAACACAACATCAAACCCATACTTACTAACAATAACAGCATCTCATTCTTGGCCCTGAAACACAACATCAAACCCATACTTACTAACAATAACAACATCTCATTCTGTGCCCTGAAACACAACATGAAACCCATACTTACTAACAATAACAACATCTCATTCTGTGCCCTGAAACACAACATCAAACCCATACTTACTAACAATAACAGAATCTCATTCTGTGCCCTGAAACACAACATCAAACCCATACTTACTAACAATAACAACATCTCATTCTGTGCCCTGAAACACAACATCAAACCCATACTTACTAACAATAACAGCATCTCATTCTGTGCCCTGAAACACAACATCAAACCCATACTTACTAGCAATAACAGCATCTCATTCTGTGCCCATGTTTGTGAGTAGATGTTTTATTTATTTATGTTGAAGTGCAATAAGGACATGTAGTGTGATATGTATTTTAAGTTTTACAATGTGTCGGAAATGTTCTTGTTAATATGTACATAAGCGTGAGTACTTGTACATGTTTACATGTTTATAGTACTGTTACATTTTATTACCTTTTGCTGACAGCAAATTAATGTTAGAATTTCTCCTTGGAGATAATAAAGTTTTCTGAATCTGAATCTACTTACTAACAATAACAGCATCTCATTCTGTGCCCTGAAACACAACATCAAACCCATACTTACTAACAATAACAGCATCTCATTCTGTGCCCTGAAACACAACATCAAACCCATACTTACTAACAATAACAGCATCTCATTCTGTGCCCTGAAACACAACATAAAACCCATACTTACTAACAATAACAGCATCTCATTCTGTGCCCTGAAACACAACATAAAACCCATACTTACTAACAATAACAGTATCTCATTCGGTGCCCTGAAATACAACATGAAACCCATACTTACAATAACAGCATCTCATTCTGTGCCCTGAAACACAACATCAAACCCATACTTACTAACAATAACAGCATCTCATTCTGTGCCCTGAAACACAACATAAAACCCATACTTACTAACAATAACAGTATCTCATTCGGTGCCCTGAAATACAACATGAAACCCATACTTACAATAACAGCATCTCATTCTGTGCCCTGAAACACAACATAAAACCCACACTTACTAACAATAACAGTATCTCATTCGGTGCGCTGAAATACAACATGAAACCCATACTTACAATAACAGCATCTCATTCTGTGCCCTGAAACACAACATAAAACCCACACTTACTAACAATAACAGCATCTCATTCGGTGCCCTGAAACACAACATAAATCCCATACTTACTAACAATAACAGCATCTCATTCTGTCCGGTCCTGATTTGGCTCGGAAGAGTCCGCTGGACCTAAAGCAACAATAAATCAATCAATCAATCAATCTCATTCTGTGCCCTGAAATTCCACATGAAACCTATACTTACTAACAATAACAGCATCTCATTCTGTGCCCTGAAACACAACATGAAACTCATACTTACTAACAATAACAGCATCTCATTCTGTGCCCTGAAACACAACATAAAACCCATACTTACTAACAATAACAGCATCTCATTCTGTGCCCTGAAATTCCACATGAAACCTATACTTACTAACTATAACAGCATCTCATTCTGTGCCCTGAAACACAACATGAAACTCATACTTACTAACAATTACAGCATCTCATTGTGTGCCCTGAAACACAACAGGAAACCCATACTTACTAACAATAACAACATCTCATTCTGTGCCCTGAAACACAACATCAAACCCATACTTACTAACAATAACAGAATCTCATTCTGTGCCCTGAAACACAACATCAAACCCATACTTACTAACAATAACAACATCTCATTCTGTGCCCTGAAACACAACATCAAACCCATACTTACTAACAATAACAGCATCTCATTCTGTGCCCTGAAACACAACATCAAACCCATACTTACTAACAATAACAGCATCTGATTCTGTGCCCTGAAACACATCAAACCCATACTTACTAACAATAACAACATCTCATTCTGTGCCCTGAAACACAACATCAAACCCATACTTACTAACAATAACAGCATCTCATTCTGTGCCCATGTTTGTGAGAGATGTTTTATTTATTTATGTTGAAGTGCAATAAGGACATGTAGTGTGATATGTATTTTAAGTTTTACAATGTGTCGGAAATGTTCTTGTTAATATGTACATAAGCGTGAGTACTTGTACATGTTTACATGTTTATAGTACTGTTACATTTTATTACCTTTTGCTGACAGCAAATTAATGTTAGAATTTCTCCTTGGAGATAATAAAGTTTTCTGAATCTGAATCTACTTACTAACAATAACAGCATCTCATTCTGTGCCCTGAAACACAACATCAAACCCATACTTACTAACAATAACAGCATCTCATTCTGTGCCCTGAAACACAACATCAAACCCATACTTACTAACAATAACAGCATCTCATTCTGTGCCCTGAAACACAACATAAAACCCATACTTACTAACAATAACAGCATCTCATTCTGTGCCCTGAAACACAACATAAAACCCATACTTACTAACAATAACAGTATCTCATTCGGTGCCCTGAAATACAACATGAAACCCATACTTACAATAACAGCATCTCATTCTGTGCCCTGAAACACAACATCAAACCCATACTTACTAACAATAACAGCATCTCATTCTGTGCCCTGAAACACAACATAAAACCCATACTTACTAACAATAACAGTATCTCATTCGGTGCCCTGAAATACAACATGAAACCCATACTTACAATAACAGCATCTCATTCTGTGCCCTGAAACACAACATAAAACCCACACTTACTAACAATAACAGTATCTCATTCGGTGCGCTGAAATACAACATGAAACCCATACTTACAATAACAGCATCTCATTCGGTGCCCTGAAACACAACATGAATCCCATACTTACTAACAATAACAGCATCTCATTCTGTGCCCTGAAATTCCACATGAAACCTATACTTACTAACAATAACAGCATCTCATTCTGTGCCCTGAAACACAACATGAAACTCATACTTACTAACAATAACAGCATCTCATTCTGTGCCCTGAAACACAACATAAAACCCATACTTACTAACAATAACAGCATCTCATTCTGTGCCCTGAAATTCCACATGAAACCTATACTTACTAACTATAACAGCATCTCATTCTGTGCCCTGAAACACAACATGAAACTCATACTTACTAACAATTACAGCATCTCATTGTGTGCCCTGAAACACAACAGGAAACCCATACTTACTAACAATAACAACAACTCAACTGTGTTTCATTCTCACTATTCTCAGAAGTATATCAAAATTCTTTATTTATCACATTTACTAATAAAAGTTAAAATAATAACTAAAAATTATAATTGTTATTGCTGCAATGAACCTGTTGATGCTCTCTAACTTAAAATCTTATAAAAACAGCTAACAAGATATAGTGCCACAATTATGAAAAATGCAATTATATTTTACATTACAATAATAATAATAATAATAATAATAATAATAATAATAATAATAATAATAATAATAGTAATAATAATAATAATAATAATAATAATAATAATAATAATAATAATAATAATAATAATATTTTTATATTATTTATGATATTAATTATTACCCTAAAAGCAAATGCTTTAAAAGTATTGCTTACCCTATTTGTGGAACAAGGGCCTACACAATGTTAACATCAAAACCTTTCACAAAGTCTTGCTTCTGAGACTCACCACACCAAAGTGATGAAAAATATCTGATAAAGAATGTACACCTTATTTCCAAAACTAATCACACAATATTCAATTGTCTGTAAGCAGTAAAACCTGTTTGCACTATTTCCTACATTACTGATAAGAACAACACTGATAATATCATTAGCTTATTACATAAAACTGCAACTAAGGGAAATGACTCAGGCTACTCAAAACTTGCCTTATTTATACACCACTTACCTCCCTCTTCCTCATCATCATCACTACCTCTCCCTCTCTCTCTCATTTATCTCTCTCCCTTTCCCTAACATCAACACAATACAATCAAGATAGAATGAACAAGAAAAATAAAGAGAAATAAACTCACACATACTGACAAACATACTAACTCACTCATAACAAATACTGCTGGTCACATGCTAACACCAACGCTCCTTGTAAAATGGCATCACAGAAGAGGATTAAGGGTTAGGTTTAGCACACCCACACCTTGACACTAACAAAATAGTTTGTCATTTTTCTTACCTGTTGTGTGGACTGTGAAACAATTGAGTTCAGGATGCTGATCTTAACTACGGCAAAGTTGTTTCTGCATGATTGGTTTTAATTGGAAATCGTGAAATAGACCAGTACTTTGTTCATCCTTGATTTATCTTTGGAGGCTTATTTACTGTGTCACCTGTGATATTAATTTTAGGTAAGAGGAAAAGATATAAGTTCTTATGGTGAGGGCTTTTTAGTTCATCATTTCACTTGCTGTCAGGAAATATTCATATGAAAGCTGTTGTTTTGTTTAGAACTTGCAGGAAGAGAAAGCCATCATGTTTCTCACAGCAGCAGTGAACGGATTGTCAGAGGTACTGCTAATAGGACTGGCAGTGAGTTCAACATAAAGGAAGAATCAGAAAGCAAGACAGCACCTGACAGCGACATGATGGAGCCACATATCCCACTGTTGTGTAAAGTGAAGACAGAGACTAACTGTAACACTGAGGAATATGGTAAGTATATTAGTGTATTATAGTAATTATTGGCATGTTTGTTACTATATTGTGATTGTAGCTGAAATGCTTTACAGTTTTGTTTCTGTAGATCTTACTTTTTATAGAACAGTCTGTGAGCTCAATAACTTCCCTTATGTGAAATTGATGGAAGAGGTTGATGAAAGGAGAAGAAGGGGTGAAAATGACTGGGTAGTCAATTATAGAGATTTCACGATTGTTAAACGGGCAGTCAGACCAGACCAGGCGACAGTGAGACCTCGTAAATTGGAGACTGCAGCCGCTGGGGTGGCTGAGATGCCCAGTTCACAGCCAGATCCCTCCCGAAAAATTGACAAAACTTTCAGAGCAACATCCATGTAAATAATTGTACAAAGCATACTGATATTCATGTAAATAGAGACAAGATTGGTACAGAGGTACCTTTTGATTCATGTAAGATTCTGTACAGCAATGTCGATTCTTTTCTAAATAAGAAAGATGAGTTGACTTTACGATTAGAAAGCATTAGACCCCAGATCATTGGCTTGACGGAAATTAAGGCTAAAAATCAAATTTATGATGTCAGTGACTCTGAGCTGCAAATTAATAAATATGATATGTTCATGAATAATAAACCCAAAAGTGGTATTGTTATGTACTTCGACAAAAAACTAAACGCTAGGGAATGCAATTAACTAAATAATTCACAGTTTGATGAATCCCTCTGGTGTTCATACAAGGGTGCACAAAACGAAACTGTACTTGTTGGTTGTATTTATCGTAGTCCTAATTCTTCAGAGGAGAATACTAAATTATTATTTGAGTTATTTAAGCATCAAGAAATTAGAAAATAAAACAAAATATTGATAATGGGGGACTTTAACTATCCTGATATTAAATGGGATGGTTCTTGGTCAGGAGAACGTAATACTATATGTTTGTTGAATGTCTCAGAGACGTATACTTAATTCAAAAAGTAACTAAACCAACCAGACATAGGGAAGGCCAAAGGTCTACAGTTGATGATTTAATACTTGTTAGTGAGGACAAATTAATATCTGATATTTTACATTTTGATCCCTTGGGAAAAAGTGACCATGATGTACTGGTCTTTGATTTATATATTCCATTAGAAAAACCAGTGCAATATCAAAAATATATATATAAATTAGATAAAGGGGATTACGATAAGTTTAGACAATATGTCAGAGAAAAAACCTTTAATGTCAATGGAGATGTGGAGAATGTATGGGGGATATTAAGTATGCAGTTTTACAAGGAATGGATAAATATATTCCAAAGATAAAAATAACTGATAATAAGAAAATAAAGCCACTCTGCATGACACAGGAATGTGTTAAAATTGTTAAAAATAAATATAATTTATATAAAAAGTTTTTAAAAACTAAAAATGGTAAAGATTTTGAGAAATATAAAAGTATACACAATAAATGTGGTTGTGTTATTAAAAAAGCTAGAAAAAAATATGAAAGAAATATAGCAGCAAATTGCAGTAAAAGCCCAAAGCAATTTTGGAAATATGTTCAAGAACAGAATAATAGCAATATAGGTGTAAGTGCACTTAATGACGGTCATGGTGGTCTTGCTGTATCAGACATTGACAAAGCTGAGTTACTAAATAACTTCTTCTCTAGTGTATTTACAAAAGAAAATTTAAACAATATTCCGGAAATTGAGCGCTGTTCAAAGTCAAATGGTACAGCTATATCAGATATTAGAATTACAGCGGAAGCAGTTCAAATAAAGCTTAAGGCACTGGATTCTTCTAAGGCCCAAGGACCAGATGGAAAACCACCAAGGGTGTTGAAGGAATTAGCAGAAGAACTGTCTATTCCATTGGCAAATTTATTTAATAAATCTGTAGAAACTGGTTTTGTTCCTACAGACTGGAAAAATGCAGAGGTGACTGCTATCTTTAAGAAAGGAACTAGGTCAGAACCTGGCAATTATAGACCTGTGAACCTTACATGCATTGCGTGTAAAGTTCTTGAATCTTTTATTAGAGACAGTATAAATTCCCATTTTATTGACAATGATTTATTTTCAAACTGTCAGCATGGTTTTCGTGCAAAAAGATCCTGTGCAACTCAATTAATGGAAGTTATGAAAGACCTGACTGCATTCCTAGATGATAAGTCCCCAGTTGATGTGATATATCTTGATTTTCGTAAAGCATTTGATAGTGTTCCCCATAAACAACTGTTATTGAAAATGGAGGCCTATGGCATAGTTGGCTCAGTATTAAGATGGGTAAGAATTTTTTTAATTGGGAGGATGCAGAAAGTAAGAATAGGAGATGCAAGATCATCTGTTTTAGATGTAGTTAGCGGAATTCCGCAAGGATCAACTTAGGCCCGATACTTTTCTTAATTTTTATTAATGATTTGCCTGAGGGCATTCAATCGTTATGTAAAATATTTGCGGATGACACAAAAATCTAGGGGGGGGGGGGGGGGGGGGCAGATGACAGTGATGTTATACAGAACGATATTAATAAGTTACAACTCTGGACTGACAAATGGAATCTTTATTTTAACGTAGAAAAATGTAAAGTAATGCACATTGGAAAAAATAATCAAAAAAATAACTATTACATGAAAATAGGAGCAGAAAGCATGATAATTAAAACTAGTACAGAGGAGAAAGATTTAGGGGTTATATTTTATACATCATTGTCGTTCGATCCTCACATAGAAAATTGTATTAATAAAGCTAATAGAATGATTGGATTAATAAAAAGGACATTTGTATTCATTGATAAAGATATGTTTATACAACTATATAAGACCTTAGTGAGACCCCATTTAGAGTATGTGAATATTATTTGGTCACCACTATTAAAGAGGCAGTCAGTAGCTATAGAAAAGGTGCAGCGAAGAGCTACAAAGATTCTAACTGAATGTAAAGGGTTATCATACTGTGAAAGATTATTATATTTAAACTTACATTCTCTCAAGGGAAGAGGTTTAAGAGGAGATTTAATTGAAACTTATAAAATATTTAACCATATAAATGACCTCTCATGGAACTATTTCTTTGCATCACCTGATTGTAATATAACACGACTTAGTGAGGGCAAAATTTTTATCCAGTATGCATGAACTAACCTTCGGAAAAATGTTTTTAGTAACAGAGTTGCAAATCTTTGGAACAATCTTCCTACTAATCTAAAATACCTTAATAGTACTAATTCATTCAAAAATCAAATAGATAAACTACCAAAATTTGAAGTATTATTTAGAAGCTTTGATGAATAATTTAGGTAAATTTATTACATGCTTAAAAACCTGACCTGTAATCGATTCGATATCAAATGATAACTACGATGGGACGTATAGAGGCTTCACAGCCTATTCTAGTCCTACTACTACTACTACTACTACTACTACTATGTGCCAGTGAACCAATGTTTAATTCCACAAGTATCAAGAACATTTTTCATTGAAATGAACGTTTTAGTGATCACAAGTTGGTGTGATCCACACAGGACTATGGATGTGAGAGACAACAAGTGTTCAGTTTTATCATCATGGCACTCACCCATGATGTGTTTTCTTGATTTCTTTGTTACAGAAAGCAGTGGGCAATTGGAATCGAAAACAGTGTGGGTCAAGACAGAGAGATATCTTGATGTAGATCCAGTGGAGCCTAAGGTAATAACTGAGCTTGGTGTCTCTTATACAAATCTTCAACTCATGAACTGTGTGGTACAGTAATCCAAATGTACTGATAGTTGTTGTAAAGTAATGTATTCTCATCATTGATTTCAGGAGCCACATGACTCAGAGTTATGTGAAATAAAGACAGAGCCTGACAGTGACACAGAGGGATACAGTAAGTATATTAGTGTTTTGTACTTAGCAATAATTGTGATGTTGTTATCTATATTGTGATGTTTTTGTCTATATTGTGATTGTAGCTTAGCTGCTAAACAGTTTCACTTTTATAGACTTAAAGTGTAGAATAGGCTGTGAGCTATGTTACATGCATGTGTGCCAGTGAACAGTTATAAATGTAAAAACAAATGCAAGTTCAATAAAACAGTAAAGGAACAGTATACACATGTAATCACAGTTCAAAACACTATAATTAGTTATAAAATTAATAACAGTTATAAATAGTTATAACATTAACCACAGTTATAAATAGTTATAACATTAACAACAGTTATAAATAGTTATAACATTAACAACAGTTATAAATAGTTATAACATTAACAACAGTTATAAATAGTTATAACATTAACAACAGTTATAAATAGTTATAACATTAACAACAGTTATAAATAGTTATAACATTAACAACAGTTATCTGCAGCTACAGGAGGAAAAATAAAAGACTACAATGCCAACAGTGCAAGTCCATAATGGAGGAACTGGACGAACTTAAGAAGAAAAGAGTTTGTTTGAAACAAAGTGTTGATGACTTAGCTCTAGAAGCAGAAATCAAAGGAGATATGAATACTTTCTTGAATGAAACTTGCATGAACTTCCTGAATAAATCAAATGCTATGAAAAAGTCGACAAAGGCAAAGAAGGAAGACCTTGGAATTCACAGAACATGGATGCCAAACAACATATGAAAGTAAAGGGCCAAACTAAAATGAATGGCCTTGATATATTTATGGGATGGTTTTTGTTTGTGTGTGTGTGTGCGTGTGTGTGTTGAGCCGTTGGCTGGTCCTGAACAAATATAATTTGGGCATGGAAAAGTCATGGAAATCTAGACTTGTAAATCTGTATGAATCCTGGCTTTACAGTTTTGCTTCTCTAGATCTCGCTAAAGTATAGAACAGGCTGTGAGCTAAATAACTTGCTTTTGTGCCAGTAAACAATTCCAGAAATTGTCATGAACATTTTTCATGGAAGTGAACGTTTTAGAGATTCAAGTTGGTGTGATCCACACAGGACTATGGATGTGAGTGATAACACGTGTTCAGTTTTATCATCCACTGTAGCACTCACCCACGATGTGTTTGCTGATTTCTTTGTTACAGAAAGCAGTGGGCCATTGGAAACGAAAACAGTGTGGGTGAAGATGGAGAGATATCTTGATGTAGATCCAATGGAGCCTGAGGTAATAGCCGAGCTTGATGTCTCTTATACAAATCTTCAACACGTCAACTTCGTGGTTCAGTAATCCAAATGTACTGATAGTTGTTGTAAAATAATATATTCTCATTATTGGTTTCAGGAGCCACATGACTCAGAGTTGTCTAATGTGAAGACAGAGCCTTACAGTGACACAGAGGGATACAGTAAGTATATTAGTGTTTTATACTTAGCATTAGTGTTTTATACTTAGCAATAATTGTTATGTTGTTATCTATATTGCGATTGTGGCTTTGCTGCTGTACAGTTTCAACTTTCTCGACCTAAAGTGTAGAATAGGCTCTTAGCTATGTTATATGCGTGTGTGCTAATGAACAAGAGTTCAATTCTACCAGTGACAGAAACATTTTTTATGGGCGGGAATTTGTTTTCTGGTGTGAATCCCATAGTCATTCAGGACTGTGTGATTAAAACTGTTCTTTTGTTTTATGATTAAAAAGTAAATAAATACATGGATGTTAAATGTGCCTTATTATTAAATGGGACTTAGAGTGGTAATCTGTAACCAAAATACACGCTCACTTGGTACAAGAGACTGACTGAGACTAAGACTTTACTCTATGAAATGTACATGACAATTCGAATTGGGCTGCTGAAATATCCTATCCTATCCCCTAACTTGAAGGTCGTAGGGGCACCACAGATGATCGTTTAACCAGCATACTCCATCTTTCTCTGTCCACAGCAACTCTCATGGCTTTGCTCAGTGTCAAGCCAGTCCATTCTCGAATGTTGTCCTCCCACTTCTTTTTCTGTCTCCCTCTTCTTCTCTGTCCTTGCACAGTGCCTTGCAGTGATGTGGCCATACCATTGGAGTTTCCATTTTTTCACCACTGTGAACATGTCATCGTGCTGTCCAATGGCTTGTGTGATGGTCTGTTGGATTTTGTTGTTGGTGATGTGCTGGGTATAGGAAATGCCCAGGAGTCTTCTGTAGCACCTCATCTCCATGCTTTGTATTCTTCATTGTAGATCTGCTGTGAGGGTCTATGTTTCGTAAAAGTATATAAAGATGGAGATCACAAGGGAGCGCAGCAGCCTTACCTTGGAATGTAGACTGATGGTCATGTCTTTCAAATGGGCTACAACCTTGTCACTTGTCATGGCAGCAGTTGTTTGTGCGATCCTGGAGAGGACTTCCTGTCGGTACCCATTGTCTGATACAATGGCTCCTAAATATTTGAAGCTATGAACTGTGTTGAGGAATTGGCCTTGGACTTTGATGTCCATGTTGATTCCATTGATTTGGTCCTCATTTTGGTCTTCTCTGCACTTAGTTCCATTCCATAGGCTCTAGAGGTAGTGTCAAGCCTCTGTACCAGCTGTTCAAGTTTTTGTTCCTCACCAGCCAATCCATCAATGTTATCCGCAAAAGGGAGATTGGAGATTGTTCTACCCCCTATTCTGACTGTGCCTTTGTGACCTGCAAGGGCATCTGATGTGATGAGCTCTAAGAAGATGTTGAAGAGTGTTCGAGAGAGTAGGCATCCTTGACAAACACCGATTGTTGTTCTAAATTAGTTTCCAATGGTGTTGTTGTGGAGGACTGCACTGGTAGCCTTGTCATGCAGGCTTTTGATAACTTCAATAATGTTAGGGCTGATGTTGTACACTTTCATAGTTGCCCACAGACTTGGTCAAAGGCTCCCTTAAAGTCTACATACACATGATATAGATGTTGCTGGTGCTGTAGGTATTTCTCGCATATTATTCTGAGGTTAAAAACCCTTTCAGTGGTACTTCACCTTGCCCTGTATCCTGCTTGTTCTTCAGCTATTTTCAGCTTGGGGTTTTAACCTGTTGAGTATTATTTTCAGGAAGACCTTGCTGGGATGGCTGATGATGTGGTAATTTTCACTCCTGAAGGTTACCTTTTTGGGGGAAGAGTGATGACAAGCGACTGGGTCCATGGTGTAGGACACTCCCCACTCTGCCAGAATTTGTTACAAGTAATGGTGAGGGTGTCAATCATCGCTTCTCCTCCTACTTGTAGCAATTTTGCGGGTATGTTGTCTACACCCGCTGACTTCCCTTTCTTCAGCGAATGCACTGCTGCCTCAACTTCTTCTTGGAGAATTGGGAGGATGTCTTTTTCTTCTCTGTTCTCTGGACATTCTAGAACCGATGGGTCTCCGTTTGGTGTGTGGTTGTAAAAGTCAGAGCTGTGGTCTGTTCATCTGTCCAAAACTTCTTGTTCTTCTGTAAGGAATCTACTTCACCAGCTCTCAAAATGAGAAGTAGTGAAAATTTCCCTCCAATTGTGGCTTGAAATATTTCTGCCACCTCCGGGTCTTGCAGTTTGTCCAGGTCAAACTTCAGTCTAATGCACTTTGCTGTGTTTACTCTCTTCAAGTGGAGTGGGAAGGACATCATCATGAGATCATGGTCACTTCTGATGTCTCCTCCTGGAAATGTGCGTGTCCTGCCAATGTTGATGCTTAATCTGAAGCCTGTCCTGACCATGATGTAATCGATCTTGTTGTGATGCTCCCCACCAGGACTGTGCTATGTCCATCATCTGGATTTTTTGTGGAGACCACGAGTGTTTGCCAGTATCAGATTGTTGTATCTGGCAAACTCCATGAGTCTCAGACATCTTTCATTTATCTCGTCGTTGCAGTGGGGTCCACTTTTGTCTCCCCAGTTGTGGTGCGCATCTTGGTCAACCTTGGCACTCCAGTCGCCTTGTACTTGACTATGTCCTTCTTTGGCAATTGGTTAAGGACAGCCTGTAGATTTTCATAGAAATCTTCGTCTTTGCTGTCATAGTCTCATGTTGGGGCATTGGCCTGGATGATGGTGATGTTGAAAGGTGCTGCTTTTAGACAGGTGGTAATGAGTCTACTGGAGACTGGGCAGCAATCCATGACACTGGCTAGAATGTCTCTGTGGACCAAGAATCCAACGCCGTATAAGGCCTGTCTTCTCTTCCGCTGAAATAAAGGTTGTGGTCTTTGTTCGTCATTATTTCACTTAAACCTTTCCAGTGCAGGTCGCTGAAGCCTAAAATGTTCCATCGGTAATGGTCCAGCTCGTGGGCCAGTTCTTCTAATTTTCCATCCGCAGTTAGGGTCCTGACATTCCAGGTTCCTATGACGATGTTGTCTCTCGTGTGGATCTTGCTAAGTCGTCCATCAGTAACACACTTATCACCTCCATCCTGGGCTGCACACATATAGTAAATGTAAAATGTAGAATATCTTTAAAAGAATAACATGTACAAATAAAAAAATAAATAGTGCCAAGCATAAAATGAAATAAAACAAATACTATCCCACACCCCAAACATACTTGTGCTGTACACTCCCGCATACACCCCGACACACCATCACAAACCAGTACCACCAAGCACAAACACCAAGAACAGGCGCACGACGCACGCAACCCATGCACAAACATAATCATTACATGCTAAGCCAAATCACAAAACAGACTAGTTGAAAAATTAACACACACACACACACACACACCTATACCAGACACATGAACACCCACAGTGCACAGTTTTCACAACAATAAATAGTATCTGTATGAGATGCTGTATATATACTATTAGCTACATCATACACATACATGCAGTACACACACAACAAATGCTGTATTAGACACTGTATGTATACTGTATGCTACATCACACACACACACAAAAGGCTTATGCCTGCACACACACATACGCACACACAGCCGAGGGTACACAGTATTATCATGACTTTTCTTAAATGCCACATACGTTGTGCTGACAATGGGTCATATTTCGTCCCCCTTTTTAAGTATTTTTAAGTGTTCAAACACTAACCCTAACCCAGCCCTAACCCTAACGGATCATTGTTCTGATGTCAAAACAAGTAGGTCTGTCAAAACAAGATGTTCACTGTTTTGTCCAGATAACACCGTGTAAGTGTGCACACACACACAAACACAAACACACACCAGCACGCTATTTCACACTCACTTAAATCACGCGCTCACACACACACAAACACAAGCAGGCAAACATTCTGGCTGACTAGCTAAATTTATCAGACTAACTGATCAGATTTCAGAAAGGACTGGGGGAACCTGTCGGTCCTCATGTGGCGACTGATAAACCTGACGGATCTGGAGGAGGTCTGCACCAGCAGCTCATCGCACAGCGGATGGGTTGTGTTGCACTGCTTTCGCCTCAAAGTGCACCTGAAAGTCAAAGACAGGTCTGCCAATAATCTTGCCGGCAGTCTTTGTGACCTTTGCCAGCCTGGCCACGTCCTGCTCTTTTAGGCTGCTGAATAAGCACAGGTTGTTGTAGGTCAGTACGGACTCCACCTTCGACTAGTAGAAAAGCTTCAACACCCTTGAGCTCACATTAAAGGCATTCAGCCTCCTCATAAAGTAGAGGTGTTGATTGGCCTTCTTGATGAGCTGCAAAGCGTTGGGGACCAGACGAGCTTGTTATCGATGATGGAGCCCAAGTACTTGTACTGGTCCACCACCTCACCCCCAATGACCAGTGGGTCGAGTGTCAGAGTGCTCATCCTGTAATCAACAAACATCTCCTTCGTTTTAGAGATGTTGAGGAGGAGATGGTTGTCGTCACACCACCTGACGAGGTTTTCCATGGCGCAGCGGTATGAGCTCTCGCTTGTTGTGATGGTCAAGGACGTGTCGTCAGAAAACTTGACTTGGAGGGTGTCTTCAGTGGCACAATGACAGTCGGCTGTGTAAAGGGTGAAGAGTGCTTGTGATAGCACGCAGCCCTGAGGAACCCCTGTGTTGGTGTGAAGGTATCCCGATGCCTTCACAGAGACGGACGACCTAATCACCAGGAGTTGTGGCCTGTCTGTGAGAAAGCTGCAGAGTAATTTGATGATCAGGGGGTTGGTGTTCATTTTCATTTTCATCAGTTTCCGCATCATCAGGTGAGGCTGGATGGTGTTGAAAACTGATGAAAAATCCAGGAAAAGAATTCTGGCATATGACTTCAGCCTCTCTAGGAGCCTTAACACATTGGACTATGGTGATGATGGCCTCTCTAGGTGCCTCAACACACTGTGGACTACAGTGATGATGGCCTTTCTAGTTGCCTCAACACAGAGTGGACCACGATGATGGACCACGATGATGATGGCCTGTCTAGGTGCCTCAATAACATTACATAGTTATTGCTCAATACAGAGTGGACTACAGCGATGATGGCCTCTCTAGGTGCCTCAACACACAGTGGACTAGGTGATGATGGCGTCTTCAGTGTTTCTGTTGAGCATGTATGCGAACTGCATGGGGTCATGGAGTGAGCATGTTTCCCCAAGCAGCCGTTAAAGAACAATGCACTCAAGGCTTTATAAGGAAATGGAGGTAAGAGTGACAGGGGGGCCTATTGGCCATGGTTTTGTAATTTTATATTTATTTTTTGTCTTAGGACATCGTTTTAGGTCCAATTGGATCCCTTTTTTATCAATTATTAACTGTTATATATGTTTTTAAACGTGGCCCTGAAGGTTTTTATTTTTAACTAGCTTTTAAAAATCTGTAGCCCTGTTCCTGTTATGCCAATAGCATACAGACCTGGTCTGTTTCTGTTTTAAAAGCACTGTAGATTCCATAATTAAAATAGGACACGGTTCCTGTATTTTGTTTCACCCTCTGGTCGGCTGGTTTCCACGGACTCCGTCAACACACGCCTGCGTCGAGCTGTTCGGCAGACCCTTTCCCCTCTGCGAGTAGACATCCACTACAATATCCATCAGTATTCATCAGCTCAACTAAGCAATGGACTTTTCATCTTCACTACATTCTACAGCCGAATAGGCAATGACTTTGGACCTCTTATTTTGTCCCCTATACACACCAGTGTCCAAGGACGTTAATTTACCCAAAAAAAAAAAAAAAAAAAAAAAAGTGACAGGGCGATAGTCATTCAGGGTTGTGGGAGAGGGTTTTTTGGGACAGGGATAAAAGATGGAAGACTTCCAAAGGGGTGGGATGTGTCCTGTGTCCAACGACTCCTGGAACAGGATGGAGAACACTGGGGCAAAGGAGTCATGGCAATACTTGAGGACAGCTCCCGGAACGTCATCTGGGCCACAAGCACTCCTAGGGTCCATTGTCCAAAGCGCCGACTCACCTCTTCCTCTGTCAGGACCTCTTTCCTGTTGTCTTTCTCACTCAGGTCACCCAGAGTAATCGCTTGCTCAGGCGAGAAGTCAGTGGTGTCAAAGCAGGCATGGAAGATGTTTAGGTCGTTTGTCAACTTCTGCTGGTCCTCTACATTCAAGGCTCTCTTGCATGGCTTATAGACAGTCATGGTCTGTGGGTTGCTCCACAGTTTCCTGAGATTGTTGGAGGCGAAGCTGTCTTCGACCTTGTCTCTGAACTTCCACTTGTTGTTCAGGATCACTCTTCTGACTTCCTTCTGCAGCTTCTTCTAGTCATCTGGATTTTCCTTGCTGAACGCCTTCTTCCTCTTCATCAGGATGTCTGCTACCTCCTTTGTCACCCAAGGCTTGTCGTTTGGGTGGGTCTTCACCTCTATAGTTGGCACCAACATGTCGATACAAAACTGGACATAGGAGGTGATGAAGTCAATCTTTTCGTCTAGCGACGACCCGTCCAGCAGAGCGTCCCAGTCAGTGCACTCCTAACAACACAACAAACACATTTTCATCTGTCAAACATATGGTGTAAAGAAAAGTGGCTATTAGAAAACAAAAAGGAAATCAACTTTTAATTTTGGGAGATTTTATTTTTTTAATTTAAATTGACTGCATCCGACACCATTATTGAAGGGTAAAAGGAAACTAAAGTACCTGGAGAAAACACTGGTGACCTGACAAGTCTTGTATCTAAGTCATAGACATTCATCCTCTGCAGGGTGACCTGAAAAGTCTTGTATCTAAGTCATAGACATTCATCCTCTGCAGGGTGACCTGAAAAGTCTTGTATCTAAGTCATAGACATTCATCCTCTGCAGGGTAACCTGAAAAGTCTTGTATCTAAGTTATAGGCATTCATCCTCTGCAGGGTTTGTACTCTCAAATTTTGGCATAGAAAACCACAGTCCTAACCAACAGTGCTACTGCTATCACCCATGATACATTTGCTGACTTCCTTGTTACAGAAAGCGCTGACCCATTGGAAACAAAGATGGTGTGGGTGAAGACAGAGAGGTACATAGATTTACTTCCAATGGAGTCTGAGGTAATAATGGAACTTTACGTCTCTTTTACAAATCTTCCACACAATAACTATGTGGTACAGTAATCCAAGAATAATTAAAAAAATAGTAATAGTAATAATAATGGATGCTATATACATTGATACCTTTGTTTACGAACGCCTCAGGTCACAAACAATTCTGGTTACAAACAACAACTTTTAATTTTTTTTTGTCTCTCGTAAAGAACCGTGCAAATTTTAAACTGTTATTTTGGGAGCTGGTTAAGTAGCATGACCACTACTTCAACTCAGGAGTTACAGATGCTGCCACTGAGATCCTTGGCAAGCACAGACCAAAGAAGAAACTGTGGATCACACCTGAACTTTTGGACCTGTGTGATAAATTAAGAGAAATGAAAAAGACACCTCACAGGGAACTGATGCCTACCGAAAAATCAACAATGACATCCAAAAAGGCATGCGTACAGCAAAGGAGAATTGGACAGAAGATCAATGCCAGAAAAAAGGGAACAGTTTGAACATGAACAACAGCAAGAAGGCTTACCAGACCGTGAAGCGGCTGACAAATGTTAAACAACACAAGGTCTCCTCCATCCAAAGCAAGTCTGGCATATGCCTTACAGAAGAACAAGAAGTCTTGGATAGAAGGACAGAGTACTGCTCTGACCTTTACAGCCAAACACCAAACGGGGACCCATCAGTACTAACATGTCCCCAGAAGAGAGAAGAGGAAGAAATCCTCCCAATTCTCCGAGAAGAAGTTGAGGCAGCAGTGCAATCACTGAAAGGGGGAAGTCAGCGGGATTGGACAACATACCCGCCGAATTGCTTCAAGAAAAACAAGTGATGATTGGCGCCCTCACCATTATCTGTAACAAGATTTGGCATAGTAGGAAGTGGCCTACACCATGGACCCAGACCCTTGTCATCACTCTTCCTAAGATGGGAAACCTTCAGGAGTGTGAAAATTCCCACACCATCAGCCTTATCATCCATCCCAGCAAGGTCCACCTGAAAATATTACTCAACAGGTTGGAACCCCAAGCTGATCAAATCATAGCTGAAGAACAAGCAGGATTCAGGGCAGGGCGAATTACCACTGCACAGATTTTCAACCTCAGAATAATATGCAAGAAATACCTACAGCACCAACATCTATATTATGTGTTTGTAGACTTCAAGAAAGCGTTTGACCGAGTCTTTACACGCAGCTCTGTGGGCCACCATGAGAGTGTGGGCCAAGATGCGCACCACAACTGGGGAGACACAAGTGGACCCCATTATTGAAGTCATTAAAAGCCTATGACAAGGCTACTAGTGCAGTCCTCCACAACAGCACCATCGGAAACTGGTTTAGAACAGCAATCGGTGTGCATCAAAGATGCCTACTCTTTCCAACACTTTTAACATCTTCCTAGATATGCCCTTGCAGTCAGCATAGGGGATAGAGCGATCTCCAACCTCCGTTTTGCAGATGACATTGATGGATTGGCTGGATAGGAACAAGAACAGCTGGTACAGAGGCTTGACACCACCTCCAGAGCCTATGGAATGGAAATAAGTGCAGAGAAGACCAAAGTGATGACCAGCATCAACACGGACATCAAAGTCCAAGGCCAATTCCTTAACACAGTGCATAGCTTCAAATATTTAGGAGACAATGGGTCCCGACAGGAAGTCCTCTCCAGGAATGCACAAACAACTGCTGCACTGGCAAAGTTGAAGCCCATTTGGAAAGACAGGACCATCAGTCTACATTCCAAGGTAAGACTGCTGCGCTTCCTTGTCATCTCCATCTTCCTATACTCTTGCAAAACATGGACCTTTGGGTATTTCTTATACCCATCACATCACCAATGCTGAAGTTTGACAGATCATCACACAAGCCATTGGGCAACACGATGACAGTGGTGAAGAAACGGAAACTCCGATGGTATGGCCACTTCACCAGAACATCAGGCCTTGCAAAAGCCATCCTGCAAGGCACGATGCAAGGAAGCAGAAGAAGATGGAGACAAAAAAAGAGGTGGGAGGACACCATTCAAGAATGGACTGGTTTGACACTGAGCGAAGCCATGAGAGTTGCTGAGGACAGAGAAAGATGGGGTATGCTGGTTAAAAGATCATCTGTGGTTGCCCAACGACCTTCAAGTAACGGGATAAGATAGGATAGGAAGGAACAGTGGATTTCGAAGGACAAATTTCCCTTGATAGTTTCTTGATGCAGAAAGATTCCCAGTCAGCTGCCAAGAAACAACGACAAGAAAGTCCTGAAACTAATGATTCAGAATAGCAAAGAAAGTGATACATTTCCCATGATCGTTTTCTTAGTAGTAAAGATAGATGACATCTTTATTTTAATTTACATTTAATTTGTTTGGTTGTTTTCTTTCTCTGTATGCCACACAAGAACACATATTCTTTCTCCGTATGTAATACAAATACACAATTCTTTACCTTTTGTCAGGTAAATCCAGATGTAAATAAAAAAGGAATGATTCTTTCGTCTTGAAACGGATTGTCTGTGTTTCATTGATTTCAATGTTTTGGATGATGAACGTTTCCAGAACTTGGTTTGTAACGTGAGGTACCACTGTAGGTGCTGTTCCCCAAATCACCGATCAGTGCGGCGATATGTACCAACATAGGCACACAGACATGTTTCACCCAGTCTGACACACACAACAAACACATAATTCATTCCTACATGTGGCACACACAACAAACACATCTATCACTCAAACATGTGGCACCCACAACAAACACATCTATCACTCAAACATGTGGCACACACAGCAAACACATCTATCACTCAAACATGTGGCACACACAACAAACACATCTATCACTCAAACATGTGGCACACACAACAAACACATCTATCACTCCAACATGTGGCACACACAGCAAACACATCTATCACTCAAACATGTGGCACACACAACAAACACATCTATCACTCAAACATGTGGCACACACAACAAACACATCTATCACTCAAACATGTGGCACACACAGCAAACACATCTATTACTCAAACATGTGGCACACAAAGAACATAAGGAATTCCGAGAAATTTGACGCAAACACAATATTAAATTCTAAACAAACTTTACTTACGAACGGACAATCACTTATTCAACAAATATTGAGTAACATACAAAGTCAAAATGGAGATGGTGATGTAATCGCCGACCGTGACGATGATGATGATGATGAAGACGATGATGTGTATGACGGTGACGATGATGCCTATTATGACGATGATGATGAGATTAGCCTTCCTTGACGCCACTACAAAAGGGTTATAACTCTGCTCTCTCAATGTAACTGCAGCGTCGTCGGCTTCCAATTATTTCTGACAGTAATGTCGACCTAGACGACTGATGAATTACGATGAAGACTGCAATGATGATTAACATGAAGCGGTGATTTAAGCGAAAATGGATGACGATCCTTTCTTCAGCTCTCCACCCTGTAAGCCTTCGTGGACCACCAGTAGAGTACTTACGATGCGTGGCTGAAAGAAGACGTTGCAGACTCACTCTCGTTAAAATCACATGAGATGTCAATGACTATGATGCGATCGCAGAGCTCTCAACCTCACTCGAACACGACCGACCTCTACGCCCAATGGCTCGGGGACGACCATTCATGAGGATATTTTGGGGAAAATGCAGAAAGGGTCATCAGTCCATTAAAGGTTGGGTACTAAGTACATAGGGTGGACTGGGAATAGGGACACGAAGAAACTCTCCACCCGGACATCTGCAACACCCTTTTGTCCATCAGCGCCTTGCCTCTGGACAGAAACACAGACACAGGCCTACATGACCACTATTAGATGTAGTGTCAACGAGTTAATCATATGGTTTCTTTTTTCATAATCACGTTAAATTTAGGTTTGAAATGGGAATCATAAAATAATGAATTCAAATGAACTAGATGATTGAAGCAATTTCAATGAATGCAACAACTACCATTAATTCCACCACACTCCACCTCACCCCTCCTCTCTCTCTCTCTCTCTCTCTCTTTCTTACTCCGTAATGCACACACCGAGACAAACAAACATTCAATAATCACAAGAAATAAGAACTTTCCCTGGTGACTGGTTATTCCAACTATTTGTAGACATACATGTAACGTATACACAACAACCTGTTGATCCAATTATGGGTACCAGTTTTGGTCGCCACACCAATGAACATCAAGGCGATGTTACTTGTTAAGATCTCAAAAAAAACATCTAAAGTCTAACTGGCGATACAATTATGGATTTTTGAACCGTATGAGAACATCTAATCAGATTCATACATAACACCAACCAACTACATGTGCAAACTGAAAACTAATAATTTTATTTGCAACAGAAGAGCGATTAGCTATAAAACAATTAATCCACATCACAGGCACCCGAAATGAGAAATGAATTCAGGTCCACGACACTCTGGTTGTTATTGCAAATTAATATATCTTCGTAATTGTCCGGACTGAAGTAGGTTTATTTTAACTATTATCAAGAAACTCAACACATTGTGATAATGGTATAATAATAATAATGGATTATATTAATACAAAAAATACTAAATATTGGTAAGTCATTGTTTATACGGTCAGCGGACTGCAAAGTGCCAAATCAGAACCACTTTGATGATGATGATGATGATGATGATGATGATGATGATGATGATGATAATTAACACTTTATAGTTAGTATTTTTTGAAAATCTTTGTTTTCTTTTTCAGATTCCAAATGCATGTGCTACACAAATGCTTACTGCCAACTCAACACCACAGTCAGTACTGGTCAAGTTCTCTTCTGCCTCAGTCACTCCCCACAGTGAAGTCAGTCTCAAAGATCATGAGTGTAGAAGAGAGACAAAGCAGCAACAGAAGACCAGAGAGCAAAAGAATCTTGTGTGTGATGTTTGTAATAAAGCTTTCAATCAGGCTAGTGATTTGAAGATACATAAGCTTATACATAAAGGAGAGAAGAATCATGTGTGTGATGTTTGTTCTAAAGCTTTTACTCAGGCTCACAGTTTGAAGAGACATAAGCTTATACATACAGGAGAGAAGAATCATGTGTGTAATGTTTGTAATAAAGCTTTCACTCAGGATGGTGATTTGAAGAAACATAAGCTTACACATACAGGAGAGAAGAATCATGTGTGTGATGTTTGTAATAAAGCTTTCACTCAGGCTGGCCATTTGAAGGAACATAAGCTTATACATACCGGAGAAAAGAATCATGTGTGTGATGTTTGTAATAAAGCTTTCACTCTTGCTGTCCAATTGAAGTTACATAAGCTTATACACACAGGAGAGAAGAATCATGTGTGTGATGTTTGTACTAAAGCTTTCACTCGGGCTGGCCGTTTGAATAGACATATGCTTATACATACAGGAGAGAAAAATCATGTGTGTGATGTATGTAATAAAGCTTTCACTCAGGCTGGTGCTTTGAAGAAACATAAGCTTATACATACAGGAGAGAAGAATCATGTGTGTGATGTTTGTAATAAAACTTTCACTCAGGCTGGCTATTTGAAGGAACATAAGCTTATACATACAGGAGAGAAGAATCATGTGTGTGATGTTTGTAATAAAGCTTTCACTCAGGCTCGCCGTTTGAATAAACATAAGCTTATACATACAGGAGGGAAGAATCATGTGTGTGATGTTTGTAATAAAGCTTTCACTCATGCTGGTGATTTGAATAAACATAAGCTTATACATAAACATACCTGTCAAGGGGTTTTCAGGTTGTGGTGTAGCAATTTAGCAGAAAAACCATAGCAAATGGAGGTTTGGTGTAGCACTAATGTGAATCACGTGACTCGCAACAAAACTGGAAACTTCTGCATCCAATATAAACACAGGCATCCAATGTGTTCACAAATTTATTGTAAAATCTTATTAATGCACAACACTTTAGCTATTACCTTTATCATTATAAACATTTTCATGTACGTTTTTCAAAATAAAAGTGAAAATGCAACAACAGAAAAAAAAAAAAAAAAATATATATATATATATATATATATATAGATATATATATAACGTACGGACTGAAAATAAGCTAGGCAATCATTAAAAAAAAAAGGTGTCTTTAAACCGGACTCGACCGGAACAGACTACTTTCGCGCGAAAACCCCCTTGGTTAAAAAATATTATCGTCACTTTTGAAAAAATTGCATAGCAGCTTTGTGATACGCCGTAAAAATGGGAAAATGTTTAAAATGTGTAGCGCTACGCAAAAATCCGTTGCACTTGACAGGTATGCATACAGGAGAGAAGAATCATGTGTGTGATGTTTGTAATAAAGCTTTCACTTAGGCTGGCAGTTTGAAGGAATATAAGCTTATACATACAGGAGAGAAGAATCATGTGTGTGATGTTTGTAATACAGCTTTCACTCGTGCTGGTGATTTGAAGAAACACAAGCTTATACATACAGGAGAGAAGAAGCATGTGTGTGATGTTTGTAATAAAGCTTTCACTCGTGCTGGTGATTTGAATAAACATAAGCTTATACATACAGGAGAAAAGAATCATGTGTGTGATGGGTGATTTGAAGAAACATAAGCTTATACATACAGTAGAGAAGAATCATGTGTGTGATGTTTGTAATAAAGTTTTCACTAGAGCTGGCTATTTGATGGTACATAAGCTTATACATAAAGGAGAGAAGAATCATGTGTATGAGACTTGTAATAAAGCTTTTACTTTGGTTAGCGATTTGAAGAAACACAAGTTGACACATTCTGGACACAAAAATTCATGTGTTTGACGTTTTTAAGAAAATCTTTTCTTTCAGCTTGCAAGTTGAAGAGACATACACTTACATGTTCAGAAAGAGAAAAATCATGTTTGTGATTTTGTATTAAGTCTTTCTCTGTGGCTGACGATTTGAAGCAACACATGTTGATACATATTGAAGTGAAAATGTAGGTGACATATGTGTAATTTCTAATGCTTTTATTCATGCTGACAGTTTGATGAATCACAGTTGGTACGTACAGAAATGACAATTAGCGGCTGTGCTATAATGCTTTTATTTAAATTGAGAACTTGAAGAAGCTTACAGTAACATAGGCTGGAGGCAGAAAAGAAGATAAAAACAACACGAGTCGTCAGATAAAACCAAGCTTTCCAGTTCATTTTGAAAGTTTTTCTCAATGTAAAATAAATCTAAATGCCTAAAACTCTTGACAGCCTCTTTGAACCAAGCTGATTCGGCTCTTTGCAGTCCACTGGACCATATAAACAACTAACTCTTGACAGCAATTCCATATATTGGCTCGAATAATATTGTGAACAATATTCAAATTAAAATTTAAACATAGTATCCCAAACATATTCTGGGGAAAAAAATGGTGTAAAATGTATTTAATATGTTGAAAGCTATCAGTGAATGTTATGTGTAACATTTAACCATTGAATGTAAAGGATACAACATGTATGCTAGGAGTTTGAGGTATCACCAGTTGTCACATACTATAAAGACACATTAAGCATGTGATAAGTGTTGACTCAAGTTGAGTACTAAAAGAAGCATAGAATGAGAAATGCAGAGTAGAAAATATAATACATGCAAAATGTGTGACTTCTGATTCAACCATTGTATAGCATGGGATGTTTGTAACCACCATTTTATGGCATGGGATGTTTGTAACACACATTGTATGGCATGGGATGTTTATAACCACCATTGTATGGCATGGGATGTTTGTAACCACCGTAGTATGATAATAAAACCAACAACACCTGGGTAGTAGACATTAAAATTTTCGGTTTATTACACTAAAACCTTCATCAGTAAGACCCAAGAACTGTACAAAACAAAACAGTATAAGCATATATATAGTCAAGAATAGTATGGCACGGGATGTTAATTGTAACCACCATTGTATGGCATAGAATAAATGTAACCACCATTGTATGGCATATGATGTTTGTAACCACCATTGTATGGAATAGGATGTTTGTAACCACCATTGTATGGCATGGGATGTTTGTAACACACATTGTATGGCATGGAATGTTTGTAACACACATTGTATGGCATAGGATGTTTGTAACCATCATTATATGGCATAGAATGTTTGTAACCACCATTGTATGGCATAGGATGTTTGTAACCACCAGTGTGTGGCATGGGATGTTTTTAACCACCATTTTATGGCATGGGATGTTTGTAACCACTATTGTATGGCTTTGGATGTTTGTAACACACATTGTATGGCATGGGATGTTTGTAACCACCATAGTATGGCATGGGATGTTTGTAACCACTTTGATGATACCAGTTATATGATGTGTAACATTTTACCATTGATTGTAAAGGAGACAACAAGAGAGTCACATTGCTGTTAGATTGCTTATTTCGGGATTGATAGTACATGAATATGGATGTGATGCATGTATGTATGCATGTGAAAAATGTAGATACAATCTGTCCTTTTGTGTTAATGTTAATCAGATCCTTTATACTATGACTACTTCATGCTTGCTACAGCTACAGGACCTATTAAAAGAGATTTCTATTTTTCCAGGATTGCATTCCAAAACAATAAAATTGAATGGATTAATAAAACTTCATGGATATTATCTAAGTAAGACTTTTTTTTTAAAAATAATATAGTAATAATATTTATGTATTATTACTTTATTTGATCTATTTTGTAAATTATGACATAATTTTGGTGTGTATTGCTGACAATGTCTGTTGAAATCTATCTATCTATCTATCTATCTATCTATCTATCTATCTATCTATCTATCTATCTATCTATCTATCTATCTATCTATCTATCTATCTAATATACATACGCTTATAGATACAGGTTCCCCACTTTCTGGAAATTTACTGCTTTAAATTCCCACTGTCGCTGTCTTTCTTATTTGTTCTTTCTCATTCCTGCTGTTCTATTAATCTGCTATACTATCTTCTTCTTCACTAGACCAGTCACCTACCTTTTTTCTTGAAAACTCTTCCGGGACAAAACTTCTTTTTTGTGTGTGAGGTCTGTTGTATCACCTTGAGAATGTTGGACACTTTCTGTCAGGTGGTCACTAGGGCTTCCTATGATGTTATTATTTGGCAATGTAGGCAGTTTATATGCATGTGTTTTGTTAATAATTTATAATGATGTTTGTTTTCTTTTTTGTTTTTGTAAACGGGGGTTCGATAAATTAGAGTATAGCCTCAGTGTCCCCTGCATGGGATGTCTTTATTGTAAAGTGACTGGCTGGTGGAGAGCCAATTCAGATCCGCAAGCCAACGCTTTAACCATTCGGTCACCACGCCTCGCAAACAGAAAGAAAAGCATGATAATTTGTTGCAGATGCAGTGGTGTATATATGATCAATTAAAGAGGATGTTGATGAGGTTTTTTAATGTTATAAGCTTATACACACACTTTCACATAAATTTATACAGACAAGAGATAAGAATCATGTATGTGATATTTGTAATAAAGCTTTCACTACTGGTAGCAGCTTGAAGGTACCAAGGCTTATACATACAAAAGAGACAAATCTGTGTGAAGTTTGTAGTAAGGCTTCTTTGGCTGACTATTTGATGCAGCAATATCCCTCGTTGGGGTGCCGGGGGTTTCAGTATAAATATATCCCCACTTTCTGGAAATTTAGTGCTTTAAATTCCCACTGTCGCTGTCTTTCTTATTTGCTCTTTCTTATTCCTGCTCAATCTGCTTTACTATCTTCTTCTTCGCTACACCAATCACCTACCTTTTTTCTTGAAAACTCTTCCGGGACAGGACTCCTTATTTGTGTATCAGGTCTGTTGGATCAGCTTGGGAATATTGGACGCTTTCTGCCTGGTGGTCACTAGGGCTTCCTATGATGTTATTATTTAGCAATGTAGGCATTTTATATGTATGTGTTTTGTTGATAATTTATAATGACATTTGTATTCTATTTTGTTTTTGTAAACGGGGGTTCGATAAATTAGAGTACAGCCTCAGCCGTCCCCTGCGTGGGATGTCTTTATTGTAAAGTGACTGGCTGGTGGAGAGCTTTCAGTTTTACCACTAGGGTTGTTTCAGCAGATCTTTTATGCAGATCAGGGGTTGTCTGGTCATGATTTGGCTCGGAAGAGTCCGCTGGACCTAAAACAATAATCATGCAATGTAATGTAATGTAATGTGATGCAGCAATATATGTTGTTGATACATACTGAAGTGAAAATGTTTGTGTAATATTTGTAATATTGAATGCTATTATTCATGCAGACAATTTGATAAAACACTTGATTTTGTGGTCCTGATTCGGCTCTTTGCAGTCCGCTGGACCCTGTAAGCAATGAATAACTAACAACCCTTTGTTGCTGTGTACAGGCTGTGTACTAGAGCACTTTTGTGCACAGGCTGTGTAAAACAGCAATACTTTGTTGTTGTGTACAGGCTGTTCCATTGCATGTTTCTAACAGCTAAAAGAATACTATGTAAATAAAGTAGTAAAATGTTTATAAAAATGCAAGCTGAGCATTGTGTTTTGTTTTTAAATTAAAATGTCACTGATAGAATAAAGAAGGAATGAAGAGAGAAGTAGAGGTTACAGGAACAACTTTATAAACCTGCATTCAGCAAACAAACAAAAGAAGCCACAAAATAATAAGTTCAATCTTTAAAATATAACATAAATGTAAAAGTCTTATAAAAAAAATAAAAAAAATAAAAGCTCGAGGTATTTAAAAGTGTTCCTAATGCTAAGTTACTCTTTGTAGACATACGAAACTAATTTAGTAAAGGACAATCTGGCTTTGTGATCTTCCTCCTATTCCGAATTTGTTGAATTGTGTATAAATAGCTGCTTGTTCTATTCACCTTTGGTATAAGTAATATTTTTAGTGGTAAGCATTATTATATTTAAAATAAGTTTTTAAAAAACTTCTTTTGCGCCAGGTCTTTTTCTACTAAAACGTTAGCGAATAAATTTTTGACAGTATCGAGAGTTTTTCCCCTTAGCAAACTTTCGGTGTTACTTCCCCTGTTCATGTTGAGGTTGTGCAGTTGTTTTGCAAAGTTGAGTGCTGCATTGCTCTGTTATGGAGGACGAAGACAGTATATTGTTGTCTGAGGTGAAGCTGGAGATTGACATTGCTGAGGAACCAGTGGTAGACTGGATGAGATTGCAAGCGTGGCATGCGCAAGGTGAGTTGGCTCCAGTGATGAAACATTCATCATTGAACATGGAAACTGACATTTTACAACTACAGCCAATACAGGACGGTTCAGATCAAAATCGTTGTATCAACCTGTACAGAAAAATATAATTTCAACGCCCTTCAAAATGAAAGCTTTATCATTCTCCTATTACTGTTATGTGAATTGAATCGCTCATCGTTTATTTTTCTTTGTTTAAAAATGTATTTTACTACAATGTGACTTGTAGTTGTAGTGTTTTTTTTTTTGTTTCATTTGAGATGTCACAAAGTGGTGGCAAATGTTAACATCAGCGCTCCTTGAAGAATGGTATCACAGAAAATTATTAAAATAAGTGTCAGGTTTAGCACACCCACACCCTAACACCAACACAATAATTTGCTTTTTTCCTGACCTCTTGTGCCGACTGTGCAGTGAATGCTGGGTGCTGATCTTAACTACTGCAACATTGTTTCTGCATGATTTGTTTAATTGCAAATAGTGAAATAGACCAGTTCTTTGTTCATCCTTGATTGCACTTTGGAGGTTTATTTACTGTGTCATCTGTAATATTTAGGTGAGAGGAACAGATTTACATTTTTTATGTGATGGGTTTTCAGTTCATCATTATGCTTGCTGTCAGGAAATATTCACATGAAAGCTGTTGTTTTGTTTAGAAATTGCAGGAAGAGAAAGCCATCATGTTTCTGACAGCAGCAGTGAACAGATTGTCAGAGGTACCACTAACATGACTGACAGTGAGTTCAACATAAAGGAAGAATCAGAAAGCAAGACACCGGACAGTGACGTGATGGAGCCACATATACCACTGTTGTGTACAGTGAAGACAGAACCTGACTGTGACACTGAGGAATATGGTAAGTATATTAGCGTATTATAGTCAGGGCTCCCCATTTGCAGCGAATTTAAGGAGTGGAATCACTTTCATTTTATAATTTAAAGGATTTTTTTATTTCCTTGTTAAGCATTTTAAGGAATGGGGAAAAAAGCCAATGGAAGAACGCCATGATTGATAGTTTCATAGTGAAACAAGGGAAGTAACCACGGCCCATGATGCATCACAAACCTACATCAGATCAATCTATGATGCCACTTCCTAAGCGTAGCGAGATGATTTAGGAGCTTTGGGCAAGCTTGGTTGATAGTGCAAAAGATAAACCAATGAACATCGAGATAATTTTTCAGCCGCATGGCCGTGTTAATTTTAGAAATGCATTCAAGATCTTTTCACCCTGTAAACTGTTTTTCAGGTGTGTTTTTTTGCACCAATTGTAACATTTAAGACGTTTTTCACACCTGACCATTGATTTTAAGGCGTGATTTTGAGGGTCTTAAGGTATGATTATGCCCATCTCAGGATAATGAAGAACCTGATAGTAATACTAGGTACTCCAAGCCCTTCATTGGCTCTTGTCCGCTCAGCAGTTTTGACTCAGTTTTCACTTCACTTTCAACACTTATTATTAATGTAAAACTGCATCAAAACGAACAGTGGCTGTATTCAAATAAAAATTGAAAGCTTTATCTTTACATCTGTGTTGTTTTTAATGCATGTTTATGCGAAAGATTCCGAGAAAACAGCTTTTGAATACGCCCCTATCCGAACGCTGAATGCCGCTGCGAAAAAGTTGTCACCGTCGTTTGCTGAGAGGTGACTCGTTTCAAAGTTTAAGCGCTTTGCGATACTTCATTGGATGGCCTAAAAATAAGAACCAATGAGAAGTTCGGATACTTAGCTTCATTTACATATAAATATGGTGGGCTCTCGTGTGTAAAAGTTTTGTTACGAGCCGAACAAAGTGGATAAAGCGGTTTTGATGTAAGTTTGATTTTAACTAGAAGTTTAAAAATTAGCAAGAAATAAAGAGCAGACTTTCCTTTATAAAACTAGGGTATTTATTAATTTGTGCATTACTCTATCGCGGAGCACTTTGCCGTAGAAAAGTGTACCCAAACGGTGTTCGGGTTTTCTTCCGGCCATGGCCAACTCGTAGGCCTATTCAGCGACACGAGTGCTGAGCGTAGTAGCACACCAGTAGGCCTATAATGTGCCGGCACGCACTGCGAATTTGATGATTTCCCAACTTTGAAGCACCAAAACGGCTGAACATTACATGGGATAGGCCTGAAGAAAATTGGGCTTGGAGTATAACAAATGAAGGGGTTACCTGTCAAAAATCAGCTTTCTGGTATCAATATTGGCTTCACTTTGAGACTCCAAAGTTGTCAATTTCTTCAATTCCAAAACGTTGCCAAAAAAACACCAACATTCAGCATTTTCAAACATTAATAACTTGTTACCTATTTGTCCTATGGGGAAAAAAAATATACCACTGTGTTCAGAATGAAAAGCTCTTTAAATCTATGTCAGTTTTGTGATGAGGAAATCATTTTTTTAAAATGGCTTTTGACTACCTAGTAATACTTGTCATGGTTAGAGTTTTGTTTTGTTTCAGGTCTGTTTTTGTTTGTTTGTTTGTTTTAAAACTACATTGTGATTGTAGCTGAAATTCTTTACAGTTTTGCTTCTCTAGATCTCATTTAAGTATATTACAGGCTGTGAGCTCAATAACCTGCCTTATGTGCCAGGGAATCAATGTTTAATTCCACAAGTGTCAAGATCAATTTTCATTGAAGTTGAATTTTTAGTGATCACAAGTTTGTGTGATCCACACAGGACTATGGATGTGAGTGACAACAACTGTTCAGTTTTATTGTCCACTATGGCACTCACCCATGATGTGTTTGCTGATTTCTTTGTTACAGAAAGCAGTGTGCCATTGGACACGAAGACAGAATGGGTGATGTCAGAGACATATACTGATGTACATCCAGTGGGGCCTGAGGTAATAATCGAGCTTGATGTCTCTTATACAAATCTTCAGCAAATGAACTGTGTGGTACAGTAATCCAAATGTACTGATAGTTGTTGTAAAGTAATATATTCTCATTATTGATTTCAGGACTCAGAACTGTGTACAGTGAAGACAGAGCCTGACAGTGACACAGAGGGATACAGTAAGTATAGTAGCATTTTATACTTAGCAGTAGTGTGTTATACTTAGCAGTAGTGTTTTATACTTAGCAGTAGTGTTTTATATTTAGCAGTAGTGTTTTATAATTGTCATGTTGTTATCTGTATTGTGATTGTGGCTTAGCTGCTGTACAGTTTTAACTTTGTTGACCTAAACTAGTTTAGAATAGGCTCTGAGCTATGCTACATGTATGTGACAGGAACATTTCGTATTGGGGGAATGTTTTGTGGTGTAAGCCCCATAGTAATTCAGGCTTGAGTGATTAAAAACTGTGCTTGTGTTTTTATAATTAAAGATAAATAAGTCAATAAATAAATGAATGGTAAATGTGCCTTATTATTAAATCAGACATAAAGTGGTGATGTGTAACCATCATACACGCTCACATGACACAAGAGACTGACTGTTACACTCGACGTTGTTTTTTCTCTATCAGTAGTTGATTCAGCCCCGATGCTTGAAATCCTGATAGGTGTAACTCAGATTCGTTTATCCACCCAACCCGTTCAATCATCAACAAGTCAGGAGTCGTCATATGAAGTTTTCCACTTTTATTCAGCACACATCAACAACTGCATACCATCGCTCAATCGCTTTTTTCCACTCTACAATTCTCAACTTTGAACTTTCCACGTTTTACAACTTTCTCAACTCTAATACAACAGCTCTCTCTACTGTCAACTCTCTCTAAAAAACACCTTTTGAAACAGTGCAGCACTATATATATATATTCTCTCTAAACTCCAGAAAGAGCGAGAATACCCCCAACGTGACACACCTCAACCAATCAGAAGTAATTTCATCATCACTGTCTCACGTCACACAACCTTATTTGGGATGGAAGCGTCTCGTGGTTACCACTAGAATTATCCACACGCTTTGATCGATAGTAAACAACTGACTCGAGAAAATTCTCAAATAATATTGACCAACTAAAAACACCAACGTTATACAAAGCCTCTTCTTATAACAACGCAAAATCAAATCAAAGATAAATACACTCCATTACTGCATGCGTTGCAAAATAAAACGAACAGATCTATTGCGCGCGTCACACACGCAAGCCTACTATCGTGCGTGTTTCACACCACCGCGCGAGTCTCAACGTAACACTGACAGACTGAGACTTTATTGGTCTATGGAATGTATGTAGACATTCGCCTTTCAACTGCACAAATATAGTAAATGTAACATATATATAATTTTTTTTAAATGACATGTAGAAACAAAAAAAAAGAATAATGCAACACATACAATAAAACAACTACTATTCCACACCCCAAACATACTTGCACTGTGCACTCCCGTATACAAACCCACACACCATCACAAACCAGCTCCATCATGCACAAACACCAACCACAGGCGTTCAACACATACATCCCATGTATATGCATGATCATCCCATGCTAAGCCAAACCACAAAACAAGACTGAAAAATTAACACATACACACACACACACACACACTCGCAGGCAGGTAGGCAAACATTCTGGCTGACTGGCTAAATTTATAAGCCTGACACACTGACTAACTGATCAGATTTCATAAAGTCAAGGAATAACGTTTGGAATGGCGCTCAGCAGAAGGGACCGGCATAACCTGTCAGTCCTCGCTCGGCAACTGATATTCCTGCCGGACCTGGATGAGGTCTTCACCAGCAGGTCATCACACAGCGGATGGGTTAGTTCACGCTGAATGGCCCCCAGGCGCTTTACTGCTTTCGCCTTGAAGAGTGCCTGAAGGTCTGCCAATAATATTGCCAGCCAGCCTGACCTTTGACCTGCTGTTTTAGGCTGCTGAAGAAGCACAGATTGTTGTTGGTCAGTACGGACTCCACCGTCACCCCATAGAAAAGTTCCAACACCCTGAAGCTCACATTAAAGGCATTCAGCCTTTTCATATAGTGTAGGTGTTGGTTGGCCTTCTTGAGGAGCTGCAGAGTGTTGGGGACCAGTCCAAGTTGTTATAGATGATGGAGCCCAAGTACTTGTTTTGGTCCACCACCTCCACCATTTCACCCCCAATGACCAATGGGTCGAGTCTCGGAGTGCTCCTCCTGTAGTCAACAACCATCTCCTTTGTATTAGAGACGTTGAGGAGATGGTTGTCGTCACACCATCTGACAAGCTCTTCCGCATCATTAGGTGAGCGTTGTAGTCTGTCTGTAAGAAAGCTGCAGAGCCATCTGATGATCAGAGGGTTGGCATCCGTTTTTATTTTCATCAGTTTCCGCATCATTAGGTGAGGCTGGATGGTGTTCAAAGCTAACGAAAAATCCAAGAAAAGAATTCTGGTATATGACTTCAGCCTCTCTAGGTGCGTCAACCGTGGTCTATGGTGATGATGTTGTCTTCAGTGTTTCTGTTGGGCGTGTATGCGAATTGCATGGGGTCATGGAGTGGGCGCGTTTCCCCAAGCAGTCGTTGAAGGACAATGCGCTCAAGGTACTTAAAAGGAATGGACGGTTGAGGGAGAGGGTTTTGTGAGAGCGACAGGGCGATAGTCATTCAGGTTTGCAGGTGAAGGTTTCTTAAGGACAGGGATAAAGTTGGAAGACTTCCAAAGGGGTGGGATGTGTCCAGTGTCCAACGACTCCTGGAACAGGATGGTGAACACTGAGTCATGGCAGTTCCTGGGTACAGCTCCCGGAACGTAAACTGGACCACAAGGACTCCTGGGGATGACCTGTCTTACTCCCTCAGTGCCTCCCCACTGTTGTCTCTCTCACTCAGGTCAGCCACAGTACTCGCTTGCTCAGTGAGATGTCAGTGGTGTCAAAGCGGGCATGGAAGATGTTTAGGTCGTTGGCCCACTTCTACTGGTCCTCTACATTCAAGGCCCTCTTCCACGGCTTATAGCCAGCCATCGTCTGTAGGTTGCTCCACAGTTTCGTGGGATTTTTGGAGGCAAAGCTTTCTTTGACCTTGTCCCTAAACTTCCACTTGTTCAGGATCACGCTTCTGACTTTTTTCTGCAGATTCTTCACGTCATCTGGAGTCTACTCACTGAACGCCTTCTTCCTCTTCATCAGGACGTCTGCCACCTCCTTTGCCACCCAAGGCTTGTTGTTGGGGTATGTCTTCACCTCTTTAGTTGGCACCAACATGTTGATACAGAACTGGACATAGGACATGGGTGCCACCTTTCAGACTATGGTCGGAAAATCAGATTTTTGCTGAAGCCTACAATCGGAAATCCGATTTTTCGAAAAAAAATCGTTAAAAAAATTAAATAGAAGTAAACGAAACAAGATTTGTATCAGATTTGTGTAAAGATGCACAGCTGAAAGGGGCATAACCCGCGTATCCGGTTGATGACTTCCGGCCGGTCTGAGACTGAAGCGTGGATATTGTGACTTTGTGTTCCAATCATGCTGTTTTTAGAGGAAAATACCGATACTGGAAAGAAAAAGGCGTTAGAGGTAGATAAGGGAATGAAGAATAAGTGGAGGTGGGAATAGATGTCAGATAAGTTTGATCCTGATGGTGATGAATGCCGGTTACATTGTATTGCATACAGTTGGTCAATAGTGAAATTAGTTTGGAAAAAACGAATCCGGTGCTTTTTGTTCTTGTGTATAACTTTTTGTGTGTTTGCTTTTCTCTCTCTCACCTCTTATACACATTCACAAAATGTTTAAACAATCTTAACTATGCTTCTGATTGTTCATATGTGTTTCCCATTTGCATTGACTAAGTCTGGGGACTTGATCACCTTTGCCAATGTTAGGCCCTGGTCTTTTTATGTAGTTTTTTTCTTGTTCTATGTGAGTGTCTTGTATGTATCAAATTAGTGGTAAATCATTCTTCAGCTTTCACAAGAGGCCTCTAAATTGGCTTTGAATATTGTAAAAATCTTCTATCAACACCCTACCAGGGCATTACGCCGGGACCTCATCAGGGCCTGGGCGGCCCGGACCCCTGCCTTCAGATTTTGGAAAATTTCTTGGTGGCACCCATGCATAGGAGGATGACGTCGACCATTTTGTTTAGCGACGACCCGTCTAGCAGAGCATCCCAGTCAGTGCACTCCTACCTATACAACAAACAAATTTTTATCTGTCAAACATGTAGTGTAAATAAAAGTGGCTATTAGAAAACAAAAAGGAAATCAAATGTTAATTTTGGGAGATTTGTATTTTTTTAATTTAAATTGACTGCATCTGACACCATTTTTGAAGGGTGGGAGGAAACTAAAGTACCTTAACCTGGAGAAAACACTGGTGACCTGAAAAGTCTTGTATCTAAGTCATAGACATTCATCCTCTGCAGGGTGACCTGAAAAGTCTTGTATCTAAGTCATAGACATTCATCCTCTGCAGGGTGACCTGAAAAGTCTTGTATCTAAGTCATAGACATTCATCCTCTGCAGGGTGACCTAAGAAGTCTTGTATCTAAGTCATAGACATTCATACTCTGCAAGGTGACCTACGAAGTCTTGTATCTAAGTCATAGACATTTATCCTCTGCAGGGTGACCATAAAAGTCTTGTATCCAAGTTATAGACATTCGTCTTCTGTAGGGTTTGTACTCTTACATTTTGGTATAGAAAACCACAGCCCTAACCAACAGTGCTACTGCTATCACCCATGACCAATTTGCTGACTTCTTTGTTACAGAAAGTGCTGACCCATTGGAAACAAAGATGGTGTGGGTGAAGACAGAGAGACACATAGATTTACTTCCAATGGAGTCTGAGGTAATAATAGAACTTGACTTCTCTTTTACAAATCTTCCACACAATAACTATGTGGTACAGTAATCCAATAATAATAAAATAATAAAAATAATAATAATGGATGCTATATACAGTGATACCTTTGGTTACGAACGCCTCAGGTCACGAACAATTCGGGTTACAAGCAACACCTGTTTTTTTTTCTTTCGTAAAGAACAGTGCAAATTTCAAACTGCTTAGTTTGGGAGCTGGTTAAGTAGATGTCAACAGCATGACCACCACCTTCAACTCAGCAGTGACAGATGCTGCCACTGAGATCCTTGGCAAGCACCGCCCAAAGAAGAAACTGTGGATCAAACCTGAACTTTTGGACATGTGTGATAAATGAAGAGAGATAGGAAAAAAAAACTCACAAGGAGCTGATTCCTACCGAAAAATCAACAAAGACATCCAAAAGGCATGCATACAGCAAAGGAGAACTGGACAGAAGATCATTGCCAGAAGAAAAGGGAACAGTCTGAACAAGAACAACAGCAAGAAGGCTTACCAGACCATGAAGCGGCTGACAAATGTTAAACAACCCAAGGTCTCCTCGATCCAATCAAGCCTGGCATTTGCCTTACAGAAGAATAAGAAGTCTTGGATAGATGGACAGAGTACTGCTCTGACCTTTACAGCCAAACACCAAATGGGGACCCATCAGTTCTAGCATGTCCCCAGAACAGAGAAGAGGAAGAAATCCTCCCAATTATCCGAGAAGAAGTTAAGGCAGCAGTGCAATCACTGAAAAAGGGGAAGTCAGTAGGAGTGGACAACATACCCGCCGAATTGCTTCAAGAAGGATAAATGATGATTGACGCTCTCACCATTATCTGTAACAAGATCTGGCATAGTGGGGAGTGGCCTACACTATGGACCCAGATGCTTGTCATCATTCTTCTCAAGACGGGAACCTTCAGGAGTGTGAAAATTCCCACACCATCAGCCTTATCATCCATCCCAGCAAGGTCCTCCTGAAAATAATACTCAACAGGTTGAAACCCCAAGCTGAACAAATCATAGCTGAAGAACAAGCAGGATTCAGGGCAGGGCGAAGTACCACTGCACAGATTTTCAACCTCAGAATAATATGCGAGAAATACTTACTGTTACGTTGAGACGGATGGTGCGTGTGGAATGAGCACGATGTTATGTGTGAAGCGCGTGCAATGATAGGCTTGTGTGTGATGCGCGCGATAGATCTGTTCGTTTTATTTTGCAACGCATGCAGTAATAGAGTGTATTTATCTTTGATTTGATTTTGCGTTGTTATTAGTAGAGGCTTTGTGTAACGTTAGTGTTTTTAGTTGGTCGATAGTGTTTGAGAATTTTCGGGAATTAGTTGTTTACTATCGATCGAAGCGTGTGGATTGTTCTGTTGGTTACCATGGAAGCTTCCATTCCAAATGAGGTTGTATGACGTGAGTTACGTGATGATGAAATTAATTTTGATTGGTGGTAGTGCGTCATTTACCGTGTTCTAAATTGTTCTGGAGTATCAAGAGACTATTTATGCGCCGCACTGTTTCAAAATAGTGTTGAATGTGTTGGTTGTTGTTGATAGTGAGTTGGAAAGTAAAATTTGAGAGTGGATTGAGCGATTGTATGCAGTTGTTGATGTGTGCTGAATAAAAGTGGAAAACTTCATACGTCGACTTTGTGACTTGTATGCTGATTGAACGGGTTGCGTGGATAAACTAATCTGAGCTACACTCATCAGTACTTCAGCATTGGGGCTGAATCAACTACTGATAAAATACCAACATCAAACGGAGTGTAACACTTACAGTACCAACAACATGTCATCATGTGTTTATAGACTTCAAGAAAGCGTTTGACCGAGTCTTTACATGCAGCTCTGTGGGCAACCATGAGAGTGTTGGCCAAGATGCGCTCCACAACTGGGGAGACACAAGTGGACCCCATTATTGAAGTCATCAAAAGCCTATATGACAAGGCTACTAGTGCAGTCCTCCACAACTGCGCCATCGCAAACTGGTTCAGAACAACAATCGGTGTGCGTCAAAGATGCCTACTCACTCCAACACTATTTAACATCTTCATAGAGATGCCCTTGCAGATAACAGAGTTACAATCAGCATAGGGGGTAGAGCGATATTCAACCTCCGTTTTGCGGATGACATTGATGGATTGGCTGGAGAGGAACAAGAACAGCTGGTACAGAGCCTTAACACCACCTCCAGAGCCTGTGGAATGGAAATAAGTGCAGAGAAGACCAAAATGATGACCAGCATCAACATGGACATCAAAGTCCAAGGCCAATCCCTTAACACAGTGCATAGCTTCAAATATTTAGAAGACAATGGGTTTTGACAAGGAAGGAACAGTGGGTTACGAAGGACAAATTTCCTTTGATAGTTTCTTGATGCAGAAAGATTCCCAGTCAGCTGCCAAGAAACAACGACAAGAAACTTCTGAAACTAATGATTCACAATAGCAAAGAAAGTGACACATTTCCCATGATCGTTTTCTTGGTAAGAAAGATAGATGAAATCTTTATTTTATTTTACATTTAATTTGTTTGGTTTTCTTTCTCTGTATGTAATACAAGAACACATATTCTTTCTCCGTATGTAATACTAATACACATATTCTTTACCTTTTGTCAGGTAAGTCCGGATGTTTAAAAAAAAGGAGTGATTCTTTCGTCTTGAAACGGATTGTCTCTATTTCATTGATTTCAATGTTTCGGATTACGAACATTTCCAGATCTTGGTTTGTAACCCGAAGTACCACTGTAGGTGCTGTTCCCCAAATCACCGATTAGTGCAGCGATCTGTACCAACATAGGCACACAGACATATTTTACCCAATCTGGCACACACAACAAACACATCTATCACTCCAACATGTGGCACACACAACTAACACATCTATCACTCCAACATGTGGCACACACATTAAACACATCTATCACTCAAACGTGTGGCACACACAACAAACACGTCTATCACTCCTACATGTACATGTGGCACTCACAACAAACACATCTATTACTCAAACATATGGCACACACAGCAAACACATCTATTACTTAAAAATGTGGCACACACAGCAAACACATCTACCACTCAAACATGTGGCACACACATTAAACACATCTATCACTCAAACGTGTGGCACACACAACAAACACGTCTATCACTCCTACATGTACATGTGGCACTCACAACAAACACATCTATTACTCAAACATATGGCACACACAGCAAACACATCTATTACTTAAACATGTGGCACACACAGCAAACACATCTATCACTCAAACATGTGGCACACAAAGAACATAAGGAATTCCAAGAAATTTGACGCAAACACAATATTAAAGCTAAACAAACTTTACTTACGAACGGACAATCACTCATTCAACGGATATTGTGTAACATACAAAGTCAAAATGGAGATGGTGATGTAATCGCTGACCTTGATGATGATGATGATGAAGACGATGATGTGTATGATGGTGATGATGCTGATGATGCTGAGATTAGCCTTCCTTGACACCACAACAAAGGGTTAAAACTTTGCCCTCTCAAAGTAACTACAGCGTCATTGGCTTCTAATTATTTCTGACAGTAATGTCGACCTAGATGACCGATGAACCATGATGAAGACTGCAATGATGATTAACATCCACCACCCCCTCTCTCATTAATTCCACTGTTCAGACTTTGAAGAACTGCATCACAGACATTAAGTCATGGATGACACTCAACAAGCTTAAGCTTAATGACGATAAAACCGAAGCCCTCCTCATTCACAAGCACAACACCTCCTCCTCACTCTCGCCTCTCCCAACATCGCTTACAGTAGGGACAACAAACATTCAGTTCTCATCCTCAGCAAGAAATCTCGGCTACATTCCATCCGATGACCTGTCCCTCAACAACCACATCTCCAACGTCTGTCGCTCTGCATACATGGCCATACGCCAAATCAGCTCCTTTCGCCACTATCTTACAGTCCCGGCCACCAAAACCCTAGTCTGCGCTCTCATCCTGTCTCGTCTTGACTATTGCAACTCTCTCCTTGTTGGCTCCCCGAAACACATCATTGACAAACTACAAAAGGTTCAGAACTCAGCAGCTAGACTAGTATTCCGAGCTAAGAAATGTGATCACATCACACCTCTACTACATTCCCTTCACTGGCTTCCTGTGCAAGCACGCATAGAGTACAAACTCTCTGTTCTCTGTAACAACTTCTTCACAGATTCTTGTCCTTCCTACCTTGCTGATCTACTGTCTGTCTACTCCCCTTCACGCACTTTAAGATCTTCTGCTGACACTCGCACACTCAAGGTTCCCGTCACCCGCACTAAGACATACGGCCAACGTGCATTCGCCTACTCCGCACCTAAGCAGTGGAATTCCCTTCCCTCCCATATCTGCAACATACAATCAACACAAGCATTCAAAAAGGCCCTCAAAACCCACATCTTCAAACTGCATTATTCAGATTGATTTGTATCCCGTTGCCATTCTCTCATCTCTTGTCTATGTCTGATCCGTAAGTGTATACACGGCTGTAAATATGTATACTGTTTTCCTTCCTGGGCCTAACCGGGCATATAAATAGCTGTGAATAGGTTTTTGCTATTCTATTTTCTGTCTTTTTTGTCATTTGTGTACATAGTTGTAAATAGTATATCTTTGTCTTTTTTGTAATTTATGTACATAATTGTAAATAGTCTGTACCTTTACTGTCCCGTCTTTTGGTGTATTGTAGCAAAAGTGATGTTTCATCGAGTGCACGTATTTATATGTTATGACTATGTAAAGCGTGGTGAGTCTGGTCATAGGCTGGAGTACCCGCTATATAAAAATCCGTTATTATTATTATTATTATTATTATTAACATGAAGCGGTGATTTAAGCGAAAAGGGATGACGATCCTTTCTTCGACTCTCCGCCCTTACATGTAAGCCTTCCTGGACCACCAGTGGAGTACTTACGATGCGTATCTGAAAGCAGACATTTCAGACTCACTCTCGTTAAAATCGCATGAGATGTCAACGACTATGATACGATCGCAGAGCTCTCAACGTCCCTCGAACACGACCGACCTCTACGCCCAATGGCTTGGGGACAACTATTCACGAGGATATTTTGGGGAAAATGCAGAAAGGGTCATCAGTCCATTAAAGGTTGGGTACTGAGTACATAGGGTGGACTGGGAATAGGGACACAAAGAAACTCCCCACCCGAACATTTGCAACACCCTTGTGTCCATCAGTGCCCTGCCGCGGGACAGAAAAAGCAGACACAGGCCTACATTGCCACTGTTAGATGTAGTGTCAACGAGTTATTCATATGGTTTTGTTGTTCATAATCACGTTAAATTTAGGTTTGAAATGTGAACCATGAAATAATGAATTCAAATGAACTAGATGATTGAAGCAATTTTGATGAATGCAACAACTACAATTAATTCCACCACACTCTACCTCACCCCTCCACTTTCTCTCTCTCTCTCTCTCTCTCTCTCTCTCTCTCTCTCTCTCTCTCTCTCTCTCTCTCTCTCTCTCTTACTCCTTAATGTACACACCGAGACAAACAAATATTCGATACAAGGAATAAGAACTGACTGGTTATTCCAAGTATTTCTAGACATACATGTAACGTATACACAACAATTCTGGGTACCAATTTTTGTTGCCACACCAATAAATATTAAGGCGATGGTACTTGTTTAGATCTAAACAAACAAACATCTAAAGTCAATTATGGATGTTTGAACCGTATAAGAACATCTAATCAGATTAATACATAAAGCCAACCAACTACACGTGCAAACCGAAAACTAATGTTATTTGCAACAGAAGAGTGATTAGTTTTAAAACAATTAATCCACATCACAGGCACCAGAAATGAGAAATTAATACAGGTCCGCAACACTCTGGTTGTTATTGCAAATTAATGTATCATCTTAATTGTCAGGGCTGAAGTAGGTTTATTTTAACTATTATCAAGAAACTCAACACGTTGTTGTGATAATGGTATAATAATAATAATAATAATAATAATAATAATAATAATAATAATAATAATAATAATAATAATAATAATCGATTATAATAACACAAAAAATACTAAATATTAGTTAGTCATTGTTTACAGGGTTCAGCGGACTGCAAAGAGCTGAATCAGGACCACTTTGATGATTATGATGATGATGATGATGATGATGATAATGAACACTTTATAGTTAGTCTTTTTTGTAAATCTCGGTTTTCTTTTTCAGATGCCAAATGCATGTGCTACACAACTGCTTACTGTCAACTCAACACCACAGTCATTATTGGTTGAGTTCTCTTTTGCCTCGTTCACTCCCCACAGTGAAGTCAGTCTCACAGATCATGAATGTAGAAGAGAGACAAAGCAGCAACAGAAGACCAGAGAGCAAAAGAAACTTGTGTGTGATGTTTGTAATAAAGCTTCCACTCGGGCTAGTGATTTGAAGGTACATAAGCTTATACATACAGGAGAGGAGAATCATGTGTGTGAAGCTTTTAATAAAGCTTTCACTGAGGCTGACCATTTGAAGGTACATAAGCTTATACATACAGGAGAGAAGAATTTTGTGTGTGATGTTTGTAATAAAGCTTTCACTCGTCCTGGTGTTTTGAATAGACATAAGCTTATACATACAGAAGAGAAGAATCATGTGTGTGATGTTTGTAATAAAGCTTTCACTGGGGCTGGCCATTTGAAGGAACATAAGCTTATATATACAGGAATAAAGAGTCATATCTGTGATGTTTGTAATAAAGCTTTCACTCAGGCTAGAGATTTGAAGAAACATAAGGTTTTACATTTACATACAAGAGAGAAGAATCATGTGTGTAAATTTTGTAATAAAGCTTTCACTCAGGCTGGCAGTTTGAAGTTACATAAGCTTGTACGTACAGGAAAGAAGAATCATGTGTGTAAAGTTTGTAATAAAGCTTTCACTGAGGCTGGCAGTTTGAAGTTACATAAGCTTGTACATACAGGAGAGAAGAATCATGTGTGTAATGTTTGTAATAAAGCTTTCACTCGGGCTGGCTATTTGAAGGTACATAAGTTTATACATACAGGAGAGAAGAATCATGTGTGTGATGTTTGTAATAAAGCTTTTACTGAGGCTGACTATTTGAAGAAACATAAGCTTATACATGCAGGAGATAAGAGTCATGTGTGTGATGTTTGTAATAAAGCTTTCACTCAGGCTGGCAGTTTGAAGGTACGTAAGCTTATACATACAGGAGAGAAGAATCATGTGTGTGATGTTTGTAATAAATCTTTCACTCGGAATAGATATTTGAAGGAACATAAGCTTATACATACAGGAGAGAAGAATCATGTGTGTGAGACTTGTAATAAAGGTTTCACTCAGGCTAGAGATTTGAAGGTACATAAACTTATACATACAGGAGAGAAGAATCATGTGTGTGATGTTTGTAATAAAGCTTTCACTCAGGCTGGCAGTTTGAAGGTACATAAGCTTATACATACAGGAGAGAAGAATCATGTGTGTGACGTTTGTAATAAATCTTTCACTCGGAATAGATATTTGAAGCAACATAAGCTTATACATACAGGAGAGAAGAATCATGTGTGTGATGTTTGTAATAAAGCTTTCACTCATGATAGATATTTGAAAGAACATAAGCTTATACATACAGGAGAGAAGAATCATGTGTGTGATGTTTGTAATAAATCTTTCACTCATGATAGATATTTGAAAGAACATAAGCTTATACATACAGGAGAGAAGAATCATGTGTGTGATGTTTGTAATAAATCTTTCACTCAGGACAGATATTTGAAGGAACATAAGCTTATACATACAGGAGAGAAGAATCATGTGTGTGATGTGTGTAATAAATCTTTCACTCATGATAGATATTTGAAAGAACATAAGCTTATACATACAGGAGAGAAGAATCATGTGTGTGATGTTTGTAATAAATCTTTCACTCGGGACAGATATTTGAAGGAACATAAGCTTATACATACAGGAGAGAAGAATCATGTGTGTGATGTTTGTAATAAATCTTTCACTCGGGACAGATATTTGAAGGAACATAAGCTTATACATACAGGAGAGAAGAATCATGTGTGTGATGTTTGTAATAAAGCTTTCACTCAGGCTGGCAGTTTGAAGGTGCATAAGCTTATACATACAGGAGAGAAGAATCATGTGTGTGATGTTTGTAATAAATCTTTCACTCATGATAGATATTTGAAAGAACATAAGCTTATACATACAGGAGAGAAGAATCATGTGTGTGATGTTTGTAATAAAGCTTTCACTCAGGCTGGCAGTTTGAAGGTACATAAGCTTATACATACAGGAGAGAAGAATCATGTGTGTGATGTTTGTAATAAAGCTTTCACTCAGGCTGGCAGTTTGAAGGAACATAAGCTTATACATACAGGAGAGAAGAATCATGTGTGTGATGTTTGTAATAAATCTTTCACTCGGGACAGATATTTGAAGGAACATAAGCTTATACATACAGGAGAGAAGAATCATGTGTGTGATGTTTGTAATAAATCTTTCACTCGGGACAGATATTTGAAGGAACATAAGCTTATACATACAGGAGAGAAGAATCATGTGTGTGATGTTTGTAATAAAGCTTTCACTCAGGCTGGCAGTTTGAAGGAACATAAGCTTATACATACAGGAGAGAAGAATCATGTGTGTGATGTATGTAATAAAGTTTTCACTCTGGCTGGCCATTTGAAAGAACATAAGCTTATACATACAGGAGAGAAGAATCACGTGTGTGAGACTTGTAATAAAGCTTTCACTTTGGTTAGCAATTTGAAGAAACACAAGTTGACACATTCTGGACACAAAAATTTACATGTTTAACGTTTTTAAGAAGAGAAAAATCAAGTTTGTGATTTCGTATAAGTCTTTCTCTGTGGCTGTCGATTTCAAGCAACAGATGTTGATACATATTGAAGTGAAAATGTACGTGACACATGTGTAATATCTAATGCTGTTATTCATGCTGAAAGTTTGATGAATCTCTGTTAGTACATACAGAAAAGACAATTAGCAGCTTTGCAATAATGCTTTTATTTAAAATGAGTACTTGAAGAAGCTTACATAACATAGGCTGGAGGTAGAAAAGATGATAAAAACAACACAATGAGTCGTCACATAAAACCAAGCTTTCCAGTTCATTTTGACAGGTTTTTTCAAGGTAAAATAAGTCTAAATGCCTAAAACTCTTGACAGCCTCTTTCAAACAAGTTGATTCGGCTCTTTGCAGTCCGTTGGGCCCTATAAACAACTAACTCTTGACAGCAATTCCATATATTGGCTCGAATAATACTGTGATAATTGTTCAAATTAAAATTTATACATAGTATCCCAAACATTCTGGGGAAAAAATGGTGTGCAATGTATGTAATATGTTGAATGCTCTCAGTGAATATTATGTGTAACATTTAACCATTGAATGTAAAGGAGACAACATGTATGCTAGGAGTTTGAGGTATCACCAGTTGTCACATACTATAAAGACACATTAATATGCATGTGATAAGTGTTGACTCAAGTTGAGTACTAAAAGAAGCATAGATTGAGAAACGCGGAGTTGTAAATATAATACATGCAATATGTGTGACCCCTGGTTCAACCATTGTATAGCATGGGATGTTTTAACCACCATTGTATGGCATGGGATGTTTGTAACACACATTTTATGGCATGGGATGTTTGTAATACACATTGTATGGCATGGGATGTTTGTAACTACCATAGTATGATAATAAAACCAACAACAACAACTGGGTAGTAGGCATTAAAATTTTTGGTTTATTTCACTAAATTCTTCATCAGTAAGACCCAAGGACTGTACAAAATAAAATAGTACAAGCAAATATATAAGTCAAGAATAGTATGGCATGGGATGTTTGTAACCACCATTGTATGGCATGGAATAAATGTAACCACCATTGTATGGCATAAGATGTTTGTAACCATCATTGTATTACATAGGATGTTTGTAACCACCATTGTATGGCATGGGATGTTTGTAGCACACATTGTATGGCATGGGATGTTTGTAACACACATTGTATGGCATAGGATGTTTGTAACCATCATTGTATGGCATAGAATGTTTGTAACCACCATTGTATGGCATAGGATGTTTGTAACCACCATTGCATGTCATGGGATGTTTGTAACCACCATTGTATGGCATGGGATGTTTGTAACCACCTTGATGATACCAGTTATATGATATGTAACATTTTACCATTGATAGTAAAGGAGACAACAAGAGAGTCACATTGCTGTTAGATTGCTTATTTCAGGATTGATGGTACATGCATATGGATGTGATGAGTTACTGCATGTAGGTATGCATGTGAAAAATGTAGATAAAATCTGTTTTTTTGTGTTAATGCTAATCAGATCCTTTATACTATGACTACTTCATGCTTGCTACAGCTACAGGACCTATTAAAGGAGATCTCTATTTTTCCAGGATTGCATTCCAAAACAATAAAATTGAATGGATTAATAAAACTTCATGGATATTATCTAAGTAAGACTTTTTTTTAAAAATTAATATAGTAATAATATTTATGTATTATTCCTTTATTTGACCTATTTTGTAAATTATGACATGATTTTGGTGTGTATTGCTGACAATGTCTGTTGAATTCTATCTATCTGTCTATCTCTCTATCTATCTATCTATCTATCTATCTATCTATCTATATACATACGCTTATAGATACAGGTTCCCCACTTTCTGGAAATTTACTGCTTTAAATTCCCACTGTCGCTGTCTTTCTTATTTGTTCTTTCTCATTCCTGCTGTTCTATCAATCTGCTATACTATCTTCTTCTTCGCTAGACCAGTCACCTACCTTTTTTCTTGAAAACTCTTCCGGGACAAAACTTCTTTTTTGTATGTGAGGTCTTTTGGATCAGCTTGGGAATGTTGGACACTTTCTGCCAGGTGGTCACTAGGGCTTTCTATGATGTTATTATTTGGCAATGTAGGCATTTTATATGCATGTGTTTTGTTGATAATTTATAATGATGTTTGTTTTCTTTTTTATTTTTGTAAACGGGGGTTAGATAAATTAGAGTATAGCCTCAGTGTCCCCTGCGTGGGATGTCTTTATTGTAAAGTGACTGGCTGGTGGAGAGCCAATTCAGATCCGCAAGCCAACGCTCTAACCATTCGGTCACCACGCCTCGCAAACAGAAAGGAAAGCATGATAATTTGTTGCAGGTGCAGTGTTGTATATATGATCAATTAAAGAGGATGTTGATGAGTTGTTTTTTTAATGTTATAAGCTTATACATACACTTTCACATAAACTTATACAGACAAGAGATAAGGATCATGTATGTGATGTTTGTAATAAAGCTTTCACTACTGGTAGCAGCTTGAAGGTACCAAGGCTTATACATACAAAAGAGAAAAATCTGTGTGAAGTTTGTAGTAAGGCTTCTTTGGCTGACTATTTGATGCAGCAATATCCCGGGGTGCCGGGGGTTTCAGTATAAATATATCCCCACTTTCTGGAAATTTAGTGCTTTAAATTCCCACTGTCGCTGTCTTTCTTATTCGCTCTTTCTTATTCCTGCTCAATCTGCTATACTATCTTCTTCTTCGCTACACCAATCACCTACCTTTTTTCTTGAAAACTCTTCCGGGACAGGACTCCTTATTTGTGTATCAGGTCTGTTGGATCAGCTTAATTGGGAATATTGGACGCTTTCTGCCAGGTGGTCACTAGGGCTTCCTATGATGTTATTATTTAGCAATGTAGGCATCTTATATGTATGTGTTTTGTTGATAATTTATAATGACATTTGTATTCTATTTTGTTTGTGTAAACGGGGGTTCGATAAATTAGAGTACAGCTTTAGCGTCCCCTGCGTGGGATGTCTTTATTGTAAAGTGACTGGCTGGTGGAGAGCTTTCAGTTTTACCACTAGGGTTGTTTCAGCAGATTTTTTTTTTGCGGATCAGGGGTTGTCTGGTCCTGATTTGGCTCAGAAGAGTCCGCTGGACCTAAAGCAATAATCATGTAAAGTAATGTAATGTGATGCAGCAATATGTTGTTGTTACATACTTGAAGTGAAAATGTATGTGTAATATTTGTAATATTGAATGCTTTTATTCATGCAGACAATTTGATAAAACACTTGATTTTGTGGTCCTGATTCGGCTCTTTGCAGTCTGCTGGACCCTGTAAGCAATGAATAACTAACAACCCTTTGTTGCTGTGTACAGGCTGTGTACTAGAGCACTTTTTTGTTCAGGCTGTGTAAAACAGCAGTACTTTGTTGTTGTGTACAGGCTGTTCCATTGCATGTTTCTAACAGCTAAAAGAATACTATGGAAATAAAGTAGTAAAATGTTTATAAAAATGCAAGCTGAGCATTGTGTTTTGTTTTTAAATTAAAATGTCACTGATAGAATAAAGAAGGAATGAAGAGAGAAGTAGAGTCGTTACAGGAACAACTTTATAAACATGCATTCAGCAAACAAACAAAAGAAGCCACAAAATAATAAGTTCAATCTTTAAAATATAACAAAAATGTAAAAGTCTTATTAAAAAAAAAAAAAAAAAAAAAGCTCGAGGTATTTAAAAGTGTTCCTAATGCTAAGTTACTCTTTGGAGACATACGAAACTAATTTAGTAAATAGCAATCTGGCTTTGTGATCTTCCTCCTATCCCGAATTAGTTGAATTGTATATAAATAGCTGCTTGTTCTATTCACCTTTGGTATAAAGAATATTTTTAGTGGTAAGCATTATTATATTTATAATAAGTTTAAAAAAAAAACTCCTTTTGCGCCAGGTCTTTTTCTACTAAAACGTTAGCGAATAAATTTATGACAGTATCGAGAGTTTTTCCCCTTAGCAAACTTTCGGTATTACTTCCCCTGTTCATGTTGAGGTTGTGCCGTTGTTTTCCAAAGTTGAGTGATCTGTTATGGAGGACGAAGCCAGTCCCTTGCTGTCTGAGGTGAAGCTGGAGATTGACATTGCTGAGGAGCCAGTGGTAGACTGGATGAGATTGCAAGCGTGGCATGCACAAGGTGAGTCTTGCTCCGGTGATGAAACATTCATCATTGAACATGGAAACTGACATTTTACAACTACAGCCAATACAGGACAGTTCAGATCAAAATCGTGGTATGAACCTGTTCAGAAAAAATATAATTTCAACGCCCGTCAAAATGAAAGCTTTTTCATTCTCATATTACTGTTATGTGAATTGAATCGCTCATCGTTTATTTTTTATTTGTTTAAAATGTATTTTACTACTATTGTAAATTGTAGTTTGTTTTTTTCATTGGAGATGTCACAAAGTGGTGGCAAATTTGTTAACATCAGCGCTGCTTAATTGAATAATGGTATCACAGAAAGGGATTAACATAAAAGTCAGGTTTAGCACACCCACACCCTAACACCAACAAAATAATTTGCTTTTTTCCTGACCTTTTGTGCGGACTGTGCAGTGAATGCTGGGTGCTGATCTTAACTACGGCAACGTTATTTCTGCAGGATTTGTTTAATTGCAAGTGGTGAAATAGACCAGTTCTTTGTTCATCCTTGATTGCACTTTGGAGGTTTATTTACTGTGTCATCTGTAATATTTAGGTGAGAGGAACAGATTTACATTTTTTATGTGATTGTGATGGTTTTTCAGTTCATCATTATGTTTGCTGTCAGGAAATATTCACATGAAAGCTGTTATTTTGTTTAGAAATTGCAGGAAGAGAAAGCCATCATGTTTCTCACTGCAGCAGTGAACAGATTGTCAGAGGTACCGCTAATGTGACTGGCAGTGAGTTCAACATAAAGGAAGAATCAGAAATCAAGACAGCACCTGACAGTGACATGAGGAAGCCACATATACCACTGTTGTGTAAAGTGAAGACAGAACCTGACTGTGATACTGAGGGATATGGTAAGTATATTAGCCTATTATAGTCTGGGCTCCCTTTTTGTAGTGAATCTAAGGAGAGAAATCACTTTCATTTTATTATTTTAAGGAATTTTTCCCTCTCCTTGATAAGCATTGATAAGCATTTTAAGGAGTTGGAAAACCGATGGAAAAACGCCATGATTGATGGTTTCGTAGCGATACAAGGGAAGTAACCATGACAGACGATGCATCGCAAATCTATGTCACATTAAACTATGATGTCACGTCCTAAGCCTAGTGAGATGATTTATGAACTTTGTGATTGGTTGATAGTGCAAAAGATAAACCAATAAAAATTAAGCTAATTTTTTAGTTGCATGGCCATGTTAATTTTAGAAACAATTATGCGTTCACGATCTTTTCAGGCTATAGATTGTTTTTTGAGGTGTGTTTTCAGTGCCAATTGTAAAATTATACTTCTCACATGTGTTCAGGATAATTTTGAAGGACTAAGGTGTGATTTTGCCCAATGTCAGCATAATTGGGAGCCCAAATAATAGTAATGCTTGTTATGTTAAAAAAAACTATATTGTTATTGTAGCTGAAATGCTTTACAGGATTGCTTCTCTAGATATCTCTTAAGTATATTGCAAGATGTGAGCTAAACAACTTCCCTTATGTGCCAGTGAACCAATGTTTAATTCCACAAGTGTCAAGAACTTTTTTCATTGAAGTGAACGCTTTAGTGATTACAAGTTGATGTGATCCCCACAGGAATATGGATGTGAATGACCACAACTGTTCAGTTTTATCATCCAATATAGGACTCACCCATGACGTGTTTGCTGATTTCTTTGTTACAGAAAGCATTGGGCCATTGGAAACGAAAACAGTGTGGGTGAAGTCAGAGGCATATATAGATGAGGTAATAATCGAGCTTGATGTCTCTTATAAAAAATCAACACATGAACTGTGTGGTACAGTAATCCAAATGTACTGATAGTTGTTGTAAAGTAATATATTCTCATCATTGATTTCAGGAGCCACATGACTCAGAGTTGTGTAAAGTAAAGACAGAGCCTGACAGTGACACAGAGGGATACAGTAAGTATAGTAGTGTTTTATACTTAGCAATAATTGTGATGTTGTTATCTATATTGTGATGTTGTTATCTATATTGTGATTGTAGCTTAGCTGCTGTACAGTTTCAACTTTCTCTACCTAAAGTATAGAATAGGCTCTGAGCTATGTTACATGCATGTGTGCCAGTGAACAAGGTTTCAATTCTACTAGTGACAGGAACATTTCATATGGCACACCAGCTCAATGCTTATGTGAGCAGCACTGTTTAGTGCCTCCACATTTTGCTGGCTTCGGGCTATTTATAGCTTGCCTGCACCCTCCATTCCAGTGAAAAGAAAGGAAAGGAAGCATCGGCAAAGCTATTTATAGCTAGCCTGCCTGACCTAACTTCAAAACTAAAAAGCTTTGGTTGAGTCGGTGTGATGGGTGTTTTTTTGTTGCTGTTTCCTTTTTTTTTTTGTGTGGTGTGAACCCCATAGTAATTCAGGCTTGAGTCATTAAAAACTACTACTCTTTTGTAAATGTGCCTTATTATTAACTGGGACACCATTATTGAAGGGAGGAAGGAAACCATAATACCAGGAGAAAACACTTGGTGACCTGAAAAGTCTTGTATCTAAGTCATAAATTCATCTGCAGGGTATTGGCATAGAAAACCAGAGTCCTAACCAACAGTGCTACTGCTATCAGACATGATACATTTGCTGATTTCTTTGTTACAGAAAGCACTGACCCATTGGGAACAAAGATGGTGTGGGTGAAGACCGAGAGGTTCATAGATTTACTTCCATTGGAGTCTGAGGTAATAATGGACCTTGACAGCTTTTTTACAAATCTTTAACACAATATTTATGCAATAATAATGATGATGATGATAATAATAATAATAATAATAATAATAATAATAATAATAATAATATTCGAGGTTCGAGCCCTGGCCAGGCCATTGTGTTGTGTCCCTGGGAAAGACACTTTACTCCTGTTTTCCTACTCCTTCGGATGAGAGTATAAACCGAGGTCTAGTCTGTGTCGCATACATTCCATCATAACGGACTTTAAAGATCCTGACGCTCATGTCCTATACGGGTGAGTGCCGGTGACAAGAAAAACACCCAGCATGCACCTAGGTCCTTCTCCCCCATCCCTGGCTGCCCAGGATTGTGCTCAGTTGTCCGGGCGTCAGACCATGCGCCCAAAGGCTGCAGGTGGGCGTCTCGGGTGGCATGAGTTAGATCCTGTATCTGCCAGCACCTTGAGCAGCTCTTGAGCTGGAAAAGCGCTATATAAGAAGGATTAAATAAAAATAAAAAATAATAATAATAATAATACAGTTGTTCCTTTGGTCACAAACGCCTCAGGTCACGAACAGTTTGGGTTATGAACAACAAGTTTTTATATTTTTTGTCTTGCAAAAGAACAGTGGGTTATGAAGGATAGATTTCCCTTGATAGTTTCTTGATGCAGAAAGATTCCCAGTCAGCTGTCAAGAAACAGTGACAAGAAACTCCTGAAACTAATGATTCACAATAGCTAAGAAATTGACACATTTCCCATGATGGTTTTCTTGGTAAGAACGATAGACGAAATATCTTTTTTTATTTTACATTTAATTTATTTTGTTGTTTTATTTCTGTGTATGTAATATAAGGACACATATTCTTTCTCCGTATGTAATACAAGTACACGTATTCTTTGCCTTTTGTCAGGTAAATGACCAGATGTAATTAAAAAAGAAAAATTCTTTCCTCTTGAAATGGATTGTCTCTATTTCATTGATTTCAATGTTTTGGATTACGAACGTTTCCAGAACTTGGTTTGTGACCCGAGGTATCACTGTAGGCGATGTTCCCCAAATCACCGATTAGTGCGGCGATCTCTACCAACATACACACTGACATGTTTCACCCAATCTGGAACATACAACAAACACATCTATCACTCAAACATGTGGCACACACAACAAACACATCTATCACTCAAACATGTGGCACACAACAACAAACACATCTATCACTCAAACATGTGACACACACAACAAACACATCTATCACTCAAACATGTGGTACAAAGGCAGGATGATCACTATTACAAAACAACAGAAAATCACATTTTTATATTTGACATTTTCATTGTGACTGCCTCCGATACCATTATCATTATAATTTATTAAAGGGATGGAGGAAGCCGGTGTACCTGGAGGAAACCCTCAGTGACCTCAATAGTCTTGCACCTAAGTCACATAAGTTAGCTCCTTGTTCTGGTTGTTATTGCAGAGTAATATATCCTCGTAATTTTAGGACTGAAGTAGGCTTATTTTAAACATTATTAAGAAACTCAACACATTGTTGCAGTAATAATGGTATAATAATAATGATCGATTATATTATTTAAAAATACTAAAGATTACTTAGTCATTGTTTATATTATTATTATATTGTATAGCGGACTGCAAAAAGCTGAATCACGACCACTTTGTTGATGATGATGATGATGATATGTTGCTTGTTATGCACATTATATAGGTTAGATCAAAGTACAGGTCATGCTTTAATGAGTTACAAGTTTAAAATGCATTTAGATGATGTCTAATAATTCAAGGATTGCAAATGTTCAGCACTTTTTTGACTGTTGTCTGACTTCAGTCTCCTTTTCTTAGTGATGAAGTAGGAATCGTCAGGCAATTACCCGCCCTCCCCCTCCCCTTCCACCTTCACACTCCCTTCCCATATCCGCCATTCCCCATCCTCCTTTCTTATATACATCTGTCAACACCTTATAGTTAGTGTTTCTTATATGCCTCTGTCAACACTTTATTAGTTAGTGTTTCTTATATACATCTGTCAACACTTTATATTTAGTGTTATATACCTCTGTCAACACTTTATAGCTAGTGTTTCTTATATACATCTGTCAACACTTTATAGTTAGCATTTCTTACATACATCTGTCAACACTTTATAGTTTGTGTTTCTTATATACAACTCAGTACTTTATAGTTCGTGTTTCTTATACATGTTACCGGCAATCTGTTTATTCAATCAATACGTGTATTGTCTTTAAAAAATCAGTCAATTCGTGTTTTGACTGTGACCACTAGGCAATACATGTAATGACTAAAATTTCCAGTCAATACGTGTATTGTCTTAATTTTGACCCAATTCAAAACACACATTGACCGACTGTTCATTTTAGTCAATGCGTGTTTTGCTCAGTCAATTCTTTGAAGAATTTCAGAGCACATGCGATTGCACAGATAGATAGATAGAATAATTTCAGAGCACATGCGATTGCACAGATAGATAGATAGAATAATTTCAGAGCACATGCGATTGCACAGATAGATAGATAGAATAATTTCAGAGCACATGCGATTGCACAGATAGATAGATAGAATAATTTCAGAGCACATGCGATTGCACAGATAGATAGATAGAATAATTTCAGAGCACATGCGATTGCACAGATAGATAGATAGAAACTCAGTGCTTATAGGGTTCACAGCATTATTTATAATATAAATACATAATATAAATAATTATTACACAGAAGTTTGATGATCTCAGATAATAAACCTTGAGATGTGTTAATCATCACGTAACTAATAAGGTCCATTGTCTTATTTGAAAATAAATCACTAGGATTTCAGCGAAAATCTCGTGATGACGATTGCGATTTCAAATCGCGACAAAACCACGTTCGATCATTTATTTTAAACTTGCTTTGCCGGCTCCTCGCCACAAATCATGGATACGAATGAAAAGGGTTTTAAACAAGCTGGCCTAAATTCTAGCAACAAAAGATTCCAGTTGCCTGTTGACCAAGGCGAAATATTACGACTGTTACACATATTTATCAATAGTCGATTCAGCCCCGATGATTGAATCTTGATATGTGTAACTCGAATTCGTTTATCCACGCAGCATGTTCACTCAGCGACAAGGCAAGAGTCGTCATATAAAATTTTTCAACTTTATTCAGCAAACACCGACAACTGCATACCAGATCGGTTTCCAAAAATCATTCTAAAAATAACTTTTTCAAGTAGACAATGCATTACTTAAATAGCCTCTCTGCAATCCAGTAAAGCTTAAAACATTTCAGAGTGACGCAGTAACACCCAATCAAAATAAAACTAATCACCGGAACTGTCTTACGACACAGAACAATCCTCAGTTTATAATTACCTAGCTATTACTAGATAGATCTGGAACTTTCGATCGATAATAAACAAGTAATTCAAGAAATTCATCAACGAATCTACAACATCGACTAACAAAAATTGTCAACATTATACAAATTTTTTTCTAACAACAATGCATAATCAAATCAAAGGTAAAATACACGCTATCATTACATGCGTTGCAAAATAAAACGTTCTGAACTATCGTGCGTGTCTCAATCGTAACAATGACACGGAAATTTCTCTCTCTCTCTCTCTCTCTCTCTCTCTCTCTCTCTCTCTCTCTCTCTCTCTCTCTCTCTCTTATCCCCAACGCTTCCATCACAACTGATTCAAAACTAAAAATAGCTGGCATGCTCCCCCTTAACAAACATCTAAATTACAATAAAGCCGTTTTAATGTATAAAATAATTAACAATAGAGCTCCTGCTTATTTGAAAGCACTTTTTAGCAAGTCATCATCTCGTTATTCATCTTCACGACATAATTTAACATTTCCAAGACCACGCTTAGACATATTTAAAACATCTCTGTCCTATTCTGGTCCAAGCGTGTGGAATCCTCTACCAGAAGAGGTCAAGAAAATTAAATCATTACCATCTTTTAAAACAAGGCTCCATAAATATTTAAGCTCCCTTTGCTCTTAATATTTAAGATGATTGTATACCTCTTTGTTCTTCCCTACCCTGCCACAATTTAAGTTAGTAAGAAGATGTGAATTTACATGTGTGTGCGTGTGCGTGTGTGGTTGTGCTTGTGTGTGCGGAGGGAGGAGGAGATGGTTGGGGAGGGGAAGAAGGGTAAGAGTATGTGTATTAAAATGCATTAATTTGCTTCTTGATTTGTTACCGTAGTTACGGAATATGTTTGTTTCAAATTCTTTTATGTTAATTATTTTGTTTTGTTTGTTTTGCATTGTTTATTAAGGACTAGCTGTAAGACAGGTCCAAAGGACCTAATGCTATTATCCTATTAAAGGTTTCGACTTCTCTCTCTCTCTCTCTCTCTCTCTCTCTCTCTCTCTCTCTCTCTCTGTCTGTCTCTAACTCTCTCACGTCAATAATGGTATGGCCACCCCAATTGCATTCAAGAATTAGATGTAACTGAGAGTTAAACAAAAAGACATAAAAGACAGAGACAGGGGCATTACATTACATGGTTGTTGCTTTAGGTCCAGCAGACTGTTTTGAGCCAAATCAGGACCAAGAGAAAGGGACAAAGAAGGACAAATAGAGAAAGTTTTTAATTAAATTGTGTACATTTTAAACTTTAAAAAAAATATTTACTTTGCATGAGAGAGATATAGAGACAGAGAGAGATGGACAGAGAGGGACAAAGAGATAGGCTTTTAAAAAATATTTACTTTGCATGAGAGAGAGAGAGAGAGAGAGAGAGAGTTCAAGGACAAAGAGAGAAAGAGATTACAATTGAAGTGTTTACATTTTAAGCTTATTTTTAGTATTTACTAACTTCTACTTAACATGGTTTAGTTGTGTGGATGTGTCCTTGTTAGTGTGCCTATTGAAGTACAAGAACAACAAATGATTGTGTGGTCATTCAGTTGTTAATGTTTACAACCATTGCAATTTAAATACCGAATGACAGTTCAATTCGTGTATTGACCAGAGCATTTTTTAAGACAATACACTAATTGACTGGAAATTTTAGTCATTACATGTATTGCATAGTGGTCACAGTCAAAACACAAATTGACTGATTTTTTTTTAGACAATACACGTATTGACTGAATACACAGATTGCCTGTAACATACACATCTGTCAACACTTTATTGTTTGTGTTTCTTATATACATCTGTCAACACTTTATAGTTAATGTTCTTATATACATCTATTAACACTATATACATGTAGTTGGTCTGTCAACACTTTATACATGTAGTTAGTGTTTCTTATATACATCTGTCAACGCTTTATAGTTAGTGTTTCTTATATACATCTTTCAACACTTTATAAATGTACTTAGTGTTTCTTATATAAATCTGTCAACATTTTATAGTTAGTGTTTATCGTAACAACATGATGACCTGCTAACAGTGGTGAAGAAACGGAAACTTCGGTGGTATGGCCACGTCACCAGATCATCAGGCCTTGCAAAGACTATTCTGCAAGGCACAGTGCAAGGAGGTAGAAGAAAAGGGAGACCGAAAAAGAGGTGGGAGGACAACATTCGAGAATGGACTGGTTTGACACTGAGCGAAGCCATCAGGGCTGCTGAGGACAGAGAAAGATGGAGTATGCTGGTTAAACGATCATCTGTGGTGCCCCTACGACCTTCGGGTTACGGGACAGGATAGGATAGGATAGGGTTTATCGTAAATCTTGGTTTTCTTTTTCAGATTCCAAATGCATGTGCTACACAACTGCTTGCTGTCAACTCATCACCACAGTCATTATCGGTTAAGTTCTCTTCTGCCTCAGTCACTCCCCACAGTGAAGTCAGTCTCAGAGATCAGGAGTGTAGAACAAAGACAGAGCAGCAACAGAATCCTGGAGAACAAAAGAGTCATGTGTGTGATGTTTGTAATAAAGCTTTCACTCTGGCTGGCGATTTGAAGAGACATAAGCTTATACATACAGGAGAGAAGAATCATGTGTGTGATGTTTGTAATAAATCTTTCACTCTGGCTGGCCATTTGAAGGTACATAAGCTGATACATACAGGAGAGAAGAATCATGTGTGTTATGTTTGTAATAAAGCTTTCACTCGTGCTAGTGATTTGAAGAAACATAAGCTTATACATGCAGGAGAGAAGAATCACGTTTGTGATGTTTGTAATAAAGCTTTCACTGAGGCTGGCAGTTTGAGGTTACATAAGCTTATACATACAGGAGAGAAGAATCATGTGTGTGATGTTTGTAATAAAGCTTTCACTCAGGCTGGCAGTTTGAAGGAACATAAGCTTATACATACAGGAGAGAAGAATCAAGTGTGTGATGTTTGTAATAAAGCTTTCACTCAGGCTCGCAGTTTGAAGGCACATAAGCTTTTACATACAGGAGAGAAGAATCATGTGTGTGATGTTTGTAATAAAGCTTTTACTCAGGCTCCCAGTTTGAGGTTACATAAGCTTATACACACAGGAAAGATGAATCATGTGTGTGATGTTTGTAATAAAGCTTTCACTCAAGCTGGTCATTTGAAGAAACATAAGCTTATACATACAAGAGAAGAATCATGATTGTGTGTGATGTTTGTAATAAAGCTTTCACTTGTGCTGGTCATTTGAAGAAACATAATCTTATACATACAGGAGAAAAGAACCATGTGTGTGAGACTTGTAATAAAACTGTCACTTTGGTTAGCAATTTGAAGGAACACAAGCTGACACATTCTGGACACAAACATTTATGTGTTTGACGTTTTTAAGAAAATCTTTTCTTTCAGCTTGCAAGTTGAAGAGACATACACTTACATGTTCAGAAGTGAAAAATCATGTTTGTGATTTTGTATTAAGTCTCTCTGTGGCTGACGTTTTGAAGCAACGCATGTTGATACATATTGAAGTGAAAATATGTGTGACATATGTGTAATATCTAATGCTGTTATACATGCTGACAGTTTGATGAATCACAGTTGGTACATACAGAAAAGACAATTAGGGGCTGTGCAATAATGCTTTTATTTAAATTGAGTATTTGAAGAAGCTTACAGTAACGTAGGCTGCAGATAGAAAAGAAGATAAAAATAACAGGAATCGTCAGGTAAAACCAAGATTTCCAGTTCATTTTGAAAAGTTTTTTTCAAGGTAAAATAATGTCTAAATGCCTAAAACTCTTGACAGCCTCTTTCAACCAAGTTGATTCGGCTCTTTGCAGTACGCTGGACCCTATAAACAACTAACTCTTGACAGCAATTCCATATATTGGCCCGAATAATATTGTAAACATTGTTCAAATTAAAATGTAAACATAGTATCCCAAACATATTCTAGGGAAAAAAATTGTGTGCAATGTATGTAATATGTTGAATGCTGTCAGTGAATATTATGTGTAACATTTAACCATTGAATGTAAAGGAGACAACATGTATGCTAAGAGTTTGAGGTATCACCAGTTGTCACATACTGTAAAGATACATTATGGATGTGATTAGTGTTGACTCAAGTTGAGTACTAAAAGAAGCATAGATTAAGAAATGAGGAGTAGAAAATATAATACATGTATTATGTGTGACCCGTGGTTCAACCATTGTATAGCATGGGATGTTTGGAACGACTGTTGTATGGCATTAGGGGTGTTTTTAACCACCATTGTATGGCATGGGATGTTTGTAACCACCATTGTATGGCATGGGGTGTTTGTAACCACCTTTATTGTACAAGTTATATGATGTGTAGCATTTTATCATTGATTGTAAAGAGACAACAAGAGATTCACCCTGCTGTTAGATTGCTTATTTCAGGATTGATAGTACATGAATATGGATGTGATGAGTTATTGCATGTAAGTATGCATGTGAAAAATGTAGATAAACGCTGTCCTTTTGTGTTAATGCTAATCAGATCCTTGTTACTATGACTACTTCATGCTTGCTACAGCTACAGTAGCTAATAAAGGAGATCTCTAGTGTTCCAGGATTGTATTCCAATACAATAAAATTGAATGGATTAATAAAACTTAATGGATAATATATCAGTAAGACTTTTGTTTAAAAATTAATATACTATATAGTGTTCATATTTATTTATTATTTATTTGACCTAGTTTGTAAAACCTGTTATTCTCTGCAATATACTCCTTGTTTGTGTATGGGGTCTGTTGGATTAGCTTGGGAGTGTTGGACGCTTTCTGCCGGGTGGTCACTAGGGCTTCCTATGATTGTATTAGTTAGCAATATAGGCATTTTATATGTATGTGTTTTGTTCATGATTTATAATGATGTTTGTATTCTATTTTGTTTTTGTAACCGGGGGTTCGCGTAGTTGAGGTCAACCCTCAGCCGTCCCCCGCGTGGGATGTCTTTATTGTAAAGTGACTGGCCGGTGGAGGGCGTTCAATTTTTCCACTGGGGTTGTTTCAGCAGATCTTTTATGCGGATCGGGGGTTGTCCGGTCCTGATTTGGCTCGGAAGAGTCCGCTGGACCTAAAGCAACAATAAATCAATCAATCAATCTCTGCAATATTATTTACCCGGGTAACAATGTTATTATAATTTCTTTTGTCATTGACTGCACTTAAAAATTAGCTGATTGTTTTGATGTCCCCTTTTCTCCCTCATCCCTTGTAGCAAATATAGCCCAAATGTGCAGTACAAACAGTAGTCTCAGAGGATACTAAATTTGTAGCAAATAAAGCCCAAATGCGCAGTATAAACAGTAATCTCAGAGGATACTAAACTTGTAGCAAATAAAGCCCAAATGTGCAGTATAAACAGTAGTCTCAGAGGATACTAAACTTGTAGCAAATAAAGCCCAAATGTGCAGTACAAACAGTAGTCTCAGAGGATACTAAACTTGTAGCAAATAAAGCCCAAATGTGCAGTACAAACAGTAGTCTCAGAGGATACTAAACTTGTAGCAAATAAAGCCCAAATGTGCAGTATAAACAGTAGTCTCAGAGAATACTAAACTTGTAGCAAATAAAGCCCAAATGTGCAGTACAAACAGTAGTCTCAGAGGATACTAAACTTGTAGCAAATAAAGCCCAAATGTGCAGTATAAACAGTAGTCTCAGAGAATACTAAACTTGTAGCAAATAAAGCCCAAATGTGCAGTACAAACAGTACCCAGCAAACCAGCCCGATCTGGGCCCCACTCGCGCCACGTAGGGCATCCCGACTATTTGGCTGACGATTTAAAGCATCAATATATTGATTGATTGATTTATTGTTGCTTTAGGTCCAGCAGACTCTTCCGAGCCAAATCAGGACCGGATCAATATATTGATATATATGCTGAAGTAAAAATGTATGTGTAATATGTGTTATATTGAATGATTTTATTCATGCTGACAATTTGATTAAACACATGTTGGTACATACTGAGAAGACACATTGTGCCTTTGCAGTAATGTTTTCATTCCAATGGAGTACTTAAAGAAGCTTAAAGCAACATAAGCTGGAGGCAGAAAAGAAGATAAAAACAACACGAGTCGTCAGATAAATAACAAAAGCTTTCCAGTTTAGTTTGTAACTTTTTCACAATGTAAAACAAAGCTAAATGCCTAAGACGACAATTGTATTTATTGGCCAGAATAATATTGTGAATATTATTCAACTTAAAATATGAACATTGTACCCCAAACGATGAGCTAGAGGTAAAATGGCAAACAATGTATGTAATATGAGAGGTCTAATGGTAGTGCTTTGTCTTGCGGATCTGAATGTCCCGGGTTCTAGCCCTGTCCGGGCCATTGTGTTTCCTACTCCTTCGGATGAGAGTATAAACTGAGGTCTAGTCTGTGTGTCGCATAGATTCCATCATAACAGACTTTAAAGATCCTGCCGCTCTTGTCCTAGATGGGTGGATGCCGGTAACAAGAACACACCCAGCATGCACTTGGTCTTTCTCCCCCATCCCTGGCTGGCCAGGATAGTGCTCAGTTGTCCGGGCATCAGACCATGGACCCAAAGGCTGCGTGTGGGTGTCTCGAGCGGTTTGAGTTGTATCCTGTATCGGCCAGCGCTTAGAGTCTTGTCAAGTATAGTGAGATAAGTGTGCTATAAAAATCCTCAATAATAATAATAATAATAATAATAATAATAATAATAATAATAATATGTTGAATGCTGTCAGTGAATATTATGTGTGACATTTAACCGTTGAATGTATGCTAGCAGTTTGAGGTATGAAAAGTTGTCACATACCATGAAGACACATTATGCTAACAGTTTGAGGTATCACCAGTTGTCACATACCATGAAGACACATTATGCTAGCAGTTTGAGGTATCACCAGTTGTTACATACCATGAAGACACATTAGGCTAGCATTTTGTGGTATCACTAGTTGTCACATATCATGAAGACACATTATGCTTATGATAACTTTTCACTCAAGTTGAGTACTTGAAGAAGCATAGATTGAAACATGGTGTGAATATTATGTGTGACATTTAACCATTGGTTGTATGCTAGCAGTTTGAGGTATGAAAAGTTGTCACATACCATGAAGACACATTATGCCAGCAGTTTGAGGTATCACCAGTTGTCACATACCATGAAGACACGTTATGCCAGCAGTTTGGTTTATCACAGTTGTCACATAACATGAAGACACATTATGCTAGCAGTTTGAGTTATCACCAGTTGTCACATACCATGAAGACACATGCTAGCAGTTTGAGGTATCACCAGTTGTCACATACCATGAAGACACATTATGCTTGTGATAACTTTTCACTCAAGTTGAGTATTTGACGAAGCATAGATTGAAACATGCTGTGAATATTATGTGTGACATTTAACCATTAAATGTATGCTAGCATTTTGAGGTATGAAAAGTTGCCACATACCATGAAGACACATGCCAGCAGTTTGAGGTATTACCAGTTGTCACATACCAAGAAGACACATTATGCTAGCAGTTTGATGTGTCACTAGTTGTCACATACCATGAAGACACATTATGCTTGCAGTTTGAGGTATCATGAGTTGTCACATAACATGAAGACACATGCTAGCAGTTTGTGGTATCACTAGTTGTCACATAACATGAAGACACATTATGCATATGATAACTTTTCACTGAAGTTGAGTACTTGAAGAAGCATAGATTGAAACATGCTGAAGAAAAAATATAATACCTGCCATATGTGTAACCTCGTGGAATTCCACTTTCAAAATAAAACCCGGTAAAATGGCGCCGACCTATGGCGACACTGTGTTTGGATCGGTGTTTATACTTATTTTAAGATAAGATAAGAAAACTTTATTATCTTTTACAAGAAATTTATTGCATTGTGGTGTACAATTACAATCAACAAGGAATAAACATCACAATAATAATATCAACAGCAATAATAAAGACAATGAGGAAAAAACTGTCACACATTATTATAATTACACTTATGCATGCTAAGATTAAACGACTGCAAATGTTAAATGAAATTATTTTGGACAAATACAAACACACACACACACATATGTGTATTGATAGCAAAATGAGAACATTGTCTGGACACGTCACAATGGGTTTTCAATGTTCTAGTAGTCAGAAACCAACCAGCTTTTTGACAATGAAGAACACTGAAAGCAGTTTCTATTGCTAAGTTCTGCAAATAATTAACTAAATACTTTGCTATATATATCCTGAAATCAAAATGAGGCACTTGGCCAATTTGATGTCATACTTTCCCGCCTTTTTCATAAACCCAATTTAAAAACTATTCAAACTTTAAACACCCGCTCACACACTGCATCAATTAAGGGCACTATGGGTCACTACATGAACCCACTTGAACATATATTAAAACATTAAACATCTCTCACACACTGCAGCAATTCAGGGCACTATTGGTTATATATAAGATGAACCCATCTGAACAAAATCTTCAAATTTTAAATACTTTCAGCAACTCATGACGCTGTGGGTCATAAAATGAATCCAGTTGTAGAAGTGTAAAACATTAAACACTTTTTTAACACACTGCACTCTAATTCTCTTCTTTTTTTGGCTATACATCCTCCAGGGTTAGGAACCTATAAGTCCTGTATTGTTTGCCGTTAGCCACATTGTAGGTTTTGGAAAGGCAATGTCAGATATTTTATCCAATAGGTCTTAATGTACTTGATTTATTGCTTTGTTTATTTGTTCATGCTGTATTTTAAAATAGTTCCATAATATGTCTTACTAATCTCCCATTAAGTTTTGATTGTTTTCATAACTTTTTACTAATGTGTGTATTACCCATTGTCTTTTCTGTGATTGCATGTATCAGATTTATTTATGTGTGACATTTTGTATTTATGCATGTTAATTTCCTAATTTAAACTGTAAGGTTTTAAACTAAATAGCCTTCTTGGGCTGAGAGCCTGAATAAACCTTTGAAACCTTTGTACATCTGTTTTATGTAATGTGCTTGGAGCTTCATTATTTTTATTTTATATTATTATTATTATTAAATTAGTCAATGTTAACTAGTATATTCCATAATTAGTACTTGTCTTATTGTTTTATTTAATTTTACTGGGCTCAGTAAATCAGAGTGTCAGGTTTAAGTTCTGTCAGTGTATTTTATTATTGTTATTAATTGTTTTATTATTTTATTAAGCCACGTTTGATTGTGTGTTAAATTTTCTTACATTTTTTAGAACTTTTCACTTTTGTTTAATTGTACTGCACTGTGTACTCGTACAAATTTCTCTTGATTTTGGGCGTGTGCATGTGTTAGTTGCATGTATTTCAGAACCTTTATTTTCATTGCTTTATTATGTGTGTGTTTGTATGTGTTAGATGTATGTATGTGTTAGATGTATGTATGTGTTAGATGTATGTAGTTTAGTACCTATATTTTTAATGCTTCATTATGTGTGTGTTTGTATGTGTTAGATGTTTGTATGTGTTAGATGTTTGTATGTGTTAGATGTTTGTATGTGTTGAATGTTTGTATGTGTTAGATGTTTGTATGTGTTAGATGTTTGTATGTGTTAGATGTATGTAGTTTAGTACCTATATTTTTAATGCTTCATTATGTGTGGGTTTGTATGTGTTAGATGTGTGTATGTGTTAGATGTATGTATGTGTTAGATGTTTGTATGTGTTAGATGTTTGTATGTGTTAGATGTTTGTATGTGTTAGATGTATGTAGTTTAGTACCTATATTTTTAATGCTTCATTATGTGTGTGTTTGTATGTGTTAGATGTATGTAGTTTAGTACCTATATTTTTAATGCTTCATTATGTGTGTGTTTGTATGTGTTAGATGTATGTATGTGTTAGATGGATGTAGTTTAGACCCCTTGGGGTCATGAGCAATCTTGCCACTGTAGATTGTTCTAACCTATAAAGGGAAAAGTGAAAGCCCCAGTTGAAAACCTGTCTTGCCTTTGTAGGCATGACTGATTCACTGCGGCAACAGTACCGTACCCCTGTTGGAGTGCCGGGGGTTTCAGTATAAATAGTATCCCCACTTTCTGGAAATTTAGTGCTTTAAATTCCCACTGTTGCTGTCTTCCTCATTTGCTCTTTCCCATTCCTGATCTATCCTATCACTCTGCTATACTATCTTCTTCGCTAGTTCAATGAACTAACTTTTTTCTTGAAAACTCTTCCTGGACAAGACTCCTTGTTTGTGTATGAGGTCTGTTGGATCAGCTTGGGAGTGTTGGACGCTTTCTGCCAGGTGTTCACTAGGGCTTCCTATGATGTTATTATTTAGCACTATAGGCATTTTATATGTATGTGTTTTGTTGATGATTTATAATGATGTTTGTATTCTATTTTGTTTTTGTAACCGGGGGTTCGAGTAGTTGGGGTAAAGCCTCAGCCGTCCCCTGCGTGGGATGTCTTTTTTGTAAAGTGACTGGCCGGTGGAGGGCATTCAATTTTCCCACTAGGGTTGTTTCGGCAGATCTTTTATGTGGATTGGGGGTTGTCCGGTCCTGATTTGGCTCGGAAGAGTCTGCTGGACCTAAAGCAACAATCAATCAATCAATCAACGATGTACATGTAGTTTAGTAACTATATTTTTAATGCTTCATTATGTGTGTGTTTGTATCTGTTAGATGTATGTTGTTTAGTAACTATATTTTTAATGCTTCATTATGTGTGTATTTGTATGTGTTAGATGTATGTAGTTTAGTACCTATATTTTTATTGCTTCATTATGTGTGTGTTTGTATGTGTTAGATGTATGTAGTTTAGTACCTATATTTTTAATGATTCATTATGTGTGTGTTTGTATGTGTTAGATGTATGTATGTGTTAGATGTTTGTATGTGTTAGATGGATGTATGTGTTAGATGTTTGTATGCGTTAGATGTTTGTATGTGTTAGATGGATGTATGTGTTAGATGTATGTATGTGTTAGATGTTTGTTTGTGTTAGATGGATGAATGTGTTAGATGTATGTATGTGTTAGATGTTTGTATGTGTTAGATGGATGTATGTGTTAGATGGATGTAGTTTAGTACCTATATTTTTATTGCTTCATTATGTGTGTGTTTGTATGTGTTAGATGTATGTATGTGTTAGATGTTTGTATGTGTTAGATGTTTGTATGTGTTAGATGTTTGTATGTGTTAGATGTTTGTATGTGTTAGATGTATGTAGTTCAGTACCTATATTTTTAATGCTTCATTATGTGTGTGTTTGTATGTGTTAGATGTATGTAGTTTAGTACCTATATTTTTAATGCTCCATGTTTTATTGTATTGTACATTTTCCTTTTCGGCCAGTGCGTGTTTGAGAGTATGAATGTGAGCAGACCTTTTAGTTTGGAATTGCGCTTTAGCAAAGAAGATATTATTATTATTTACCAGAAGGGTAGGATTACCATTTTGCATTCTGTGTTAAGCGTATTGTATTGTTAAAAAATATATTTATCAACTGTGTGGTTTTATGTCTATAGTATATTTTGTTGATTCTATTTATATTTAAATATTATGTCATGTTTACAACCAATGCATTTTGAAAGCTTTGGTTATCAATTATATATTATGATTTTCATATCTGTCTAATGTTGCATGTCTGTGTTTGGAAGCAGATGCCTGTGACGCATGTTTGTTGATTGATATTTTTTTCATTTATGTTCAAAACAAAAAAAACAAGCATTGACATTCAAAACACAGAAATAGAAAGAAAAACATTTAAAAGGCAGGATGACAAAAATGTAAATGTGATCATTTATTTACAGTAAAATGTGTGCTTAGAGACTTTAAACAATAATTATTGGTACCTTCAACACAATTCAACACAAGTAATATTTTTGTATATAAGATTTTGATGTTTGTGATGATGTTTGAGATGTCATTTCATACTGGAAATTTACTATAGATGTAGTCTACTGTGTACTTGTTTTATCTATGTATGTATTGTTTTAATGTTTCATACCGATCAGCAATTGTATGTCATAATTTCTCTGTTGAGATAATAAAGTATTCTTGAACTTGAACTTGAATTGTAACGAAATAACGAATAGATTTTGGGAATCTTCAGGATATTAGTCATATATTTGTTTCATGCATTTTTGTAAACCAAAAACCAAGCTTGCTGGTTCCGATTTTGTGGTTGAGACCCGTTTCATGCAGTCTCATTTGGCTTATCGTAGTCAACCGGATCCTTTAAATAAGTTGTAAATACCCAACTTTGTACCCCAGTTGGAGTGCCGGGGGTTTCAGTATAAATAGTACCCCAACTTTCTGGAAATTTAGTGCTTTAAATTCCCACTGTCGCTGTCTTTCTCATTTGCTCTTTCTCATTCCTGCTCTGTCTTATCAATCTGCTATACTATCTTCTCCTTCGCTAAATCAGTGACCTACCTTTTTTCTTGAAAACTCTTCCTGGACAAGACTCCTTGTACCCCTTGGGGTCATGAGCAATCTTGCCACTGTAGATTGTTCTAACCTATAAAGGGTACAGTGAAAGCCCCAGTTGAAAACCTGTCTTGCCTTTGTAGGCATGACAAATTAACTGCGGCAACAGTTCCCCCCGTTGGAGTGCCGGGGGTTTCAGTATAAATAGTATCCCCACTTTCTGGAAATTTAGTGCTTTAAATTCCCACTGTCGCTGTCTTCCTCATTTGCTCTTTCCCATTCCCGATCTGTCCTACCACTCTGCTATACTATATTCTTCTTCGCTAGATCAATGACCTACCTTTTTTCTTGAAAACTCTTCCTGGACAAGACTCCTTGTTTGTGTATGAGGTCTGTTGGATCAGCTTGGGAATGTTGGACGCTTTCTGCCGGGTGGTCACTAGGGCTTCCTATGAATGTACTATTTAGCACTATAGGCATTTTATATGTATGTTTTTTTGTTGATGATTTATAATGATGTTTGTATTCTATTTTGTTTTTGTAATCGGGGAGTTCGCGTAGTTGAGGTCAACCCTCAGCCGTCCCTCGCGTGGGATGTCTTTATTGTAAAGTGACTGGCCGGTGGAGGGCATTCAATTTTCCCACTGGGGTTGTTTCAACAGATCTTTTATGCGGATCGGGGGTTGTCCGGTCCTGATTTGGCTCGGAAGAGTCCGCTGGACCTAAAGCAATAATAAATCAATCAATCAAAGACTCCTTGTTTGTGTATGAGGTCTGTTGGATCAGCTTGGGAATGTTGGACGCTTTCTTCCGGGTGGTCACTAGGGCTTCCTATGATGTTATTATTTAGCAATGTAGGCATTTTATATGTATGTGTTTTGTTGATAATTTATAATGATGTTTGTATTCTATTTTGTTTTTGTAACCAGGGGTTTGATTAGTTGGGGTAAAGCCTCAGCCGTCCCCTGCGTGGGATGTCTTTATTGTAAAGTGACTGGCCGGTGGAGGGCATTCAATTTTCCCACTAGGGTTGTTTCAGCAAATCTGTTATGCGGATCGGGGGTTGTCCGGTCCTGATTTGGCTCGGAAGAGTCCGCTGGACCTAAAGCAACAATTAATCAATCAATCAATCAATCAATCAAAACCCAGCTTTGTGTAAGTTCCAGCAGACAACAAGGTGCTGAATCGGAACCTCAAAAAACTTTTCAAAACTTAAATAAAGCTGCATGACAAACAAGATTGCAGTTTGTTATTCAATTCTCATTGGTTTCAGTGGACTATGTATGAATGTGCCGAATCAGGATCTCACATACAAAGGGTGTATATCTCACAAAATCAAAAATTACTTTAGGATCCACCATACACACATTTTGTACAGAAATAAAACGCTGTGATATTAAGACTACTCTAGCACATTCTAAGGAAACGAAAGCTAAACTGTGCTGAGGTTATCAGCCCTTCCACTTGATCAAACATCCTCATATTCAAAAAATGTATGAAACCATAACAAATTATATTCATGACAATTCAGATTGCAATGTGAGAAATACATTTTTGTTTTAATAATAAAAAAAACTTATGGTCACTCAGGAGGAATTACAATTTTAAAAAAAAATCTGGATAACTGAAATTTAAAGATTTTTTTTCTTTTTCTTTTTACGTCACCTAGTTTTCCATTAAAAGCAGTTGAAAGAAAAAATCCACTAAGTACTCTGTACAGTTGTCGCCAGTTAATAGAGCCATCTAGTGACCCAGGAATAGAGACTTTACGTTTAATTAAAAGGCTGGCGTTAAGCCTACTAACTTAAGCAATGTTACACAATAGAATGTAGTCTTTAACTAACAATGTACAGCTTTAGTAACTGGCTGGCGTCATTAACGATGGCTTTATTAAACAGTGACCACTTTTCTTAGTATACAACTGTGAACATTGTGAACTTAACTGATAACATTACATACTTTGTACTTGTGACATTTGTTTAGTTTGCAATACATCTTCGCCACAACGCTGAAAAGGCACAATTATTAATGAAAATTGGACAAGTAGTTCCAAGCTCTGAAACAGACTGTGGTATGCTGACGTATTGTTGGAAAGGGTTCTAAAAGTAGTATTTCAAACCTTCTGGAGAATAGCATTAATAACGCAGTCACAATATACTATTCATAAACACCTACTCTAACTCTAAGTTCAGAAACGTTTGATGAAGAAAATTGCTATAATCTATTTATTTTCAATTACACAGCAGAAATAATATGACAGATATTGCAATGCGGTAACAGAAATAATATAAATACAACCCTGTAATTTGTTTAGCATAACTGCAATACAGTATAATATAACTGCAATCAGCACAAGAGCCACAAACAATACTGAAATTAACTTATTAAGATGTCAAACTATACTTACTGACAATGATATTGTTTTAAATTACCATAAAGATACAGAACATTACCTTAACCGAGCAAAATAACAGCTGTAATGTGTTACTGATCAAATGAATAAGAAAAGTACCAGTTAAATGGTTGTAACGAGAGCAATATCCACTGTGTTACTGTTCAAATGAATAAGAAAAGTACCAGTAAAATGGTTGTAACGAGAGCAATATCCACTGTGTTACTGTTCAAATGAATAAGAAAAGTGCCAGTAAAATGGTTGTAACGAGAGCAATATCCACTAACTCCAAATTAACGGAATTAAAAAACATAAATATTTAGTAGCAAAACAAACCAACATGCTTATTGACTCCATCCTGACACCTACTCCAAGTGCAGAAACATTATAATAATGAAAAAGTACTAAAATCTATTTTATATTTCAATGACATAATATTTAAAAGAAACTCAGGCTAAGAGTAAAATGCTTCAGATTCCTGTTGGGCTAGAGAAAAGTAGGCTTTTTTTTACATGTCTGGGCATCTCAAAATTTGTTCTGATAGTACAGCGCTTATATAGTCATATCAGTGCTAATGTTACATTTTATCTTTAAATTAAAATGTCTATATCAAAAACAAAACAAGGGAAACAAAAACAAAGAGCAATTACATGAAATCCAATCTTACAACAACAAAACAACAACAACATACAAACAAACAAAAACAAATTAAAAAAACAAAACACACACACACACACACACACACACACACAATTTGTTTCAAACGTAAGACTTATTAAAAGAAAACAGAAGAGAGAGAGGATAATTAAGAGAACTGCGACAAGTTGCTCAAGGTGCAGAATGTTCCAATAATACCTCTTTCTAAGCACGCAATCACACTATTAACCTTTCTTTTTAAATATACCTTTTCATTGTACTATACGCTGCTTTAAGAGTTTTTTTTTAAATATACCTTTTGATTATAATATACGCTGCTTTGAGAGCTTTGTTAAAAGCGCACCAAAGCGCTCTGTAAATTCTTCACATGCTAATATGTATGCGTATTTCTTGCGTATACGGTATTTATATAATATGTACCCACTTGCACCTACTACACCGGCTATACATAAATTATCTTATTTGAAGATTGTACTGTTTGTATTGGTTCTTCTTTGTTTGTTGTTAATGTTTGTTGTGTTATTGTTTCTTCCTTAAGCTGTGCTGATTCCTTATTTGTTAATATGTTTGTTTTTGTTTGTCTGTTCCATCTACGTTATGGTGCAGCTGTATTGATCTCTCTTCTTTTGGAGTGTGAATTATATGGTACTATTATTATCATAATTCACTTTTCCATCTCTCTCTCTCTCTCTCTCTCTCTCTCTCTCTCTCTCTCTCTCTCTCTCTCTCTCTCTCTCTCTGTCTCTCTCTCCACTGGCATCCACTGCACACTCAATGACGGATGTTAATTGAACACTATAAATACTGCTGCACATTATTTGTTAGGTTTAGTTTAACTTCAAGCAGCAACATGGCTTTATCATCCTTGTGGAGTTTAGTGCATGTGCTCATATAGTGATTACTCAGTGCCACTTACAGAAGGAAGTGTTTTTCCACTGTTGACACTGTCTTTGTTGAAAGGGAGCAATGTCAATGATACAAACTGCCATCTTTATGGTGACATTGCTGTAAGACTGGATCCCCAGCTGAGGAAAAGGCATATGTATGCATCGATAGCAAGGTTAGTCATGTTTGTTTGTTTGGAATGCGTGTTGGAGAAGTTTCTCTGCATGTCTCCCAGTGATAGGAACTCAATGAATTATGAATCACTAACTAGAAATGTTAACTTGGAGTGGGGGAGGGGGATGTGTAGCAGGAAGCATGGATCCACCTTTGATGTTTCTGACGTCAAAATAGTTATCAATATTGTGTTATTGTTATTGTTTACCGTGTGTGTAGTATTTGACGTTTTTCTATGTCATATCAACACTGTTTATCCTTGTCACTACATGGCTGTGTGTATTATAGTGTTTGATGTTTATCTATGTCATATCAACACTGTTTATCCTTGCCACTACATGGCTGAGTGTATTGTAGTGTTTGATGTTTATCTATGTCATATCAACACTGTTTATCATTGTCACTACATGGCTGTGTGTATTATAGTGTTTGATGTTTATCTATGTCATATCAACACTGTTTATCCTTGCCACTACATGGCTGAGTGTATTGTAGTGTTTGATGTTTATCTATGTCATATCAACACTGTTTATCATTGTCACTACATGGCTGAGTTTATTGTAGTATTTGACGTTTTTCTATGTCATATCAACACTGTTTATCCTTGCCAATACAAGGCTGTGTGTATTGTAGTGTTTGATGTTTTTCTATGTCATATCAACACTGTTTATCCTTGCCACTACATGGCTGTGTGTATTGTAGTGTTTGATGTTTTTCTATGTCATATCAACACTGTTTATCCTTGCCACTACATGGCTGTGTGTATTGTAGTGTTTGATGTTTTTCTATGTCATATCAACACTGTTTATCCTTGCCAATACAAGGCTGTGTGTATTGTAGTGTTTGATGTTTTTCTATGTCATATCAACACTGTTTATCCTTGCCACTACATGGCTGTGTGTATTGTAGTGTTTGATGTTTTTCTATGTCATATCAACACTGTTTATCCTTGCCACTACATGGCTGTGTGTATTGTAGTATTTGACGTTTTTCTATCAACACTGCTTATCCTTGCCACTACATGGCTGTGTGTATTGTAGTATTTGACGTTTTTCTATCAACACTGCTTATCCTTGCCACTACATGGCTGTGTGTATTGTAGTGGTTGACGTTTTTCTATGTCATATCAACACTGTTTATCCTTACTACTATACATGGCTGTGTGTATTGTAGTGTTTGATGTTTTTCTATGTCATATCAACACTGTTTATCCTTGTCACTACATGGCTGTGTGTATTGTAGTGTTTGATGTTTTTCTATGTCATATCAACACTGTTTTTCATTGTCACTACATGGCTGTCTGTACTGTAGTGTTTGATGTTTTTCTATGTCATATCAACACTGTTTATCCTTGCCACTACATGGCTGTGTGTATTGTAGTGTTTGATGTTTTTCTATGTCATATCAACACTGTTTATCCTTGTCACTACATGGCTGTGTGTATTGTAGTGTTTGATGTTTTTCTATGTCATAGCAACACTGTTTATCCTTGCCACTACATGGCTGTGTGTATTGTAGTGTTTGATGTTTTTCTATGTTGTAGCAACACTGTTTATCCTTGCCACTACATGGCTGTGTGTATTGTAGTGTTTGATGTTTTTCTATGTCATATCAACACTGTTTTTCATTGTCACTACATGGCTGTGTGTATTGTAGTGTTTGATGTTTTTCTATGTCATATCAACACTGTTTAAAGTTGTCAATACATGGCTGTGTGTATTGTAGTGTTTGATGTTTTTCTATGTCATATCAACACTGTTTATCATTGTCACTACATGGCTGTGTGTATTGTAGTGTTTGATGTTTTTCTATGTCATATCAACACTGTTTAAAGTTGTCAATACATGGCTGTGTGTATTGTAGTGTTTGATGTTTTTCTATGTCATATCAACACTGTTTATCCTTGTCACTACATGGCTGTTTGTATTGTAGTGTTTGATGTTTTTCTATGTCATATCAACACTGTTTAAAGTTGTCACTACATGGCTGTGTGTATTGTAGTGTTTGATGTTTTTCTATGTCATATCAACACTGTTTATCCTTGTCACTACATGGCTGTGTGTATTATAGTGTTTGATGTTTTTCTATGTCATATCAACACTGTTTAAAGTTGTCACTACATGGCTGTGTGTATTGTAGTGTTTGATGTTTTTCTATGTCATATCAACACTGTTTATCCTTGCCACTACATGGCTGTGTGTATTGTAGTGTTTGATGTTTTTCTATGTCATATCAACACTGTTTATCCTTGCCACAACATGGCTGTTTGTATTGTAGTTGATGATGTTTTTCTATGTCATATCAACACTGTTTATTCTTACCACTACATGGCTGTGTGTATTGTAGTGTTTGATGTTTTTCTATGTCATATCAACACTGTTTATCCTTGCCACTACATGGCTGTGTGTATTGTAGTGTTTGATGTTTTCTATGTCATATCAACACTGTTTATCATTGCCACTACATGGCTGTGTGTATTGTAGTGTTTGATGTTTTTCTATGTCATATCAACACTGTTTATCATTGCCACTACATGGCTGTGTGTATTGTAGTGTTTGGTGTTTTTCTATGTCATATCAACACTGTTTATCCTTGCCAGTATGTGGCTGTGTAAATGTGTGCCAGCATCTACAGCAAACTTTTAGTCTGGATTTGCACCGTTTCTTCTTCTTCTTCTTCTTCTTCTTCTTCTTCTTCTTCTTCATTATTATTATTATTATTATTATTATTATTATTATTATTATTATTATTATTATTATTATTATTATTATTATTATTATTATTATTATTATTATTATTATTATTATTATTATTATTATTATTATTATTGTTTTGACTGAAGTGGTATATTTGTCCTAACAATCTTCGAACTTTGTGGACTAAAAATTTTCCTCTTGCATTTAGATTGTTCGTTAGTCATTGCTAGTGTCCAGCGGACTGCAAAAAGCCGAATCAGGACCATCCCTCTTGTATGGGATCTCCATTGCAGTGAAGATAATCATTAAAAACAAGTTGTTCATCCACTGGCGTCATTTTTAGACATCTGAACAGTGCAGAGAAAGACAGAGAGAGAGAGAGAGAGAGAGAGAGAGAGAGAGAGAGAGAGAGAGAGAGCAAAGAGAGAGCGAGACATAGAGAGAGAAGAGAGAGAGAATAATAATACTATTAATAAAAATAATAATAACAATACTACTACTACTACTACTACTACTACTACTACTACTACTACTACTACTACTACTACTACTACTACTACTACTATTACTACTACTACTACTACTACTACTACTACTACTACTACTACTACTACTAATAATAATAATGGATGATATTTACGCGCCTTTCCCCAAATCAATCAGGCTCAAAGTGCGGCGATCTGTACCAACGTACACTCTCATTTGTCTCGTCCACCCTCATACACTCACACAACCAATTCACATCCATCACTCAAACAGGTGGTGTAAAGGCAGGAAAATCGCTATTAGAAGACGGAAGAAAATCGAATTTTTATTTTTGAAAATTTTATATTGACTGCGTCCAGTACCATTATTGAAGGGAGGGAGGAAACCGGAGTGCCCGGAGAAAACCCTCGGTGACCTCAATAGTCTCATACCTAAGTCGCATACGTTCGCCCCTTGCGGGGATCGAACCCGCGACCTTCGGCATTGGAAACCGGCGACTTATCCACTGCGCCACGAGAAAGAGAGAGTGAGAGAGAGAGAGAGAGAGAGAGAGAGAGAGAGAGAGAGAGAGAGAGAGAGAGAGAGAGAGAGAGAAAGAGAGAGAGAGAGAAATCATATACTCTTGGATTGTCATGTAAGATGTAATTGCTATCCTATCCGATCCCGTAACTTGAAAGTCGTTGGAGCACCACAGATAATCGTTTAACCAGGGTACTCCATCTTTCTCTGTCCTCAACAACCCTCATGGTTTCGCTCAGTGTTAAACCAGTCCATTTTCGAATGTTGTCCTCCCATCTCTTTTTCTGTCTCCATCCTCTTCTGCCTCTTTGCACCGTGCCTTGCAGGATGGTCTTTGCAAGGCCTGATGCTCTGGTGACGTGGCCATACCATCGGAGTTTTCGTTTCTTCACACTGTGAGCATGTCTTCGTGTTGTCCAATAGCTTGCGTGATGGTCTGTCGGACTTCGTCATTGGCGATCATAGCTACATGATAGAAAAGTATGTCCGAACAATTGAGGATGTATTATTTCATCCACGTATTAGAGTTAGAGTATTAGAGTTTTGTTAAGATCGCCAGTTGAAAAAAACATTTTCTAAGTTTTATCTAGCTGTTTTCTGTTAAATTGTTTGATGACTAACCTTGTTTTTAGATGCGTGTGTGAGGTTTTAGCAATTGTGAAGGTGTATGCGTGCGTGCAAGTACAATCTCCGTAGTGACAATAGACGATGCATCACATACGTCAGGCGGTGGTAGTACTTGGAGATCTCTGGATGGGTGACAATGCTAGCAATGTTTCATGTTAAGCAACGTCAGATGGGGGTAGTACTTGGATGTTTCATGTTAAGTAACGTCAGGCGGGGTAGTACTTGGATGTTTCATGTTAAGCAACGTCAGGCGGGGGTAGTACTTGGATGTTTCATGTTAGGCAACGTCAGGCGGGGGTAGTACTTGGATGTTTCATATTAAACAACGTCAGGCGGGGGTAGTACTTGGATGTTTCATGTTAAACAAAGTCAGGCGGGGGTAGTACTTGGATGTTTCATGTTACACACCGCCAGTCTGGGATAGTACTTGGATGTTTCATGTTAAACAACGTCAGGCGGGGGTAGTACTTGGATGTTTCATGTTAAACAACGTCAGGCGGGGGTAGTACTTGGATGTTTCATGTTAAACAACGTCAGGTAGGGTTAGTACTTGGATGTTTCATGTTAAACAACGTCAGGTTGTGGTAGTACTTGGATGTTTCATGTTAAACAACGTCAGGCGGGGGTAGTACTTGCATGTTTCATGTTAAGCAACGTCAGGGGGGGTAGTACTTGGATGTTTCATGTTAAACAACGTCAGGCGGGGGTAGTACTGCGATGTTTCATGTTAAACAACGTCAGGCGGGGGTAGTACTTGGATGTTTCATGTTAAACAACATCAGGCGGGGGTAGTACTTGGATGTTTCATGTTAAACAACGTCAGGCGGGGGTAGTACTGCGATGTTTCATGTTAAACAACGTCAGGCGGGGGTAGTACTTGGATGTTTCATGTTAAACAACATCAGGCGGGGGTAGTACTTGGATGTTTCATGTTAAACAACGTCAGGCGGGGGTAGTACTTGGATGTTTCATGTTAAACAACGTCAGGCGGGGGTAGTACTTGGATGTTTCATGTTAAACAACGTCAGGTGGGGTTAGTACTTGGATGTTTCATGTTAAACAACGTCAGGCGGGGGTAGTACTTGGATGTTTCATGTTAAACAACGTCAGGCGGGGGTAGTACTTGGATGGGTGAACATACTTGGAAGGCAGCCTCACAACGACACCACGCCATTGAAACAAGCGCACAATCCACCCCAGTCCACCAGCTGTGTGTGGGTACCTGGTTGTGTGTGGGTACCTGACTGTGTGTGGGTACCTGGTTGTGTGTGGGTACCTGGCTGTGTGTGGGTACCTGGTTGTGTGTGGGTACCTGGCTGTGTGTGGGTACCTGGTTGTGTGTGGGTACCTGGCTGTGTGTGGGTACCTGGTTGTGTGTGGGTACATGGCTGTGCTTAGAACAGGGAAAGGTAAAGCAGATAGGCGCCGCCCTCATTAAGCTGGCCTAGAAAAAAAGAAAAGTCTAAAACACCTCCTTCCCAAACGTGTGAAAGGTTAGGGGAGCAACACCACCTTTAGCGTTTGTGGTAAATACGTGTCGCTATTTATGGCTCCAGGACCTTGCCTTCGTGCCCACTTTTGATTGGTTAGATCGAGGCTGGACCCATTTAATAAGTTCTCATTAGAACCAGCTGACATAAGCGTCTAAATGTATCTGTTGCAAAAGTACAGTACCACTTGCAATATATTATTTATTACATTCCCGTCGAAACAATGCAGATACATCTCAGATTTAAGTTGGAACGTAAGGGAGCATTCAAACGTTTTTATTTACTGGTCCTTATATAGCGCATTTCCATCCCAAGAGCAGCTTAAGGCGCTGGCCGATACAGGATCTAACTCAGCGTATTCCAATCGTCATTCCAAACGTTGTACATGTAAATTAATCAGTACGTCACAGTGAGAAATTGTCTGATGCACAGATGAGCAGGCTAGGGAACATAAAACCTCCCGACGTTGCTTAAGGTCAAACATAGAACAGGGAACATTGAATTGAGGACTATTGTAGACCTGGACGGCCATAGAACAGGGAACATTGAAATGAGGACTATAGACCTGGAGGAGCATAGAACAAGGAACACAGAAACGAAGACTATAGACCTGAGGGAATATACATATAAAAAAGTTTTGAACAGAAATGACGTAGACCACACAAGACAAAGTTCACACAATAACGTTTATTACAGTTAGCCATGACGTAGACCACACAAGACAAAGTTCACACAATAACGTTTATTACAGTTAGCCATGACGTAGACCACAAAAGACAAAGTTCACACAATAACGTTTATTACAGTTAGCCATGACGTAGACCACAAAAGACAAAGTTCACACATTAACGTTTATTACAGTTAGCCATGACGTAGACCACAAAAGACAAAGTTCACACAATAACGTTTATTACAGTTAGCCATGACGTAGACCACACAAGACAAAGTTCACACATTAACGTTTATTACAGTTAGCCATGACGTAGACCACACAAGACAAAGTTCACACACAAATGTTTATTACAGTTAGCCATGACGTAGACCACACAAGACAAAGTTCACACACAAATGTTTATTACAGGTAGCCATGACGTAGACCACACAAGACAAAGTTCACACATTAACGTTTATTACAGTTAGCCATGACGTAGACCACACAAGACAAAGTTCACACACAAATGTTTATTACAGGTAGCCATGACGTA